>CM076686.1:145986805-146291805 GCA_038501925.1 Xenopus petersii
GGCAGAATAATAAGGGAATATATTGGAGGGGCAATGTGCAAGGCCGGTACATAGGAGCTGACTATTTATTTTGGGTCGTCCCTAGGAATTTTATTGCCTTAGGGGAGTGCACTCTGCAGTCCGATACCTCACGTTACCATGGTGGCCTGGCACGCTGTAGGCTACACTGACTTTTGTGCATCTGAGTAGAGACTGGACCTCACCAGCCTCCAGGTTTATTGAGCATCCGGCGTGAGCTCACCAGCCAAACACTCCTAAAAATCTCCCATGACATCGATCCCCCCAGGAATGCTGTCGGAAGTGCAATCTTATACCCCCCCCCCCCATGCCTTTAACTATAAATTCCCAGCATGCCCGGAATGCCAACTCTCCCTTCCTGGGGAAAATAAGCAGTTGCCCTTTGTTCATGGGATATTTCATGGAGAAGCAGAGGACATTTTGGTTCCTATTGGCTGTAAAGGGTTCTCTTGGGTTGCAGTTGCATCAGGGCTAATAATAATAATAATAAATGTGCACTTTAATTGCCCCGGCACCATCTGAGCAGGGGAACGTTAGCCAGTGCCCAGCTCGCAGTTTTGCATGAGCGACTGTGTATATTGTATGAGGGTTATTCTGCCCAACTGATCTAGTTACCCGTCTATTCCAGGCTCCTCAACTGCAATGGAAACCTCTCCAGCACGTCACAGCCATGGACTCCTGGAACCCTATCCTTCTGACGTGCGGCTTGTCTAAATATGGCACCCTACTGGCATGGCAGGTATTTATATTTGGGCTGTAGGTGGGATAGGAGATGCTAATGAAGGGCAAGCAAGGGCATCAGAGGCAACATACAGTGTCACACAGGGGCTCCTAGGGCCCATCAGAGAACCTGACATTGAGGGGCCCACTCTGTAGACAATGAAATAGGTGGGGTGGGAATAAGAAAGGGTTGGTGGGCACTGTCCTTGGCTGGGGACCCGGATATTCTCTGTTATCCCAACAGTCCACTTCCACCCTGAAATAATGGGGAGGGGAGCAAAACCTTGACCGTAATAAGCTACCTGGCCCAACATTCATGGTACTTTAAGGGGTATTGGGGCTGTGCCAGTTACAGTGAGGGGCATAATCAGCTAAGTTAAAAAAGAAGGACCTTAGGTCTGTAGGAACCAATGTGAGTGTCAGACGAAGTGAAGTATCAGCTCTTCACACCGGACCCATATCACATGGACCTGCTGCCCTCTAGGGGCAATATTCATTAGTGCACATGGTATTGCTCTGCTGGTGAGCCCACAAAGAGGGCATTAACATTAATGTCACCAACCATTGAAATTATATACCAAATATCAGGGCAAAAGTAAGGGGAAAATGTGCTTTAATAGAAAATAAAATCTCTACAAGACAAGTCTATACCATTCAACAGTCGGAACTTTGGCGTGAGCTGAAGAATTTGCAGTATTAGTGGTTTTATTCCATTCAGCAGCAGTGCCCCCAAAATAAAACCACAGTACCTCATAAACAGGGCTACCGGGGTGCAGAGAAACCATAAAAACCACACACAATGGATACTGCCGTCAGTGGGAAGGTGCCGGAATAATTATATGAAGAATTTTCCCATTTCACTAGTGCAATATGTGTTTGTCTTTACACCCAAAAACCCACCTGTCCTTAAAGTGAACCAAACAAGCAGGGGAACCAAATAATCTACCAGCAGTGGGTGTGGCCTGTAAAGATGTCAGAACAAACATGGCTGCTTCCAGTTATGGGGGATAAACTTATATAAGAGCATAATTATTTATCACCTGGTGGAAGAGTGAGTTTCTTTCATCTTTTGGAAACAATAAAGGGAATATAAACCCATTTTATAATGAGCTTCATGACTTGTAGGCAGAAGTTATTTATGAATGTTATGCTTGGGTTTACATGCCCTTTAATCTTTTTTATATACTCTGCCCTGGGTCCAAATGGGCTTGGGGCTGAATACAAGTGGACTGATATAAGTGCTTTATACGGTGGCATAACTATGGGAGGGCAGTGGGATATTGGTAGGGGAAGGGTGGGCAATGTAAGTCTGGCAGTTGGTACATTGTGAGGTGCTTGTTTAGTTCTGCCTCTGGTTCCTACTCCTGGGTAAGGATACCATGAGGGATACATCTAACCCAACCAACAGCCTATTACATGGGATACCCGCTCATGATAGCCCTTAAAACCAGATCATTGCACCATAACGGCAGATTTTTGTAGGAAATCAAAAGGGTCGAAGAGGAGGTGGCACTGCCCAGGCACCATACAAGGGTGAAGGAAACCGCTGTTATCTTATCCAATCTCAGATTCCCACTTGATCCTTGCATAGAATTCCAAGACAAAACAAAATAAACCATTCACATTCCCTGAGTCCAGCAAACTAGGAACATGTCTTGAGTAGGGGGTTCTTCGTCCTGATTGGTGCCCTCACTTCTTCCTGGGCAGAACATTATCCTGGAAGTAGCCCTTGTTGGAGATGTTTCCTGCTGGGTCGTAAAAGCCCACGACAATGTACATTCCCCTGCTGTCCGTACTGAGGCCGAAGCCCACCTGCGAGGAAGACTTCCAGATCATCTGCGTGAAGTTCCCTAGAAGGAGACAAATAACATGAAGCTGAATTGTACGTCATTAGTCTCAATGGTCTGCAAAATAATACAGGAAATAACTAGAATTGACGTGATTGAGCTGCAGTTAACATATTTGACCAGAAGAGGGATATCTACAATTTCTCCAAGGCTCAATACAGTGACATTGATGTTTGGGATCTAGTTCCCTCTGCTGGCCTTCTTCCTAAACTGCAGCCTTACATGAGCAATCAGTATGGCAGCTCAATGGTATTTTACCTTTACCTTTATGGAAATGGCAGCTAAATACGACTAATGAATTGGGGGCATATTAAATGCACGCCTGTGTTTAAATTATCTCTCTCACCGGAACCACTCTGGAACCCAGGGGTGCTGAAACTGTATTTGGCATTTTCGTTGTACCAGGTCTCAGCCACTTCTTTCCCTGGGAGAGACAGAAATGAGACAGGTCTTTGTATCTGCAATTCAGTATTGTGTGTAAATGCATTATGGGTAGGGAGCAATCACCATAGCTACTAGCTGCAGTGTGTAACTTGCAAAGAGACAACCCTGACCATCAAGGCCAAGTCCCTCCACTTCTTAACACTGGGAAGGAGAGCAGTCCAGGAGCAAGAAGTACAGACAGACTCCGTACCTGGGCAAGTACAGGTTAGTATTCACTAACTCAGGAGGAGATTTCTGCATGACCATAGGAAAGAGAGCAGCCCAGGAGCAGGAAGTACTGAGGAGCAAAGCATTATACCTGGTTGAGTTCTAGAGCGAGACTGGATTCACATAAAAAAAAGGAGAGTTTTCTCACGGACCATGGGAAAGACCACATCCCAGGGTCAATAAGCAAAGAGGAGCCCTGGGTATTAGAGCTCGATGTCGGAGTTCTGGGGAAAGCTTGGCTCCACTTACCCAGGAGAAGTTCCTTCTTGACCACAGGAAAGAGAGCAGCACAGTAACAGGAAGTAAATAACAGAGCTCTGTTTATGGGTAAGTCGTTTATACCTGTTGGCAAGCTGGTGTCAGTGCCCCATTGGTACCACAGGTTTTCCCCATGCTGAGTGTCACTGTGCTGTAGGGCACGTTTCGGTACTAAGTGATCGGCCCACTTCTGGGCTTCCTGGGACAGGGCTGCGCTGAGTTTGAGGGCCCCGGAACCGTGGAGCTTACGGTACATATTGTGCTCACTGAGCAGATCCTTACGGAAAGCTTTCAGCTCCTTCTCTGTAAATATACAAAAGATAAATGAATTCCTTGTGCCTCTATGAACAGCGCCGCATTTATCCAGGGGCTTTGGCCACTTCCATGTACTCATATAGAGTTGGGCTTAGAGGGCAGAATGGATCGGCCACCAATGGGAACACACACACACAACGCCCATGCTAATCTTGGAAATGAACTCTATCCAGATCCAGCCTGTGGGACATTCCCTGCCGCTTCTGGGTGTTAAGAAGAAAGATTTGGGGCGCATTCCAGTGTGTACTCTCGGACCAAAGAATAGAGACTAATCACTTAATCATTTGCAGTTGGAAACTGCCTGACTCACAAGGCCCTGGAATTCCCTACGGAACGGCCTCTCTTTCTGTTTGGGATTCACCTTGGTAACAAGAATCTGTGCACGGATTACTTAGGCAAAGAGTGAAATGAATCCTCCTTTCGTAATATTTAGGGGCTAATTTCTCCCTTTGTTCTTACATTACTCATGGCCGACAGTATTTATCTTTTATCCAAGGAAACTCATGTTAAACAGGATGAAGCAGAAAACACAGCATACACACACTAAAGGGCATTTATTAATAAGTATAATAATAGGTCTTGTGGGGGTTCTCTGAGGGGGGGCACAGTATGAGGCTTTATTTCCTCCTCTATTGGTACAACCAGTGCCCACCTGGAATGGGGAGAACAACATTAGAACTTGTGTCCTTCACAAAGCCATCCTCATCAACGTCATCAGCCGTCATCTTTGAGCCTCGAGGGAGGACATTGAGGGAGTAGAACCCTGGGTTGGTGATATTCCCGCTTGGGTTATACCGGGCCACTACAATGATCATCCCCTTGCCACTGGAGGCTAGGCCAACTCCCACCTCCTTGGAGGCTTTCCACACCATCTGGGTGAAATGACCTGAAGGACAAGATAGAGAAACCATAGAGATATAAGGTTCCATGACTCAAGAAAAATGGAAGGCACCCATTGCTTAGGTACAGCACCCACCTGTGTCGGCCTGATATCCAGATTTGGAGAAGTTATAATAATTTTCTTCTTTATACCAGCTGTCGGCCACTTCTTGCCCTGGGTCAGAACAAAAGATAAATAATAAAAACACAACTTATCTTTTATAGAGACATAAAACAGACAGACTTAGCCTTAGACCCTGTCGTTGGGCAAAGCCTCCAAACCTTCAGCCTGGAACCTCCATGCCACTGCTACAAGGGAGGGCAGCTCAAAGTTTAGCAACCACTGTTTTAGGCCCTAATTACACAGTACAGGACAAGCATTTAGGACAGATAAGCCTGGTACCAGTAGCAGTGATGGAGGGGCCTCCAGATTTAGCCCAGATGTTCTCTCCATGCGACGTGTCACTGGACTTTAAAGTCTTCAGGGTGAGGAGATGCTCTGCCCACCTTTGGGCTTCCTGACTTATCTTGGAGCTGAGCTGAAGAGGTTTTGCCCCGTGGCGTGATCGATAAGCGTTGTTTGCCTTCAGGAAATCAAGCGCAAACTCTCTGGCATCCGCTGGAAAAATGGAATGGGTAGATGAACATCATAAAATGTTGTGTATGACAGCCAAGTGTGGGGGTAAATGTTATAGTTCTGCATCAGTCAATTACCTGTAGGTGATGAGGCCGAGTCTGTTCCACGTGTTCCTACATATGAGGTGTTGGCGGTACCTCTGTCCATGGGGCTTGTTCCTGCATCAGATACAGGTGTACCCTTCGGCAGAATGTTCTTCTGAAAGTAGCCAGGGTTGGTAATGTTGCCAGCTGGACTGTACTGTGCAACTGCTATAACCATTCCTTTGCCATCCACAGCTTTGGCAATGCCAACCTCTCTGGAATCTTTCCAGACAACCTGTGTAAAGTGACCTGGAAGAGAAGCCAACGTGCTTCAGGCTGGTTGCACATAATCCAATTTTGGGCTTCCTACACACTAGACCACTGGCCAAAGGAGTTATAAGAGGGTCATGAAGCTCATTGCAGTGGTTAAGCTTCTTGTGATGCTCCACCAGACCCACTGCTGATAAATTTCCATTAGTGACTCAATTATTTGCACTCAATTGTGCAAATAATTTGTGACAGTAACACCAAGTGACCCTAGCTGCTGAAGTCACTGGGAGGTTTCACCCCACTCCTAAAACAGGTGTCCCCAGTATGAATGGCTTCTAATAAAATGCAGCTTCTACAAGTGCTAACTATTTCATGACCATTGCAGGAGGAGTTGTTGGTTTGGAGATCTTCCAGCAAGTTCAGTGGCAGAATAGTTATGGGAACAAGTTGAAACAGGCTAAATCCCAGCCCAAAATATTGGTGCTCCATCATATTTAATTACAGGATAAATGAATATTTCAAGAAGGCACTGAGGAAGGGAAGGGGAGAGTTCTGGCATGAACCACTCACCTGTGTTAGACTGGAAACCAGGCCGGCCAAAGTTGTAATCCTTTATCTCGTTGTACCACGTGTCCACCACCTCCGCACCTGAGTCACACAAGTTGGACACAAGTTAGAAGAATCCTTAACTGTTCTACCCTAAATAATCCCACCATTGTAGATTGTGGGAATCATGTAGAGAAGAATCCAAAACATATTCACACTAGACAGCCTCCTATAAACTCTACCTTTTATGTATCCAGTTTTCCCCTTACATAACCCAATTGGGAAGGGCAGAAAAACCTACCAGAAGCATCCCTCATGCTGGAGTTCCATTTGTACCACAGGTTCTCCCCGTTGGTGGTGTTGCTGTGCTGCAGAGCATTGATAGAAAGCAGGTAGTCGGCCCATTTCCGGCTGGAGTCGCACAGCTCTCGGGACAGTTGGAGAGGGGGTGCTCCATGCTGACGTCGATGCCTATTGTGCGCGTCCAGAGCTTCCTGCTCAAAACTCCCAGCTCCTGCTGAACAAGTAAATACAGTTGTTGTTGTTTGGCCAAGGTTCTGACTATCACAAACACCAAGAACATCGTCCCAGTTTGTTGAGCCAGAGCATTCGTGCACAATTTGATTCTTTAGGGCCGACCAGTATAAGAATGGTGGGCCAGTCCTCTCCTCTGGTGTCAAGCTGACGGCTTTGGACTTCTGCACTAGAGAAAAGACTTAAATGCCAACTCACTTACCCTGTTTGGTTAATCCTGGTCCCGGTTTCCAGTTGGTAGATATCTTTTCAGGTTCTCTGAAGCCTCTGAGTGGTTCTGTAACACCTCCTCCTCCTGAGCCGCCAGACTTATCTATACCAGGAGAAGACCCAGCGGGCAGGACGTTCTTCTCAAAGTATCCAGAGTTGGTGATGTTCCCCGCTGGGCTGTACTGTCCCACCACGAAGAAAAGCCCATTGCCGTCTGTAGCCACCCCAACTCCAACCTCCTTAGACTCCTTCCACACAACTTGAGTGAAGTGCCCTAATAAGAAGGAACCAATTAAAAGAGAATTAATGGGGCCAAAAGGCTTTCCAGTAAACAGCTCATATCGGGTGTAAAATAAACACCAGGAAGTGGATCCACCAAGATATTACCTGTGTTACTGTGAAACCCGGGTCTGCTGAAGTCATAGTCCTCAATCTCATCGTACCATTTGTCTACAGGTTCGTGGCCTGATGGGAGATAAAAGTGGATTCACTTGGTGACTGGGGTGTTGGCAAGTGTGTGGTATGGAGTTGTGCCACAGGGTAAGGGTGAAGGTGAATAACAGACCTGGTAGTTCCCTGGAGTTGGAGCTGTATTTATGATAGAGGTTCTCTCCTGTGTCTCCCCCACTGTGTTTCAGAGTCTGGATGGACAGGAGGTGGTCGGCCCATGGCTGTGCAGATCGGCAGAGGTCCCTGCTGAGTTGTAGTGGGGGGGCCCCGTGCTTCCTTCTGTATGAGTTATGGGCAGCCACAAAATCCTGCTCAAACTCACTCTCCTCAGCACCTGAACAAGAAACAGGGGCCAACGTTAGCTCCCCTAAATGCAAGTCCCTCTCCCTGAAAGAGCCACTAGAATAATATACAGGGAGCAATGCTCTGGGACTCCTGACAAAGAGAGAAAGGGATATGCTCTGGGGGAAGCCATTCTCCTGTACACACCACACTTCCTGTTACTGGTTATTCCTAGTGCAAATGTTTATACAGTAGAAATGACAGGCTATGAAATCACTTAACCCCACTGATTGGGCCTACACCCCACACTGATATTCCATACACGTCCCTTCAGCCAACCCACGTCATTCCATTCAGCACAGTCACACAATATCCCGATACTTGGGATCCCCTCCCCATCACATTCCATTAATCCAATGAGGCTGAGCGAGAGGTTTCTATCCAGGAGAATGGATTAAAAGAAAGTGGTTTTGTTTGCAGTGCTTAGCTCACTTATCTCTCTCTATAATTAAACCCTCATACAATATGGCAGCTCCCAATATACAGAAATAAATGAGGCTGTAGGTGGTATTCTGGCTAATGTGCTAATCTGTGAATGTGTGAGCTCCCTCGTTTATTTATTAGCGACACTCCCAGGAAGCTCTTTATCTTGTGCTCTCTTTTATAAGGTGAGTGGGAGTTGCAGGGAGTTGGTGCCAAAAGACAGCTGAGATAATAAGAAATATAAGAAGATGTTCCTGTTCTTTTCAGGACTCCCTGCAGGGGTTACCTCTCCCATTGTGATGTCACATGCAACTAAATATTCATGCTGTCTGTCAGAGAGGAGCAAGCTGCACCCTATATACTAATGACTACACAAACTTGTAGCTGACATTGACATAGTGACACCCGCACACTGGGGAAACTTTGCTGAAACTTTCCCATGATGCACAAATTCCATTCCCTTATCAGCAAAGGACACTTCTCTCCTCAGTGCCCACAACATCCTCTCTACTCAGTGCCCACAGCATTCCCTCTTGCCCCACAGCATCCCCTCTACTCAGTGCCCACAGCATTCCCTCTTGCCCCACAGCATCCCCTCTACTCAGTGCCCACAGCATTCCCTCTTGCCCCACAGCATCCCCTCTACTCAGTGCCCACAGCATTCCCTCTTGCCCCACAGCATCCCCTCTACTCAGTGCCCACAGCATTCCCTCTTGCCCCACAGCATCCCCTCTACTCAGTGCCCACAGCATTCCCTCTTGCCCCACAGCATCCCCTCTACTCAGTGCCCACAGCATCCCCTCTTGCCCCACAGCATCCTCTCTTGCCCCACAGCATCCTCTCTTGCCCCACAGCATCCTGTCTTGCCCCACAGCATCCCCTCTTGCCCCACAACATCCTCTCTTGCCCCACAGCATCCCCTCTTGCCCCACAGCATCCCCTCTTGCCCCACAGCATCCCCTCTTGCCCCACAGCATCCTCTCTTGCCCCACAGCATCCCCTCTTGCCCCACAGCATCCCCTCTTGCCCCACAGCATCCCCTCTTGCCCCACAGCATCCTCTCTTGCCCCACAGCATCCCCTCTTGCCCCACAGCAGGTTACAACATGTCCCTTATCTCCGGGTCACACACCCATCCCCTTCCCTAACCCAATAGAGGCCTGAGAGCACAGGCAGCACAGACAGTCTTGGTGAGGTCTCTATATGGGAATCATTCAGGAGGGGGCTGTCACTTAAGATGAATGGGGGGGGGGATGTTGGGAAAATATTTCCCTGATTACCCAATATACAACCCCTGCCAGACATGGGCTGTCCCACATTGACTTTCTGGCAGTGCAAATTAAAGGCAAAGTTCACTCACACATACTCAATGTATCACAATGTTCTTCCTTTCTGCTGCTCAATCCAGGGGCCCCTGTGCTGTATCACTGGTGTGTGTATATCACAGTGGGAGCTGCCATATGCTTGCTCTGCTACACTGAAACATCATTGCTTACAGTAACATTACCCAGCAGCCCCAGCAGAGATGGCACAATGCTTGCACTGACTGAGAGTAATAACTTTTTCACTATACAACTCTGAAGGGGTGGGAGTTGCCCCCCAATATCTATAGTACAATGTCCTGCAGGCTACTGCCCCTCTGGGAATCTGCCCCTGTCTCTCTCCTCCTGGCTCATTGCCTAAAACTGAAGCTTCACCTCCTAATCTGGCTAGTGAGCTTGTAGCACAGGTTGAGGACCCCATGATCACTCTATATCCCCCCAGTTTTAGACTTACCCTTTGCTGAACGGCGTGAGACGCAGCCTCCCATCCCTGGGGTCCCTCTTTATCCCGGGCGTGTGCCCCCCAGCCTGGCCTCCTCCTGCAGGCGCTGAGCAAGACAAGGGCTGAGTCACATTACTTGGCCCCGCTGCTGAGATGTGACAGGGGCTTGTTTGGAAAGAAGAAGAAGAAGAAAGGCCTGTGATGTTCAGACCTCCAGGAGGAGGAGGAGGAGGAGGAGGAGATCCAATGACTTAGCCCAGCCAGGGACTCTCATTCCCCCCAACAGCTGTTTGTTCTCTGCCCCCCACCCCTGTACATCTGTCCAACGCCTCTGTGCCCCAGGACACACGGACACTAACAGCCTCTCAGCTCCATGTAACCAGGGAAGCTAAACAAGTGCCCACTTCATGTAAGGAAGGTTGAAACTGCAGGAAAAAGAGCTTACAATCTACACTACAACATAAAGCTGTCACAGAGTAAAAGTGAAAGTTACACTAATAATGGAGGAGCTGAAGTCCTGCCCACATGCTGTAAATATATTGGCTCCCCTGTACCTCTCCCCTTCCTGCCCAATTAATAACATTAGCATCAATAGGCACCAGTCAAGTGCCCACACCAGCTTGTAATTTGGGCATCAGACGGGTATTCTTGGCACAGCGAGGGAAATACTGCTCTATAGGCAGCGAGACGCTGGAGATGGACAAAGTCTTCTTTACTCCAAGGTGCAGTGTATCCGAGACACTCTCCTCTGCCACATTCCTTTTCACACTTATCCAAACATTTCATTTTAGGAACTACAAGTCCCAGCATCCCTTGCTAATCCCTTGTAAGGGCTTCAGTAGTTGTTTTCGGTGCCCTGGCAGGGGTTAATGCCCACACCATCTATAATCATAGTTTTTCATTAGCTACAAGCCTCTAACTCACACAAAAATACATATTGGCTTCAGAACCTGATGTTACATATATAATACAAAGTATAGCAAGATAGAGACCTCCAGTGACCAAAAAAGGTGTAAAACAAACTCAAATAATTCTCTATATTCATGCTATTTAAAAAAATGTGTTTATTATATCATTAAAATATACAACAATAACCCCACATGGAGCCCAACGCTTTTCATGCTTACCCAGCACTTAATCTTAGGCAATCCCAGCCTCCAGCAGTCCAACTACAACTCCCAGCATCCCCTCACAGCCATACAGTGTGACACATGGAAGACATTCATTATATCTAGCCATAATGCTCAACAGGCACTGACTAGATTGCAAGCTTATTGAGCCAAGCTGAAGCCTTAGGGCTCTTACAGACGAGCGTTTTTACCTGCGTTCCGTTTTTCTGCGTTCAGCCGCAGGGGAGCGCAGGAATAGAGGCATTACATTTTTCCAATGGGGCTGTACTCTCACAGGTGCGTGTAGGCACCGAACTAGGGAAAAATGCAGCATGTTGCGTCTCAACCTGCGTTCGGCGCCTACACGCGCCTGTGTGAGTACAGCCCCATTGGAAAAAATGTAATGCGTCTATTCCTGCGCTCCCCTGCGGCTGAACGCAGAAAAATGGAACGCAGGGGAGCGCAGGTAAAAACGCTCGTCTGTAAGAGCCCTTAGGGCTTACATTCAGCCGTAACAACACGCATGCTGCATGGCTCGTTAGCGGTTGATTATGATGCAGCCTGCAAAGGTTTTATCTGAAACAAAACAACAATAACCATCATATAGAACACTGACTGGACGCAGAACTATGGCACACATATTGCTGCAGGTCCAATATTCCATTAACATATATGTACACTGCTTGGCAGCATAAGAACCAGTGCAGTCTGCAGCTAAATGAGTTGTTAATTAGCTATGCAAGTGATAGGGGAATTCAGGGAGCCTGCTGCTGACAATTACTCCTGAGGCACAAAACCTGAGAGCCAAGGGGACAGAGGATTTGGCTGTGAGACACCTACTAATGCCCAGGAGAAAGATATGGGGTTAACCCCTTGGCCAACAAGATCCAAGGAAACATAAAACATTCCTTAAGGTAAAGACTCCACATCTGGGCAACAAGCTTCCCCTTACCCTCATATAGCTGGAACTACCATTTGTAGCAGGGGCTGCTGGGAGCTGTAGTCTCACAACTGTTATAGTTAAACTTGCACTAGTGATTTATTTATATAAATGTAAAAAAGCCTAAATATATTGGTGTTTAAAGGTGTCCAGAAGTGACTAGTTGGGCAGCTTGGCTCTCTAGGTGCAGTCAGTAGGGGATGCTGGGAGTTGTAGTCTAAAACAGGTGGCATACTAAAGGTAGGCTTTTAGTCTTGCACCGCCTGGTCACCCCACTTTACTGATGTGCCTCAATGCTGTGATACCCGTATGTCCATGTTTGTGAATAGCTGCAGACTGCGCTGGTTTCTATGCAGGCCTGAATCTCAATTTAGCACTTACCTGAGTACACAGAGCCCTTCCCATAGCAGCCCCACCAGTGTTTTGCACTAGTGTTAGAAATCTGCACACGGTGCAAGTAGCAAAGCTCCATCTCTCAGCCTGATCCCAATACCAAAGGCTGCTCAGGGGAGGGATGTGGGAGGGGCTTTACTGTTTACTATGGGCGGGGCCTGGGTGAGAATAATGTGGGCAGGGCTAGTGATACAGGGGGTTAGTTTACTAACAGTGTGCAAAAGTGTACAAGTGCAGTAACCCATAGCAACCAGTGAGACCTCCCTTTCTCAAAGCCCATCACAGTTCAGCAGAGGAATGTGGGTTCAAGGTTGTGGCTATTGTTGCTATGGGAATATTATAATGATTTTCTTTTATTTATATGTATATAAAAGTAGCACCAGCATACGCTGCAGCGATGTACAAAGATTATAGATCATTCCCATGAGATGGTTGCACTGGGGAGTAGGCAGATTGGGCACCTAATTGTGGAATTTTCATTAGTTGATCTGCTCCTGGGCCTCCCGCTGGCTCTTCTTCTGGCACGTAGCCCCGCCCACTCTAGAATGAGTGACAGCTTCATATTTACACCTATTGGGTCATGATCCTGCCTAGAAAGCAAAGTAAGATCCATCTTGTGTCCCAACAAGGCCACCCGTAGTCAGAAGGGTTCTATGGTTTGTTACCCAAAAAATCATTTAAAATGTCAGTTCTGTTAATTGGAGTTAATTGGATGCTGGATAAATAGGCACATGGTTACATACTGGGACTCAAGCCCAGTCATAGGGACTTTAGATTGTAAGCTCAATGGGGCAGGGACTGATGGGAATGTTATTGGAACCTTAGATTGTAAACTCACTGGGGCAGGGACTGATGGGAATGTGATAGGGACCTTACATTCTAAGCTCACTGGGGCAGAGACTGATGGAAATGTGATAAGGACCTTAGATTGTAAGCTCACTGGGGCAGAGACTGATGGGAATGTGATAAGGACCTTAGATTGTAAGCTCACTGAGGCAGGGACTGATGGGAATGTGATAGGGACCTTAGATTGTAAGCTCACTGGGCAGGGACTGATGGGAATGTGATAGGGACTTTAGATTGTAAGCTCACTGAGGCAGGGACTGATGGGAATGTGATAGGGACCTTAGATTGTAAGCTCGCTGGGGCAGGGACTGATGGGAATGTGATAGGGACTCTAGATTGTAAGCTCACTGGGGCAGAGACTGATGGAAATGTGATAAGGACCTTAGATTGTATGTAAACTCTCTGGGGTAGGGAATGGTGTATAATCAGTACATCGCTATGGAAAATGTCAGTGATATATAATGGAGATTCTTTAGAACTCTTGCCTTTGGTTCATTTCATTTTATAAATAACCAATTCCTGTTCAACCTGAATTGAACCCTGCAGTTTTTCCCTCTCCTTCCCTGGGTCATGTTGCTGCCCTCCTGCTTTATGTATGTGCAACACATGGCACTGACTGGCAGACTGACCCCCCAGTACAATTATTCATTATTATTAATCACTTCATCACCCTGGGGTTCCTGGCAGAGGTTATATCTAGTTTGGGTGCAGGACATTCTCTTTAAACTGTCCAGTGACATTCCCTGCTGGGCTCTACCGCCCCACCACATAGTAAGTACCTTGTTGTCTGTGGCCACCCCAACTCCCAGCTCCTTACACTTCCTCCAGAATTACCCTGGGGCTACAGAGGAGCAAGGGGTTAAATGTGGCTTCATTCTGTCTCTTGCCACCTTTTCTGGAAAAAAATACTGGCCTGCCTATATATTTATCTATATTCCCTATTAATAACATTGGGATCACTGACCTTCCTATATATTTATCTTTATTCCCTATTAATAACATTCGGATCACTGACCTTCCTATATATTTATCTTTATTCCCTATTAATAACATTGGGATCACTGACCTTCCTATATATTTATCTTTATTCCCTATTAATAACATTGGGATCACTGACCTTCCTATATATTTATCTTTATTCCCTATTAATAACATTGGGATCACTGACCTTCCTATATATTTATCTTTATTCCCTATTAATAACATTGGGATCACTGACCTTCCTATATATTTATCTTTATTCCCTATTAATAACATTGGGATCACTGAACCATCATTTTTACTGACTAGGCCTGTAAAATACCGGCCAGGTGGCAACCGTAGACCCCCTGTGCATTGCCCTTTATGCCCCAGGTACATTAATACAAAGCATTTTATGTCCCTGTACATTGCCAAAGAGAAGCCACTTACCTGTTTCTGCTTTTAACTCAGGTTTGTTGTAATCATAAGCCTCTAACCTCATTGTACCAGGTATCCACAGCCGCATTCTCTGCATCCAAGGGAGAGTGGTTATTGCACTTTATTAGCCCCAATATTGTATGAAAGTATCCCACCTGGAACTGCCCCATAGGAACTGAGATCACTTTGCTTAGAGATGTTTGGATAATGCACGTTGTGACGCAGCACTAGAATAACTTGCAAATCTCCCAGAAATTCAAAAGCCCAAGTGTTACCGGGAAAGGTGAACCACCCCTTTAATGCTATGGGGCTGCTCTCTTTCCCATGATCATGTCTTTTTCAAATGACATTTTGCTCTCTGTGCCCAGTGATCTGTTACTGAACTTTCACAATAAAACGCACAAGGTTACAAAGTTTTCAGACCTAGGAGTTAGAACAAATGTCGCAAATAATAGATCTTCCCTAATGTTCTGTGGTCCCCAAACAAACAAGTCTAGATCTATTTAGGGTTGGACTGGCTGAGCGGGACACCAGGTAAATACCCCATGGGCCCCACCAACCCAGACCCGTACCCATATGCTTCCCAGCATGGGCCCATGATACCCCCCATCTGCATATCTCCCAACTGTCCCTTTTTCGGAGGGACAGTCCCTCTTTTGACAGCTCAACCCGCAGTCCCTCATTTGTACTGGAAAGTCCCTCTTTTCTATGCACTGAACAGCCAGAAAAAGAAACAAAGTTTCTCACTTAATTGGCTTTTTGCAGAGAGCCCAGAACAGCCACAGGTGCAAATAAGATACTTTGTAACAATTTTGAGACACAAACACACAGTTTAGATAAGGAGAAATATTTTCAAACTTTCATAACCTGCCAAATTTTGTAAAAAAAACATGGTAATTAGGGGGTGTGGCCACATAAAGGGGTGTGGTCAGAAAAATTGCTGCGCTACGTGTGGGAAAAAAAATTTTGTCCCTCTTTTTACTTCCAAAATGTTGGGAGGTATGCCATCTCCACCCACGGCCCCTATCAAAAGAACAGGTACGTCCGTAGGGGGCCGGGAGTGGGGTTGTGGCTGTTGAGGTGGGGCCCCATTTCAGAACCCCAGTTGGCCCCGAAGCCTCCAGTCCCAAGCTGCATCTATTAGTGACTAAATAAATATATTTTTCAAGCTGTTTGAGGTCGGAGAGCTCTCTAGTGGTCAGAGTTAGAAAGTGCAGAACTCTATAGAGATATCAATAGGGAGACAATAAGACAGAATGCAGGATTAATGCTAATGTGCACATTGCTCCTTAACAGTAATTATGTCCTTTAGTCTCACTGCAGTTTATAAATGGAGAGCAAGTACTTGGCCCATTGCTGAACTGACTTACTGAGCCCATCATTGAGTTTCAGTTGAGGGACCTTTTCCCATAAT
This sequence comes from Xenopus petersii, assembly GCA_038501925.1. NCBI lineage: Eukaryota > Metazoa > Chordata > Amphibia > Anura > Pipidae > Xenopus > Xenopus petersii. Next base: position 146,002,792 of record CM076686.1, read on the forward strand.
TATTGTGAGTCTCCCAGGAGTCTGGAACAATATCTTATCCAGTCCTAATGTGGAGCGCAAGAACTGATGTCAAAGTGATTCTGTTCAGCTCTCTGGGTTGGAACCCTAAATATAAATGCTGCATAATAAACAGAAATGGAATTCTTTGCAACCTCACAATTCATTCTTTATATTTGGGTTTAACATGAATTATGTGAGTCTGAATGATTCCGAGGATACAAGCACCTCATAAAGACCAATTTAACTTCAATATATCCTTTTCTATATCTCACACAGGTATAGTAGGTAGAGATGGTGCCTATAGTAACAGTGGATAATAGTCTCTGGGAAGGGAGTGTGACTGTGGGATAGCAGGTATAGTAGGGAGAGATGGTGCCTATAGTAACAGTGGGATAATAGTCTCTTGGAAGGGAGTGTGACTGTGGGATAGCAGGTATAGTAGGGAGAGATGTGTCTATAGTAACAGTGGATAATAGTCTCTGGGAAGGGAGTGTGACTGTGGGATAGCAGGTATAGTAGGGAGAGATGGTGCCTATAGTAACAGTGGATAATAGTCTCTGGGAAGGGAGTGTGACTGTAGGATAGCAGGTATAGTAGGGAGAGATGGTGCCTATAGTAACAGTGGGATAATAGTCTCTGGGAAGGGAGTGTGACTGTGGGATAGCAGGTATAGTAGGGAGAGATGGTGTCTATAGTAACAGTGGATAATAGTCTCTGGGAAGGGAGTGTGACTGTGGGATAGCAGGTATAGTAGGGAGAGATGGTGCCTATAGTAACAGTGGATAATAGTCTCTGGGAAGGGAGTGTGACTGTGGGATAACAGGTATAGTAGAGAGAGATGGTGCCTATAGTAACAGTGGGATAATAGTCTCTGGGAAGGGAGTGTGACTGTGGGATAGCAGGTATAGTAGGGAGAGATGGTGTCTATAGTAACAGTGGGATAATAGTCTCTGGGAAGGGAGTGTGACTGTGGGATAGCAGGTATAGTAGGGAGAGATGGTGCCTATAGTAACAGTGGGATAATAGTCTCTGGGAAGGGAGTGTGACTGTGGGATAGCAGGTATAGTAGGGAGAGATGGTGTCTATAGTAACAGTGGATAATAGTCTCTGGGAAGGGAGTGTGACTGTGGGATAGCAGGTATAGTAGGGAGAGATGGTGCCTATAGTAACAGTGGATAATAGTCTCTGGGAAGGGAGTGTGACTGTGGGATAACAGGTATAGTAGGGAGAGATGGTGTCTATAGTAACAGTGGATTCTCTGGGAAGGGAATGTGTAAGAAGTGTGGAAAAAGTTTTAGTAGCTCTCACTGGAGAGCTGTCCCAATTATTCCCTGTTGTCTACAGGTGAAATGAGGTCATTGGCTGAGCGACCAGCTCTTTATGACACGTAGTTAATGATGTCACTGCTACAATGGGTCGAATCACCGGGATATTCACTGCTCATTCCTACAGCTCTCAGTCCAACTTACAATTACTTCCCTTATTTCATTAGTATTATAGCACAGTATTTCTTTCATTAGTATTATAGCACAGTATTTCATTAGTATTATGGCACAGTATTTCATTAGTATTATAGCACAGTATTTCATAAGTATTATAGCACAATATTTCATTAGTATTATAGCACAGTATTTCATTAGTATTATAGGCTTATAGCACAGTATTTCATTAGTATTATAGCACAGTATTTCATTAGTATTATAGGCTTATAGCACAGTATTTCATTAGTATTATAGCACAGTATTTCATTAGTATTATAGCACAGTATTTCATTAGTATTATAGCACAGTATTTCATTAGTATTATGGCACAGTATTTCATTAGTATTATGGCACAGTATTTCATTAGTGTTATGGCACAGTATTTCATTAGTATTATAGCACAGTATTTAATTAGTATTATAGCACAGTATTTCATTAGTATTATAGCACAGTATTTCATTAGTATTATAGCACAGTATTTCATTAATATTATAGCACAGTATTTCATTAGTATTATAGCACAGTATTTCATTAGTATTATAGCACAGTATTTCATTAGTATTATAGCACAGTATCTCATTAGTATTATAGCACAGTATCTCATTAGTATTATAGCACAGTATTTCATTAGTATTATAGCACAGTATTTCATTAGTATTATGGCACAGTATTTCATTAGTATTATAGCACAGTATTTCATAAGTATTATAGCACAATATTTCATTAGTATTATAGCACAGTATTTCATTAGTATTATAGGCTTATAGCACAGTATTTCATTAGTATTATAGCACAGTATTTCATTAGTATTATAGGCTTATAGCACAGTATTTCATTAGTATTATAGCACAGTATTTCATTAGTATTATAGCACAGTATTTCATTAGTATTATGGCACAGTATTTCATTAGTATTATGGCACAGTATTTCATTAGTGTTATGGCACAGTATTTCATTAGTATTATAGCACAGTATTTAATTAGTATTATAGCACAGTATTTCATTAGTATTATAGCACAGTATTTCATTAGTATTATAGCACAGTATTTCATTAATATTATAGCACAGTATTTCATTAGTATTATAGCACAGTATTTCATTAGTATTATAGCACAGTATTTCATTAGTATTATAGCACAGTATCTCATTAGTATTATAGCACAGTATTTCATTAGTATTATAGCACAGTATTTCATTAGTATTATAGCACAGTATTTCATTAGTATTATAGCACAGTATTTCATTAATATTATAGCACAGTATTTCATTAGTATTATAGCACAGTATTTCATTAGTATTATGGCACAGTATTTCATTAGTATTATGGCACAGTATTTCATTAGTATTATAGCACAGTATTTCATTAATATTATAGCACAGTATTTCATTAGTATTATAGCACAGTATTTCATTAGTATTATAGCACAGTGTTTCATTAGTATTATAGCACAGTATTTCATTAGTATTATAGCACAGTATTTCATTAGTATTATAGCACAGTATTTCATTAGTATTATAGCACAGTGTTTCATTAGTATTATGGCACAGTATTTCATTAGTATTATAGCACAGTATTTAATTAGTATTATAGCACAGTATTTCATTAGTATTATAGCACAGTATTTCATTAGTATTATGGCACAGTATTTCATTAGTATTATAGCACAGTGTTTCATTAGTATTATAGCACAGTATTTCATTAGTATTATAGCACAGTGTTTCATTAGTATTATGGCACAGTATTTCATTAGTATTATAGCACAGTATTTAATTAGTATTATGGCACAGTATTTCATTAGTATTATAGCACAGTATTTCATTAGTATTATAGCACAGTATTTCATTGGTATTATAGCACAGTATTTCATTAGTATTATAGCACAGTATTTTATTAGTATTATAGCACAGTATTTCATTAGTATTATAGCACAGTATTTCATTGGTATTATAGCACAGTATTTAATTAGTATTATAGCACAGTATTTCATTAGTATTATAGCACAGTATTTCATTGGTATTATAGCACAGTATTTCATTAGTATTATAGCACAGTATTTCATTAGTATTATAGCACAGTATTTTATTAGTATTATAGCACAGTATTTCATTGGTATTATAGCACAGTATTTCATTGGTATTATAGCACAGTATTTAATTAGTATTATAGCACAGTATTTCATTAGTATTATAGCACAGTATTTCATTGGTATTATAGCACAGTATTTCATTAGTATTATAGCACAGTATTTCATTAGTATTATAGCAAAGTATTTCATTGGTATTATAGCACAGTATTTCATTAGTATTATAGCACAGTGTTTCATTAGTATTATAGCACAGTATTTAATTAGTATTATAGCACAGTATTTCATTAGTATTATAGCACAGTGTTTCATTAGTATTATGGCACAGTATTTCATTAGTATTATAGCACAGTATGTCATTGGTATTATAGCACAGTATGTCATTGGTATTATAGCACAGTATTTCATTGGTATTATGGCACATTATTTCATTAGTATTATGGCACAGTATTTCATTACTATTATGGCACAGTATTTCATTAGTATTATGGCACAGTGTTTCATTAGTATTATAGCACAGTGTTTCATTAGTATTATGGCACAGTATTTCATTAGTATTATAGCACAGTATTTCATTAGTATTATAGCACAGTGTTTCATTAGTATTATAGCACAGTATTTCATTAGTATTATAGCACAGTATTTCATTAGTATTATAGCACATTATTTCATTAGTATTATAGCACAGTATTTCATTACTATTATGGCACAGTATTTCATTAGTATTATGGCACAGTATTTCATTAGTATTATAGCACAGTGTTTCATTAGTATTATGGCACAGTATTTCATTAGTATTATAGCACAGTATTTCATTAGTATTATAGCACAGTATTTCATTGGTATTATAGCACAGTATTTCATTAGTATTATAGCACAGTATTTCATTAGTATTATAGCACAGTGTTTCATTAGTATTATAGCACAGTATTTAATTAGTATTATAGCACAGTATTTCATTAGTATTATAGCACAGTGTTTCATTAGTATTATGGCACAGTGTTTCATTAGTATTATAGCACAGTATTTAATTAGTATTATAGCACAGTATTTCATTAGTATTATAGCACAGTATGTCATTGGTATTATAGCACAGTATTTCATTAGTATTATGGCACAGTATTTCATTAGTATTATGGCACAGTATTTCATTAGTATTATAGCACAGTATTTCATTAGTATTATAGCACAGTGTTTCATTAGTATTATAGCACAGTATTTCATTAGTATTATAGCACAGTATTTCATTAGTATTATAGCACAGTGTTTCATTAGTATTATAGCACAGTATTTCATTAGTATTATAGCACAGTATTTCATTAGTATTATAGCACATTATTTCATTAGTATTATAGCACAGTATTTCATTACTATTATGGCACAGTATTTCATTAGTATTATGGCACAGTATTTCATTAGTATTATAGCACAGTGTTTCATTAGTATTATGGCACAGTATTTCATTAGTATTATAGCACAGTATTTCATTAGTATTATAGCACAGTATTTCATTAGTATTATAGCACAGTATGTAATTAGTATTATAGCACAGTATTTCATTAGTATTATAGCACAGTATTTCATTAGTATTATGGCACAGTATTTCATTGGTATTATAGCACAGTATTTAATTAGTATTATAGCACAGTATTACATTAGTATTATAGCACAGTATTTCATTGGTATTATAGCACAGTATTTCATTAGTATTATAGCACAGTATTTCATTAGTATTATGGCACAGTATTTCATTAGTATTATAGCACAGTATTTCATTAGTATTATAGCACAGTATTTCATTAGTATTATAGCACAGTATTTAATTAGTATTATAGCACAGTATTTCATTAGTATTATAGCACAGTATTTCATTGGTATTATAGCACAGTATTTCATTAGTATTATAGCACAGTGTTTCATTAGTATTATAGCACAGTATTTAATTAGTATTATAGCACAGTATTTAATTAGTATTATAGCACAGTATTTCATTAGTATTATAGCACAGTATTTCATTGGTATTATAGCACAGTATTTCATTAGTATTATAGCACAGTGTTTCATTAGTATTATAGCACAGTATTTCATTAGTATTATAGCACAGTATTTCATTAGTATTATAGCACAGTATGTAATTAGTATTATAGCACAGTATTTCATTAGTATTATAGCACAGTATTTCATTAGTATTATGGCACAGTATTTCATTGGTATTATAGCACAGTATTTAATTAGTATTATAGCACAGTATTTCATTAGTATTATAGCACAGTATTTCATTGGTATTATAGCACAGTATTTCATTAGTATTATAGCACAGTATTTCATTAGTATTATGGCACAGTATTTCATTAGTATTATAGCACAGTATTTCATTAGTATTATAGCACAGTATTTCATTAGTATTATAGCACAGTATTTCATTAGTATTATGGCACAGTATTTCATTAGTATTATGGCACAGTATTTCATTAGTATTATGGCACAGTATTTCATTGGTATTATAGCACAGTATTTCATTAATATTATAGCACAGTATTTCATTAGTATTATAGCACAGTATTTCATTAGTATTATGGCACAGTATTTCATTAGTATTATGGCACAGTATTTCATTAGTATTATAGCACAGTGTTTCATTAGTATTATGGCACAGTATTTCATTAGTATTATAGCACAGTATTTCATTAGTATTATAGCACAGTATGTAATTAGTATTATAGCACAGTATTTCATTAGTATTATAGCACAGTATTTCATTAGTATTATGGCACAGTATTTCATTGGTATTATAGCACAGTATTTAATTAGTATTATAGCACAGTATTTCATTAGTATTATAGCACAGTATTTCATTGGTATTATAGCACAGTATTTCATTAGTATTATAGCACAGTATTTCATTAGTATTATGGCACAGTATTTCATTAGTATTATAGCACAGTATTTCATTAGTATTATAGCACAGTATTTCATTAGTATTATAGCACAGTGTTTCATTAGTATTATAGCACAGTATTTCATTAGTATTATAGCACAGTATTTCATTAGTATTATAGCACAGTATTTCATTAGTATTATAGCACAGTATTTCATTAGTATTATAGCACAGTATTTCATTAGTATTATAGCACAGTGTTTCATTAGTATTATAGCACAGTATTTAATTAGTATTATAGCACAGTATTTAATTAGTATTATAGCACAGTATTTCATTAGTATTATGGCACAGTATTTCATTAGTATTATGGCACAGTATTTCATTAGTATTATGGCACAGTATTTCATTAGTATTATGGCACAGTATTTCATTGGTATTATAGCACAGTATTTCATTAATATTATAGCACAGTATTTCATTAGTATTATAGCACAGTATTTCATTAGTATTATGGCACAGTATTTCATTAGTATTATGGCACAGTATTTCATTAGTATTATAGCACAGTGTTTCATTAGTATTATGGCACAGTATTTCATTAGTATTATAGCACAGTATTTCATTAGTATTATAGCACAGTATTTCATTAGTATTATAGCACAGTGTTTCATTAATATTATAGCACAGTATTTCATTAGTATTATAGCACAGTATTTCATTAGTATTATAGCACAGTATTTCATTAATATTATAGCACAGTATTTCATTAGTATTATAGCACAGTATTTCATTAGTATTATGGCACAGTATTTCATTAGTATTATGGCACAGTATTTCATTAGTATTATAGCACAGTGTTTCATTAGTATTATGGCACAGTATTTCATTAGTATTATAGCACAGTATTTCATTAGTATTATAGCACAGTATGTAATTAGTATTATAGCACAGTATTTCATTAGTATTATAGCACAGTATTTCATTAGTATTATGGCACAGTATTTCATTGGTATTATAGCACAGTATTTAATTAGTATTATAGCACAGTATTTCATTAGTATTATGGCACAGTATTTCATTAGTATTATGGCACAGTATTTCATTAGTATTATAGCACAGTATGTAATTAGTATTATAGCACAGTATTTAATTAGTATTATAGCACAGTATTTAATTAGTATTATAGCACAGTATTTCATTAGTATTATAGCACAGTATTTAATTAGTATTATAGCACAGTATTTAATTAGTATTATGGCACAGTATTTCATTAGTATTATGGCACAGTATTTCATTAGTATTATGGCACAGTATTTCATTAGTATTATGGCACAGTATTTCATTGGTATTATAGCACAGTATTTCATTAATAATATAGCACAGTATTTCATTAGTATTATAGCACAGTATTTCATTAGTATTATGGCACAGTATTTCATTAGTATTATGGCACAGTATTTCATTAGTATTATAGCACAGTGTTTCATTAGTATTATGGCACAGTATTTCATTAGTATTATAGCACAGTATTTCATTAGTATTATAGCACAGTATTTCATTAGTATTATAGCACAGTATTTCATTAGTATTATAGCACAGTATTTCATTAGTATTATGGCACAGTATTTCATTGGTATTATAGCACAGTATTTAATTAGTATTATAGCACAGTATTTCATTAGTATTATAGCACAGTATTTCATTGGTATTATAGCACAGTATTTCATTAGTATTATAGCACAGTATTTCATTAGTATTATGGCACAGTATTTCATTAGTATTATAGCACAGTATTTCATTAGTATTATAGCACAGTATTTCACTAGTATTATAGCACAGTATTTCATTAGTATTATAGCACAGTATTTCATTAGTATTATGGCACAGTATTTCATTAGTATTATGGCACAGTATTTCATTAGTATTATGGCACAGTATTTCATTAGTATTATGGCACAGTATTTCATTGGTATTATAGCACAGTATTTCATTAATATTATAGCACAGTATTTCATTAGTATTATAGCACAGTATTTCATTAGTATTATGGCACAGTATTTCATTTGTATTATGGCACAGTATTTCATTAGTATTATAGCACAGTGTTTCATTAGTATTATGGCACAGTATTTCATTAGTATTATAGCACAGTATTTCATTAGTATTATAGCACAGTATGTAATTAGTATTATAGCACAGTATTTCATTAGTATTATAGCACAGTATTTCATTAGTATTATGGCACAGTATTTCATTGGTATTATAGCACAGTATTTAATTAGTATTATAGCACAGTATTTCATTAGTATTATAGCACAGTATTTCATTGGTATTATAGCACAGTATTTCATTAGTATTATAGCACAGTATTTCATTAGTATTATGGCACAGTATTTCATTAGTATTATAGCACAGTATTTCATTAGTATTATAGCACAGTATTTCATTAGTATTATAGCACAGTGTTTCATTAGTATTATAGCACAGTATTTCATTAGTATTATAGCACAGTATTTCATTAGTATTATAGCACAGTATTTCATTAGTATTATAGCACAGTATTTCATTAGTATTATAGCACAGTATTTCATTAGTATTATAGCACAGTATTTCATTAGTATTATAGCACAGTATTTCATTAGTATTATAGCACAGTATTTCATTAGTATTATAGCACAGTGTTTCATTAGTATTATAGCACAGTATTTCATTAGTATTATAGCACAGTATTTCATTAGTATTATAGCACAGTATTTCATTAGTATTATAGCACAGTATTTCATTAGTATTATAGCACAGTGTTTCATTAGTATTATAGCACAGTATTTCATTAGTATTATAGCACAGTATTTCATAAGTATTATAGCACAGTATAAGGGCCCTTACTCACGGGCACTTGAAGCTGCGCTCCCCCGCGTTCCTGGTTTATGCGTTCAGCCGCAGGGGAGCGCAGGAGTAGACGCACTGAAATCTTTTCAATGTTGCTGTACTCACACAGACGCATGTAAGCGCCGAACGCACGTTGTTTTACTTGTGTTCGGTGCGGTGTGAGTACAGCCGCATTGAAAAGAATTCAGCGTGTCTACTCTTGCGGCTGAACGCATAAAACCAGAACAAAGGGGAGCGCAGCTTCACATGCCCGTGAGTAAGGGCCCTTAGTTGCATTTGCTGCTCCCACCCTCAGTAACTTCACACTCACACACAAGAATGGGTGCTATAGGTGTATACGATGTAAAACCTGTGGTTATTTACTTACCGGTGAAACTATGTTCCCATCCACATAGTGGAAAACGATATTGGATTGGCCATAGATTGACCTGCACCTCAGAATCTGTTGTCTACTGCATAGTATGCCCATGTGGCCTCTACTATGTTGGTAAGTGTGTCCCGACATTCCGGATGTGAATGAACAATCACCAATGTGTTATACGTGCAGCTTTAGCCACTGGCAAAGCAGATACTCCTCTGGCCAGACACTTTTTGGGACACAAACATCCATTGGCTACTCTACAAGCAATCCTTATTGAGCATATCCCCCCTATGAGCAGAGCTGGAGATAGATCCAAACTTTTACTACAGCGAGAAGCCAAGTGGATGTGGATCTTGGACACAGTAGCTCCCAGAGGGCTTAAAGTGATACTGTCATGGGAAAAAAAATTTTTTTCAAAATGAACCAGTTAATAGTGCTGCTCCAGCAGAATTCTGCACTGAAATCCATTTCTCAAAAGAGCAAACAGATTTTTTTATATTCAATTTTGAAATCTGACATGGGGCTAGACATATTGTCAATTTCCCAGCTGCCCCAAGTCATGTGACTTGTGCCTGCACTTTAAGAGAGAAATGCTTTCTGGCAGGCTGCTGTTTTTCCTTCTCAATGTAATTGAATGTGTCTCAGTGGGACATGGGTTTTTACTATTGAGTGTTGTTCTTAGATCTATCAGGCAGCTGTTATCTTGTGTTAGGGAGCTGCCATCTGGTTACCTTCCTATTGTTCTTTTGTTTGGCTGCTGGGGGGGAAAGGGAGGGGGTGATATCACTTTAACTTGCAGTACAGCAGTAAAGAGTGATTGAAGTTTATCAGAGCACAAGTCACATGACTTGGGGCAGCTGGGAAATTGACAAAATGTCTAGCCCCATGTCAGATTTCAAAATTGAATATAAAAAAATCTGTTTGCTCTTTTGAGAAATGAATTCTGCTGGAGCAGCACTATTAACTGGTTCATTTTGAAAAAAATCTTTTTTCCCATGACAGTATCCCTTAAATGAAATGTATTCCTTAGCCAGCTATTTGTAACTAGAATTGAGTAACATTAGCTGCCTTTAAGTTAGTAGAATATAACAACTAGTTGCTTTTTTAGGGTGCAGTGTCCAAAATTTTTTAAATAATTATTCAGTAAAGAAGGTCCGCACTCTCAGGACTTAAAAATTAGATCATGTTTTATTAACAAAAGACTAACGTTTCGGCCTCGGATGAATGAAAAATGCATTAAATACCCATGATGGGGGGGGGGGGAATTAATTGGCTGACATGTCATCCTTGTCATCATCACAATTCATCCAATAGCATAACTCAAAATACATCAATACTAAACATTAATACTAAGAAATACAGATAATCATATCACTGTTAAAACACCCCTTGTTTAAGAGAGGAGGATACTTAAAAACAAACTTTGTAACCGCAACTATTTAAATGTATCAAAATACTAGGAAATACTGGTAATGTTACAAAGTAACAAATATGAGTCTAGGTAGAAGGTCTGGTTTCATATTGTATTGCAGCGTGATCAGTGCAGAGCTCTAAATAGGACCACATAATCAAATAGCTATTGTTGCTAAGTACCTCCCCCATAGCAACCTAACCATTACTGTCATTATTGACCAAAAAATAATGTGTGGTTATATTAACCGGTGCATCACCCCATACGATGTTACAGAGACATCCCAAGATAAACATATAAGATATGTGTGTAAAGAGACATATTTCCCTCAAACTATTAACCCCAAATGTGTCAGTTGCTACCTGTTCCTATATCATGACATTAAGGTATAGCCGCATAATGTCATACAGTCATGTGTATACTGTATAACGAATTTAGCATCAAACAATGCCCAATTAAACAATATCAGTGTATACAAAATTATCAAAACATTGTTACAAAAAATGTCACAAATGATAGTATAAAAAATGAAGAAAAAGAAAACAACATAAAAGACGAATAAAATTATTAAGTGCTTTGAAGAAAATCACCAAGTATTAGAGTCGTCATTGGTTAAAGCCATCAAACAAAACAATTGGCTGGAAGCATCGGGCTCGGGTGTAAGGGTTACTTAACCTCTAAGTTGTAATGCAGGACACTTTGTAACACTTCATGAAGGGCTTCCATAATCCCAATCCATCCTTCATCTTCCGATACTTTAGAATGTAAATCACCCGCAATGCAGGGACCACACTATCCCCCTCCCACCCGTCTAAGGAGTTTGGCATGTAATTCTGTTAGGGTGTGAGAGTACGGTATGCGGTGTGGGAGCCCAACGATGCTAAAAGTGTGTTAGTAAAATCAGCTCACCGATACCCGCGGTGCCCAAATTTCCCAAGCTCCAGCACAAGGTAAAGTGGTGCCGTGATCAACTTGCCGAGGCCCGCCGGCTTAAAGTTTCCAGCCATATATGTCAGAGGCATCTCGGATTCCGGCACATCATGGGGAGGGTAGCACTGTAGAAGATAAAGAAGCAGGGCTGACCGGCACTCAAACGGATCCACAAGACCAGAGATATTCCGTTAAAAGATACATTTATTGGTAGAAAAATTAAAAATGATAGCTTCATCTCCATCCACCCTACGCGTTTCACACCCTTCAGGGTGCTTTGTCATGGGCTAGCACTGTATCAGCTTGCTGAGGCCCACCGGGTTGGAATTACTAAGCATCTGCGGTAAAGCCATAGCGGGTTCCGGCGTAATCATGCTCAGGGGGCCCCACAGATGCAGATCTCTGGGGAGACATTCCCAACTGTGAGCTCCTTATCTGCCGCACTTAGCCACTCTCCACAGTGAAGTCCCAATCGCTAGCCACAGAAAATCTCTGTTTGTTTGGGGGGGGGGCATTGTGAGGGCCTGCAACCATAATGTTGTCCTGCTCATCAGCCGTAGTCATCGGCTTCAGCTGGATCAGCCCATCATCAGACCATTAACGACCAGCCAACGACGCATGTATTCACCGAACACAGGTGAAATGCAACATGCTGCGTCCCAACCTGCGTTTGGCGCTTACATGCGTCTGTGAGTACTGCCCCCTTCAAAATAATTGAGTGCATCTACTCTTGCGCTCCCCTTCGGCTGAACGGAAGAAAGCACAACGCAGTGGAGCGCAGATAAACGCACGTCTGTAAGAACCCTTAAACATCATTTGGGAAAGCAGCACAAGGGTGAATGATTCCCCAGTGATCTGTAAAGGAGTTTAACAAGAGGAGCCACAGCAAAGGGTCCAGTAGCCTTTGTGTTTAGTAGTCTAATTTTCAAGATCTGCTGGCAGAATGTCACTAGCCCCTGTGCCTCCAAAACTATTTTCTTCCTTTACCCTTCCAGCTGACTGCCGCCCACTCTATCATAATAAGCGATGAGCACATTTTTTTTTCTCCAGCCATGAATTCACGGCGAAATTACTTATTTCGCCATCTGCACATTTTTTTCCGTGAAACTGTGACATAAATTCACAGCGTAAAAATTTGCCGGGAAAAAAACGACAAAAAAAAAAGAGACAAAAAGTTGCCATAAGAAAAAAACACCCATTGACTTTAATACATTGAGACATAACGGGGTCCTTGATCTAAATGGCCGTATTCTTCTGGTTGTGATCCGATCGTTGGGCCCTCTCAGAATGACAATGCTACTGACGCACTCTCTTCTTCTCTCATAGGATGGTCACTTCCTACATCTGGTCTTTACTAAAACCCTCAATCTTTCTGCATTCAGAAGCAATGGCGTAACGATAGAGGAAGCAGATCCCGTGGTTGTGGTTGCGGTGAGGGTAACACAGGTTACACTGATAAAAAGGGGGGGACTACAGGGTCTGTTTCCTCTATAGGAGGAGTCCCTATGACCTCTAGATAGTTTTCTGGTGGGGAGGCTGTGCTCTATTGTTATGCCCCTGTTCAGCAGTGATCCTTTTCCTCTTTCAGATCAGCAATTTAATTATTTTTCTATTTCACATGCTCCCCCTCTGCTAATCCTCAGACAAAATTTCTGGATAGTAACATTTTACTGTGGGGGTGCCTCAGGGTTCTGTACTTGCTCCTCTGTTCCTCTCCTTGTACACTCTCTCTTTAGGAGACCTTATATCTTCCTTAAATATCACCTGTAAGCTGATGACATCCAGATATATTTAGACACCCCTCACTAATCGCTGACATTCACACCCAGATAACAAACTACCTACTAACTATCTCTTCCTGATTGAACCAACTCCACCTGTAGCTCAACTTGGCCAAAACTAAGCTCGTGGGCATCCTATCCAAACCGAGCCTTTCTCTACATTTCACCATTTTTATTGATGGCATAAACTTTAAACCTGTGAATTCAGCACACTGCTTGTGGGTCTCTGACCAGTCCCTCTCCTTCTCTAATCATATTAATAATACTGCCAAAAACTGCCATTCCTTCCTTCATAATATATCCAAGACATGGCCCATCTTTCACAAACAATAGCCAAAATATTAATCCATGCCCTTATTCTATCCCGTTTAGACTATTGCAATCTCCTCCTAACTGGTCTTCCTGACTCCCATCTCTCTCCCCTCCAATCAATTTTAAACTCTGCTATTATTATCTTCCTGCTCTCTCCTAAAAGGGGATGGCTGCCTGTTAAGCAAAGGGAAGCAAATAAACTCCTACTAACATTCATATCCCTCACTCCTCTGCTCCTCACTACATTTCTTCTCTTGTCTCACTGTACATTCCTGGTGTCACGATCGCCGCCCGGAGCAGGACCAGGAGCTCCGGGCGGCGCAGCTACCTCTTCCGACGCCGCTCCCAAGATGGCGGCGCCCATGGCCGCCGCGTGGGTAGCGGCGCCGGCGCAAAGACGCCTACGCGCAAGTGCGCAGGCGCGAAGACGTCACAACGGCGCGACGGACGCAGGCGCAGTGCGTCGGTCGCAGACGTGCTGACGCCGACGCAAGGGCGCCAAAAAACTCCTTTAAAAGGACGCCTGAGGCACCAAGATGGCGCCCGAAAATAGGATCTCGTTCCTGAGGTTATTCCTGGGTTTCCTGCTGCGTTTCCTGTTATCCCTGAAGTTATTCCTGTTTGACCTCTTGTTATTGACCCCCTGCCTGGACTTTGGACTCTGTTTGTATTCTGCCTGCCTTGTGACTTGTTGCCTGAACTCAGTTACCCCTTCTGCCGAATCCCTGGATACCGCGATCCTGATCCCTCCTGGGGGGCTTCCTCCTAGATCCGGACTACTCCCGGTTCCCTGACATTATTTTCGGGCCATGGATCCCACTGAGGAAGCTCAGCCAGATTTCGGCAGGGCCTTTCGGGGCCTGCATTCCCGCATGGAGGCGTATGAAGCCCGGCAGAATTACGTGGGACACACGCTGGAGGCGATCCTGGAAAAGCTCTCCTTGTTGACACCAGCGACCCCCCTGCCGGCACCTCCTCCGCAAGCGGCAGCTGCCATGACTTCCCAGTTATCCACTTCTGGTCCACATATTCCTGCTCCGCCTCTCTACGATGGCGATCCTCAAGCCTGTCGAGGATTCGTGAATCAGTGCCAGATTCGCTTTGCCCTACACCCCACTGAATTTGACTCTGAACGTGCCAAGGTGGGGTTCGTGATTACTCGTCTGGCAGGGAAAGCTCTCGAGTGGGCATCTCCACACTGGGAGAAGCAGTCCCCACTGATGGATGACGCAGAAGCATTTCTCAAAGAATTCCGGATCGTCTTCGATGCTCCCGGCTGGGTGACATCCGCTGCTTCCCGTCTGTTCCAAATCCGCCAAGGGAGTCGCAGTGTAGCGGAATATGCTATCGAATTCCGTACACTTGCCGCTGAGACTCGTTGGAACAACGACGCATACCATACTGCATTTTATAATGGTCTCTCCCTCCGCATCAAGGATGACCTGGTCTCCCGTGAATTACCCACGCAACTTGAGGACCTCATCGCCTTGGCTGTCAAGGTGGACACTCTTCTGAGAGAGCATCAAACCCTGAGAGATCGTGTCAGGAAGTTTCAACCCATGTTGGCACCCCGCTTCCAGAGGCCTCTCCTGCAGGCTCCTGTCACCCCGCCTGCCCAAGCATCCATTTCTCTTCAGGAGGAACCCATGCAAGTGGGAAGAACTCGCCTCACTGAACAAGAGAGACTCCGCAGACGGATGTCAGGCCTGTGTCTGTATTGTGGCGGACATTCCCACTTCGCCAATGCCTGTCCTGCAAAGGTTAAGAGTTTTGTACCCCGAGGTATGTCTATGGTAACTCATGTAGGGGGCACTACTCAAAAGTCTCGAGATAAGTCTCAGGAGAAGACCCAAGAAAACTCACACAGGTTTCTCCTTCCCTTCCAGGTTCGTCTGTCTGATAAGACCATCTTCGGGAATGCTTTCATCGATTCCGGAGCCGGGGGTAACTTCATGGACGCTCTCTTTGCTAAGTACATGGGAATTCCCTTATTTCCTTTGCCTTCTCCCATGCGGATCGTCGCCATAGATGATAAACCTCTGGAGTCTGTACTCACGATGACCACTGGCGAACTACCTGTGCAGGTTGGGACCCTGCATAAAGAGAGACTTTCGTTTCTTATTATCTCTTGTCCCGCTGTTCCAGTTGTTTTGGGTCTCCCCTGGCTGCGCCTGCACAACCCCACCATAGACTGGTCCACAGGGCAGGTTTCTCGTTGGAGCCCATTCTGCCAACAGCATTGCCTTCCTGCTAAACCCCTCAAGAAGGTAACTATTTCCTCAACCGAGTTAAAGTCTCTTCCCTCCTGTTATAAAGAATTCTCCGAGGTGTTCTGTAAGAAGTCTGCGGATTTCCTTCCTCCACATCGCTCCTACGACTGTCCTGTCGAACTCCTGCCAGGAGCCATGCCCCCCAGAGGCCGCACTTACCCTCTCTCTCCTGCAGAGACTACCGCAATGAAGGAATACATCCAAGAAAATCTCCAGCAGGGGTTTATCCGCCCTTCTACCTCTCCTGCAGGGGCTGGGTTCTTCTTCGTGGAGAAGAAGGACGGAGGCCTTCGGCCATGTATAGACTACCGGGGCCTGAATAAAATCACTGTAAAAAACAGGTACCCCCTGCCCTTGATTGCAGAGCTCTTCGACCAGCTGAAGGGGGCGAAGATATTCTCTAAGTTGGATCTCCGGGGGGCGTACAACCTCATTCGCATCCGTGAGGGTGACGAATGGAAGACGGCTTTCAACACTCGTGACGGGCACTATGAATATCTCGTTATGCCCTTCGGCCTTTGCAATGCCCCTGCCGTCTTCCAGGAGTTTGTTAACGATGTGTTCCGGGATCTCCTAGGAAGGTTCGCAGTCGTGTACCTGGACGACATCCTGATCTTTTCTAAAGACCTAGAAAGCCATCGCTCCCAGGTGAAGGAGGTACTCTCTCGTCTGAGGAAGAACTCTCTCTTCGCCAAGTTGGAGAAGTGCGTCTTCGAGGTGTCCAAGATCCCCTTCCTAGGATACATTATCTCTCCTGAGGGATTTGAGATGGACCCCGTGAAAGTGTCTGCCATTCAGGAGTGGCCTCTCCCGTTGAGTACCAAGGCAATCCAGAGATTTATCGGATTTGCTAACTACTATCGGCAGTTCATCCGGGGGTTCTCTTCCCGCATTGCACCTATCCTGGCCCTCATTCGGAAAGGGGGTAAACCCAGCTTGTGGCCTCCACCTGCCATTGAAGCTTTTCAGTCCTTGAAAGAGGCCTTCACGTCCGCTTCTGTCCTCCGACACCCCAATCCTGAACTACCCTTCTGCATCGAAGTTGATGCTTCTGAAGTTGGAGCCGGAGCCATCCTGTCTCAGAGACACCCCGCTGATGGGAAGTTGCACCCCTGTGCTTATTTCTCCAAGAAGTTCTCGTCCACAGAGCAGAACTACGATGTCGGGAACCGAGAACTCTTGGCTGTTAAACTTGCCCTTGAAGAGTGGCGTCACCTCCTGGAGGGTTCTCTGATTCCGGTTCAGATTTACACCGATCATAAGAATCTCGAGTTCATCCAGTCCCTCAAGAGGCTAAACCCCAGACAAGCAAGATGGGCTCTCTTTTTCTCTCGATTTAATTTTATCTTGACTTATCGCCCAGGCTCCAAGAATCGGAAGGCCGATGCCTTGTCTCGTAGCTTCACTCCGGCGGACCGCTCTCCTGAGAGACAAGAATCAATCATCCCTCCAGTCAAGATTATTGCCTCCCTGTATCCACAGTTTGCCGACCAAATCCTGGCTGGTCAGTCTTCTGCTCCTTCTGATACTCCCATTGGAATGGCATTTGTTCCTCCTGAGCTGCGTCTGCCTATCCTGCAACAGACCCATTGCTCCAGGCAAGCCGGACACCCTGGCCCAGCTAAGACTCTTGAACTCTTACGACGCCTGGTCTGGTGGCCTGATATCCGCAAAGATGTGAAGGACTTTGTTGCTGCTTGTAATGTTTGTGCCACATCTAAGTCAAGCCACTCCCGCCCCAGTGGGTTACTACAGCCCTTGCCGGTTCCTTCCCGTCCCTGGACCCACCTGTCCATGGACTTCATTGTCGAACTTCCTCCCTCCTGTGGGAACACTGTGATCTGGGTTGTCATTGATTGTTTCTCCAAAATGGCCCATTTCATCCCTCTGAAGAAGTTGCCCTCTGCGGTGGAGTTGTCCCAGCTATTTATCCAGTACATCTTCCGCCTGCAAGGTTTCCTGGTGGAGATCGTCTCCGATAGAGGCACCCAGTTTACCGCCAAGTTCTGGCGTTCCCTATGCAAAGACCTGGGAATTGTTCTTCAGTTTTCTTCTGCATACCACCCGCAGACGAATGGGGCAGCTGAACGTGTTAACCAAGCCCTGGAACAGTTCCTGAGGAACCACGTATCCCTCTGCCAGGATGACTGGTCTGATCTCCTCCCATGGGCGGAATTCGCTCATAATAATGCTTGTCATTCCTCTACAGGAAGGTCTCCGTTCATGTCGGTGTATGGTCAGCATCCTCAAGCTTTTCCCCAAGACTTTGTGCTATCAGACGTCCCGGCTGCTGACGACTCCACAGCCCATATGTCTGCTATTTGGGCTGCTACCAAGTTGAACCTAGAGAAGAGCGCTCTTGTTCATACGACTTTCGCGGATCGTCGTCGAAGATCCTCTCCTCCCTACAAGGTGGGTGATAATGTCTGGCTCTCTTCCAGGAATATCCGGTTGAAGATACCATCTTCCAAGTTGGGTCCAAAATTCGTGGGTCCATTTCCCATCTTGGAGATAATCAACCCTGTGGCTGTCAGACTCCAGCTTCCACCAGAGATGAGAATCCCCAACGTCTTCCATGTGTCTCTGGTGAAACCCGCCATCACCAACCGGTTCTCTGGCGGTCAATCTCCTCCTCCTGCCATCTCTGTGGAGGGTCAACTCGAGTACGAGGTGGAGAAAATCCTAGACTCCAGAATCTCCAGAGGGTCCCTTCAGTACCTCATTCAGTGGAGGGGCTTTGGCCCTGAAGAATGCTCCTGGGAAGGACACCGCGATGTTCACGCTCCTCGTCTGGTGAGGGATTTTCACGCCAAGTTTCCCCAGAAGCCTTGTCCCGGTGGTCCTGAGGCCCCCCGTGAGGGGGGGGTACTGTCACGATCGCCGCCCGGAGCAGGACCAGGAGCTCCGGGCGGCGCAGCTACCTCTTCCGACGCCGCTCCCAAGATGGCGGCGCCCATGGCCGCCACGTGGGTAGCGGCGCCGGCGCAAAGACGCCTACGCGCAAGTGCGCAGGCGCGAAGACGTCACAACGGCGCGACGGACGCAGGCGCAGTGCGTCGGTCGCAGACGTGCTGACGCCGACGCAAGGGCGCCAAAAAACTCCTTTAAAAGGACGCCTGAGGCACCAAGATGGCGCCCGAAAATAGGATCTCGTTCCTGAGGTTATTCCTGGGTTTCCTGCTGCGTTTCCTGTTATCCCTGAAGTTATTCCTGTTTGACCTCTTGTTATTGACCCCCTGCCTGGACTTTGGACTCTGTTTGTATTCTGCCTGCCTTGTGACTTGTTGCCTGAACTCAGTTACCCCTTCTGCCGAATCCCTGGATACCGCGATCCTGATCCCTCCTGGGGGGCTTCCTCCTAGATCCGGACTACTCCCCCAGAGGGAACTCCCGGTTCCCTGACACCTGGCTCCTATAGTGTTGAGTCTGCATTACCTTGTCCTCTCCATCCCACCCCCCAATAACTGGACACCAGAGAGCATGATTTAACACAAATTAATATATTGTAAAAGAACCATAACTTATTGTGTCAGTTTGTACTACACACAGTAAAAGAAGATAAAACAATGGTACATACCTGTATCCCCCAAGAAGCAGCACCCTGACCCCCTAACACCTGTCTCCTATCCCCTGTCTGTCCAACTCCCCCAGGAGCCCAGGTCAACCCAAATGAATGAGTTGCAAGTGAGGGGAATCCCCTGCCCAGCTCCTGTGTATGCACTTATGTCAAACACAAGAGAAAATTGTTTCATACCTACCATAATTTTATTGTCCTGGTCATCCCTTCGGCAGCATAATAATTACGTTCGGGTATTTTCTCTCCCTGTTGGTCCATGCAAAAGAAAACAAACACACCCCAAATGCATAAGTACCTCCTTCACCAGGCCCTCTGTGTCTTGGTTCTCAGCTGAAAAACATGCAATTCATTAGGGTGGGTATGTTGCCATAGGGATGACCAGGAAAAGAAAATTACAGTAAGTATGAAACAATTTTCTCTTTTCCTGGTCATCCCTGGCAGCATAGTAATTACCTTTGGGTAATACCAAAGCAATAGAGAGGCTGAAAGTACAGAATGGCCAATGAAAATCTGAAGAAAACAAAAAATCCAATTTATGGTGTCTGATGAAGGTATTAGGAGATTCCCAAGTAGCCGCTCTGCAGATTAAGCCAGAAGGAACCAAGAAGCCGCCACACTCCAGGTTGAATTGTTGCCAAATTCTCTGATATGTAGATAAAGTACCTACTTTCCTGGCGAGTAGTGTTTCCACTAATCGCTCAGAGCAACCCTGTTGCTTCAGTCATAGCTTCTCAACCTCCAGGCCGCTAGACTGAGGGGCCCCTGAATCAACAAATCCTTCACAGCTGGAAGCTTCAGCAGTAACTGGATCGTCAAATGTCTCAACAGAGGATACCATGTCCTGCAGGGCCAGTCTCACAGGATTGCTATCACATCCATCTGAGACATAAGGATCTTCTTCAGGACCCTGAAGATCATTGGGAAGGGTGGAAAAACATATGCCCAAAAATCAGGCCTGGACTGAGAGTCAAAATAGGCCCTGCCATTCTAAGTACACAGAAGCCCAAACAGCCCCCTACCAGCCCACTATATGGTAACTTTCTATGGAACCATACAGTAGCCCCTCTGGCATTTGCCAGAACCCACAGATTGCCAGTCTGGGCCTGCCAAAGATTCCTCCAGGCCTGAGACAAAGCATCTACTGCCTTCGCAGATGTTGAAGGCACCCTGGAAAAGAAGGTCTTGATTTTGGCATTGTGATCCGAAGCCATGAGATCTATCTGAGGCAGACCCCAGTGAGCTATAATCCAATGAAACACTCTGGGATTCAACTGCCACTCCGCTTTGTTTATGAATTCTCGACTCAGTGCTTCCGCATGTTGATTCAAGATTCCCGGAATGTAGATACCTGTGATGTTGAGCAGGAAGGTGTGTGCCCAACTCATGATCAGAACGGTCTTCCTCAGAAGCCTGTCCCTCCTTGCTTCCTTATTTATGGAACTGCGGAGGCGTTGTCCGACCTTATCTTTACAGACTGACCCATCAGGAGTGGCTTGAGGGCAAATAATGCTTCTTTGACAGCTTTCAACTCCAGGACATTCGAGGGAAGATGAGACAGATTCCTGCTCCAAATACCCTGAGGAGATGAAGAAATCCTGATGAGGCCTTCGTAAGAACTCCAAACGATAACCTCTGATGATGAGGCTTTGGGTCTTTTTGTCGCTTCAGGACTTCAATTTAGTCTATTTTCGTGACTTCTGGTCTTTTCACTGCTTCGGATGTTCGGCTTCGGCTGTTTTCGTGTCTTCAAGTCTTTTCGCCACTTGGGGACTTCGACTTTTTGGCACTCCTGCATTTTGGCTAAACATGACATTGTGACTTCGGAAATGGCCGTACAGCTTCTGCGCTGTCAAGGGGGTCCGTCTCTTTTGAAAGTGCAGCACTGCCGGGCCCCCCCTTCAGGCCCGAGACCCCTGTACCCCCTTCCCCCCCTGATGGTGGCCCTCCTGCCAATGGAAGACCGGGAAACAGTTATTGTGTCTATAATCTCAATGGGTTACAAGAAGTGCGGCTAAAGTGCAAAAGATATGGCAGTTTCAACTGGTGTTTGCACATTGCACCTACAGCTCCACCATCTTATTTATCTGATTCCAAAGTGAATCTCAATAAAGAAACATCACCTTGTGAGTTGTTCATTTATAGAGAAATAAAGTCCATTTATACCCTACCCTTAGATATGAATCATCCTATTCACATAAATATACATATATAGGATGTGAGACCAGCAGTCAATAAGTAAAATCATTAATTAGTCTTTTACAGGAAAAATATATTTTTAAGAAATTGTGATTGTTTTGGGATGTCATGATGTAAATCCTGGCTTTTGCTGTAGGAGCAGACCCAGTGCTTCCAGATTTACACGTCCAGATCAGAGTTTATGGAGGCCCCATTAAAGTCATCTCAGTTTTATTCCCTCTGCAGAGACAACCCAGCCTAAACAACACTTGTCTCTAACAATGATGTGCCTCTCACTTGTTCTTTAAGATTCTTTATATTCAGGTTGACTGGGTTTTAAATGCAGTCAAAGCAGCATCTGTGATGAGTCTTTTCTCTTAAAAGTGCTGGTCAAACATTATAATCAATGATAAATTTACCAAAAACAAGGAAGGTTCTGTGTGGCCAGTTGGCTCATGAGGTATCACTGCTGAATTGTAGAACCTGAGGGCTGGAGTTTGAATCCAGGCAAAGTAGCAAATTAGATGTGTGTTTTCTCTTTAAAGTGCTGAACAAACTTCATAATCCATGATAAATTTACCAAAAACAAGACGGGATCCTGTGTGGCCTGGTGGCTCATGGGATAGCACAACCTGTGGGCTAGAGTCTGAATCTGCTGACCAGGGTTCAAAAACAGTCAAAGCAGCATTGAAAATGTATCTTTTCTCTTTAAAGTGCTAAACAAACATCATAATCCATGATAAATTTACCAAAAACAATGTAGGATCCTGTGCAGACAGGTGGCTCGTGGGGTAGCCGTGCTGGGTAGCAGAACCTGTCGGCCTGAGTTCAAATCCCATCAGAGCGTGAGTTCAAATCCCATCTGTGACTGTGCGGATCACAGGCAGGTGGGAGAGGAGGGCGTGAGTTGAAATCCCGCCTGAGTGAGATCCCTGTGGGTGCCGCCCACACTGCCAGATGGGTAAGGAAGGCCGGAATAAACATGGTTGGGACATGCGTCCTTGCAGCTCTGGGGCCCCGGCTGGGTCTGGGCAGTCTCAGGGTGGAGTCCAAACTCCAGTCGAGGCCCTATCTGCAAGGTGTTGTGTGTCTCTCTGTGTGTGGGTATCCTTCAAATATGTACAGGCAGCTTAACAGCTCCTGACCAAGCTCCACTGGGGTGTCCCAGTGGAGTGACAATAGAACTAAGTGGTTATGAAGAAAAAAAATAAGAAAAAAGTGGCACTTAGTATTATTTAATAAAGAAGCTATATAGTATTTAAATTCTAAGTGCCTCTTTTTTCTTATTTTTTTTCTTCATAACCACTTAGTTGTATTGTCACTCCACTGGGACACCCCTGGTGCTGCCCCAGTGGAGCTTGGTCAGGAGCTGTTAAGCTGCCTGTACATATTTGAAGGATACCCACACAGAGAGAGACACACAACACCTTGCAGATAGGGCCTCGACTGGAGTTTGGACTCCACCCTGAGACTGCCCTGCCCAGACCCAGCCGGGGCCCCAGAGCTGCAAGGACGCATGTCCCAACCATGTTTATTCCGGCCTTCCTTACCCATCTGGCAGTGTGGGCGGCACCCACAGGGATCTCACTCAGACGGGATTTCAACTCACGCCCTCCTCTCCCACCTGCCTGTGATCCGCACAGTCAAAGATGGGATTTGAACTCACGGGATTTGAACTCAGGCCGACAGGTTCTGCTACCCAGCACGGCTACCCCACAAGCCACCTGTCTGCACATGATCCTCCTTTGTTTTTGGTAAATTTATCATGGATTATGATGTTTGTTCAGCACTTCAAAGAGAAAAGACACATCTCAGATGCTGCTTTAAATGGATTTGAACCCCAGTCATGGGATTCAAACTCTGGCCCACCGATTGTGCTATCCCATGAGCCACCTGGCCACACAAGTTCTTACATTGTTTTTGGTAAATTTATCATGGATTATGTTGTTTGTTTAGCACTTTAAAGAGAAAAGATACATTTTCAATGCTGCTTTGACTGGATTTGAACCCCGGTCAGCAGATTCAGACTCTGGCCCACAGGTTGTGCTATCCCATGAGCCACCAGGCCACACAGGATCCCATCTTGTTTTTGGTAAATTTATCATGTATTATTATGTTTGTTCAGCATTTTAAAGAGAAAAGCTACATCTCAGATGCTGCTTTGACTAGATTTGAACGCCAGCCCACAGGTTCCATTATTCAGTAAAGCTTCCTCTATGCCACACAGGACCTTGCCTTGTTTTTGGTAAATTTATCATTGATTGTAATGTTTGATCAGCACTTTAAAGAATAAGGGGCATGTTTACTAACATTGGAGAGATTTCTGGAGATGTTGCCCATAGAAACCAATCAGATCTTTGCTTTTGTTTTCTAACTTGGCTGTGGCTGTTTAAATCTAATTGGTTGCCATGGGCAACATCTCCAGAAATCTCTCCAGATATTTATCTCCAATGTTAGTAAACATGCCCCTAAATACTCATCTCAGATGCTGCTTTGACTAGATACGAACCCCCATCTTAAGCCATAGGATCCAAACTATAGCCTACATTTTCTGCTACTCCATGAGCCACCAGGCCACACAGGGTCCTACTTTGTTTTTGGTAAATTTATCATGGATTATCATGTTTGTTCAGCACTTTAAAGAGAAAAGACACATCTCAGATTCTGCTTCGACTGGATTTGAAGTCTGGCCAGCAGGTTCCGCTACGTAGTAGTGGTGGTAAGAATTGAACTCACGACCCTTATAGCATAAAACTCACTTCTTACCCCTTCGCTATTGGGTCTTTCAGGTAGTCAGGGAAATTCTTTACAGATATATAGATCTGCCACAAATATAACTTAAACAAGATCTTGATACAATCTCCCCATTCCTAGTAAATATATCATTCTATAACATTGAGACACTGCTTTAAAGGGATCACATAGCCCAGTGGTAAGAATTGAACTCACAACTTTTATCGCGCAAAGCTCACGTCTTACCCCTGCACTATTGGGTCATTCGAGATTAAATTTTGATTTTTTTATGAATATATAGATCTGCCACAAATATAACTAAAACAAGATCTTGATGGCTTGATACAATCTGCCCATTCTTACTAAATATATAGTTGTAAAACATTGAGACAGCGCTAAGCCCAGGGCTGTGGTGGGAATTGAACTCACGACCCTTACAACGACAAACAAAGTACTTACCACTGCTTTATAGCATCAGTCACGTTTCAGCTCAAATTCTTTATAAATATATAGATCTGCCACAAATATAACCAAAACAAGATCTTGATCTCTTGATACAATCTCCCCATTCTTAGTAAATATATTGTTCTAAAACGCTTTAAAGGGATCACTAAGCCCAGGGCTGGGGTAAGAATTGAACTCACGGCCCTTACAGCGCAAATCTCACATCTTACCCTTGCGCTATTGGGTCATTAAAGACTTAATTGCAATTCTTTACGAATATATAGATCTGCCACAAATATAACTAAAACAAGATCTTGATCGCTTGATATAATCTCCTCATTCTTAGTAAATGTATCGTTCTAAAACGCTTTAAAGGAAACACGTAGCCCAGGGCTGTGGTAAGAATTGAACCCAAAACCCTTAAAGCGCAAATCTCACTTCTTACCCCTGCGCTATTG
The DNA here is from genome assembly GCA_038501925.1 of Xenopus petersii. Lineage (NCBI taxonomy): Eukaryota > Metazoa > Chordata > Amphibia > Anura > Pipidae > Xenopus > Xenopus petersii. The sequence goes on from CM076686.1 coordinate 146,028,579, forward strand.
GGTCATTAAAGACTTAATTGCAATTCTTTATGAATATATAGATGTGCCACAAATATAACTAAAACAAGATCTTGATGGCTTGATACAATCTCCTCATTCTTAGTAACTATATCGTTCTAAAAGGCTTTAAAGGAAACATGTAGCCCAGGGCTGTGGTAAGAATTGAACCCAAAACCCTTAAAGCGCAAATCTCACTTCTTACCCCTGCGCTATTGGGTCATTAAAGACTTAATTGCAATTCTTTATGAATATATAGATGTGCCACAAATATAACTAACACTAATTTTGTCCAACCTCACTGTGACGTCTGATCTTCATCACTTGATACAATCTCCCCGTTGTTAGTAAATATATAGATCAAACACAGTGAGACTGCACTTTAAAGGAATCATTTACTGCAGGGCTTTGGCTGGATTTGAACTCAAAACCTTAGTGTTGCCAGACAACTAAACAATGACTGAGCTAAAGCAGCACTTGATATTAACTTTCCATTCTCTGTAAATATATAATGTTCACACAGTGAGACAGAACTTTTACGGAATCTTTTTCCAGTTTGGAATGTTTCCTTCCCTGAGAAGTAGAAATCTTCTTGCGATTCTGCAAGCTCCGGTTCTGTTGTAAAGAGCTGCACTCTGATTGGATCTTATTCTTTCCTGACAGACAGTAGAATTAGCCAATCAAGTCACAGATATAGGCGGGTTGGGGAGAGACTAGGAACAGAAGCAACTGCAGAAATGACTCTTTCCCCATGAAAAGCAAATTGTGATTTGAATGTTTTTTGCACTTTGTCATAGTTTTATTCTATTACATACTGAAAGTTAAAGTAAATATGTGAATATGTGAATATCTAATGGAGAACCCATATAATATGAGCTTATTTGGATCCCACAGAACCACTAGAGGTAGTTGGGGGGATCATTTTCATTCCAGAGGCGCATCCACTAAGTCTCACATTAGCTTTAGGTCAGTCTATGAATGGCCCATCTTTAGCCTCCCCAAACAAAAAATTCACCCCCTGCCTATGAGGACACGGCTCAGGTATCAAGAGATGTCACAGCACCATCCGTAGAATCAATTTAAAAAGTCTTTATTGGTTTACATGGCTGGAATCTCCAACAAGCAACAACGTTTAGGCCCAAACACGGCCCTTTCTCAAGTGACTGATCACTTTGAGGTCATATAGTTTTATACTATTTTACACAATGTCCATCTACAGGCCAAAGGAAGAAAGGGTTGCCACCTCCTGTCCCGTGGAACTCTGGGATGTAATGGGGGTGGATCTGTGATGCAGCAGGGGCGGGTCTTTGATATCAGAGGCGGAGCTATGATGTGGCAATCACTGATTGGGAGCCTGAGATGAATAAAATACAGGAGGAAATTGCTGGTGTTAAAGGAACAATACACAGACCAAGTCCTATTTGAAATATCGCTAAATAATGTTCATTATTCAATGGAAAAGTTAAAAACTGATATTTTTTGGGGGGATGAAAACTCAATAAATTTGAGTGAGACACAAGGAATTACGCCGCTGGTAAAGTGTGTGCCTGGAAAGAAGGGTCCCTGAGGCAGCATTGCATTTAGGAGTTTGAACTACCAGGACACCATAGACCATGTGATGCACAGAGAGAGAAGCTCCATGCGGGGAGGTCACAATGGAGCTCCAGCCATTTAGAGGACTTCCCACACAGCGGCATGGAGGAGCGCAATCAGCATCAGCTGGGGGTGGGGGAGAGAGAGGTCACACGGTAGATCCCGGCATCACAGGGGCATCGGCACAAGTGGAGTCACACAGCGGAGATCCCAAAGGATCCTATAGCTCAGCAGTGTTTCTGTCCCTAGAGCAGACAGAGCTCCAACATAAGGTAAATAACACCGGGGAATACACCGATTATGTGGAGACAACTGATGGGCCCCAATTTTTTAACTGGAAAGTTTTATTTTAATTCATAAGGAGGTTAAAATTGAATTTTCCATTTTGAAAGGTTCTAATGAAACTAAAGGTGGCCATAGACATAGACATGACCAAACTAGCGGATAAGTCATGTATTAACAGGATTTAGTGCCACATGGAACTGATGATGCGCCATCATTACTTGAAGGGATTGTTGTGCATGAAACAGGGAAATGGTGGAACAAAAGGTCTGACAAAAAGTGGACGTCACTAGTGATGAGGGTAAAGCTCTGCGGAGTTTGGAGAGTAATGTTGCCATAGTGATTATATAGGCTAATAAAGGGAGAGGTGTTGTTATATTAAATAGGTGGGATCATATCAATGAAGCCATAAGACAACTAAGTAATACTGAGCATTATGACAAGTTACAATCACCCCCCCCCCACATGGTGTATTAAGAAACAGGCGGATAATGTCATACTAACGAGGGAATGTAATTAAAAGTCGTAAGCGTTATTTAAAATGGCATCTCTGGGAATGTTTAGCGCTGCTCGTAATGTAAACTCAGTCGCCAGCGATTATTACATTTGTGCATTTTGGTTAAGCAAAGGTTTAGCGTTAACACCTGCTCTGGAGTTTCATTAAATATTAGGCCGCAAAAAATTTTTTAGTGTTTGCGAAATTTTATTACATCCACTGGGAACGTTCTCAAAAACTATTTGTTCACAAACTTTGAGATGAATTCACTGACGTCTTTAATCCATCAAAAACGACGCAAACATGGTCGCTAACGTTCACACGCGTCTTTGTGCAACTTAAACATATTACATTCCCCCTTAAGCACCTTTGAATCAGATATGGATCGGTTATCCGCAAACCCGCTATCCAGAAAGCTCAGAATTACGAAAAGGCTGTTTCCCATTGACTCCATTTTATCAAAATCATCCAAATTTTAAAAACTGATACAGGTATGGGATCTGTTATCCAGAAACCTGACAGTCCCATAGTCTCCATTTTATCTAATAATCTACCTTTTTCTGTGTAATAATAAAACAGTAACTTGTACTTGATCCCAACTAAGATATAATTAATCCTTATTGGAAGCAAAACCAGCCTATTGGCTTTATTTCATGTTTATATGATTTTCTAGTAGACTTAAGGTATGAAGATCCAAATTATAGTAAGATCCATTCAGGGTCGGACTGGAGCCTTGGGGATCCACCGGGGCTGTAAAACAAAGGGGCCCTCCTGGCAGTCCCTGGGGCCCTTCTCGCCCTTTAAATGTCGCACAAATGTGCAGTAAATATCTGTTATTCTATAACTAAGAATAACAGATATTTTCTCATAATAACACATCCATGTGTACATGTTTTATATTTGTTACCCAAAATTCATAAAAGCCTCATTAACCCCCCGGGTAGTCCCATTGTATCAGGTATGGGCTCTATTTTGCAGCCATTGTCACAATTAGTGGATACAAACCTCCAGATATTGTGACAAATATACAGGAATGTCTTAAGGCTACGACACATTTCCTATGTAGATGAAAGGAATTTACACATGTTGGAAGAGAGTGGATATTATGTCCTATGATCCAGGGTCGGACCGGTCCAGATCACCCTAGCAACCATGCATTGATTTGAATAAGGGACTGGAATGTAAGTAGGAGAGGGATTGAACAGAAAGATGAGAAAGAATCAATACAATTGTGGCCTTACACAGCATTTGTTTTTTAGAAGGGGTCAGTGACCCCAATTTGAAAGTTGGAAAGAGTCAGAAGAAGAAGATAAATAATTCAAAAACTAATAAAAAAGAAAAAGTGAAGGGCAAATGAAAAGTTGCTTAGAATTAGCCATTCTATTACATACTGGCAGTTAACATAAAGGTGAATCAGCCCCTTAAGGTGTGTGAGAAACAAAGTAATGTTGTATTTGAGTGACAATGTAACAGTGAGGGAGATGAATATGTGAATATCTAATGGAGAACCCATATAATATGAGCTTATTTGGATCCCACAGAACCACTAGAGGTAGTTGGGGGGATCATTTTCATTCCAGAGGCGCATCCACTAAGTCTCACACACAAGCACATTAAAGGCTCTACCTAAGGGACAATTCATTAAAATAAGGAAAATTGCCTGTTAATTGCTGTAAAGCCCTGGCCTATTGAATAAATGGAGTAACTATGAGCAACTGTAAATGGAGACTAATGGGGATGTGATTTTTATTATTTCTAGGGTGAAATGGTGGTGTCCATACTCAATGAGATACGAGTGACCCCACGGTGCTTAGAGAAAGTGGTTCCAGCACTTCAGTCCATCGCTGATTATTCCTCCGATCTCTGCCAACTTCTGCCTTTAATGCTACAGATGGACCCTGAGAAGCGCTGTACTGTAAAGTAAGTATCTGTATATATCTATTTCACCTGTGTATATACAAAGGCCAATAATAATTCATTCTATTTCATGATTCCTTTTTCCCAACACCTCTCCTAATTAGTAATAGCCCAATTGGCTAGGATCAATACATGTGTATAAGTGAATGAGAGAAGTTGTGCTAAACACAGCAGAGCTGATTCTACTTTATGTTTCTTTCATATGTCAGTGAGTTAGTGGAAGTGGCCTGTGTGAAGCAGTGCTTGGCTCTGGCTGCTTCACCTTTGTCTGGCCTGAAAAATCCCTTGTTGCCTGGCACAATCCATCAACTGGCGGAGGCTCCAATAGACTTTAGCTGACACTCCTGTGTGACCAGATCTTAACACATATACAGGTATGGGATCTGTTATCCAGAAACCTGGTATCCAGGAACACTCCCATACACTCCATTTTCTCTAATAATACACATTTTTCTGTGTAATAATAAAACTTGTACTTGATCCCAATTGAGATATGATAAATCCTTATTGGAAGCAAAACCAGCCTAATGTTTATATGATTTTCTAGTAGACTTAAGGTATGAAGATCCAAATTACAAGATTCAAGACCCATGTCCCGAACACTCTGGATAACAGGTCCCATACCTGTACTTCATATTGAACGAGACTCCCTGTGAAACAAAACCATAAGGAAAAAGAAAGTAGAGCAGATCCCCTTTGTTTCAACATTTGTCCCTAAGAGCAAGGCGATCCACTTATACATCACTACTGGCCCACAGTTCAAACAGATCCCACATTGGGAAAATACTGTAAGAACTGCCCTTACTTCTTATAAAAGGGGTGGAAATGTTGCTGATAAATTGGTGACGGATAGAGAAAGACACGCGGTTCTTACATAAAGTAGGTACATTTCCATGTCTAAACTGCTGTAATCCAATCATAAAGGGGGAGTATGTGACTCGTCCATTAAAATGTAACAAAATATGTGTGAAACAATATGGCGCATGTAATACTGATTATGTGATATACGGCATTGCCCATGTGGGAAGATGAATGTGGGTCAAACCTCCAGGAAAGTGACAGTAAGGATCAATGAACATAAAAGATCTGTCACTAATTTAATCCAAAGGAGGCCAAGACACAGACACCTGTGGGGAAATCTTTTTTTGAACACAAACATATCAGTGCAAGTGTCAGGTGGTTAGTACATGAAGAGGTTAAATTATTGAATAGGGGTAGTCAGGGCCACCATCAGGGGGTACAGTCGTACCAGGCCCGGGCCCCCCTTGACAGCACCAAATATAAAGCAGTCCATGAATGATATTCCAGGTTTGGTACTAGGGTTGCCACCTGGCCAGTAAAAATGATGGTTGATCCCAATATAATTAATTAACCCTATTTGGTACAGACCACATGGGGTTACAGTAATGGTTCTATGTAATCATGTGACTGGCGTCCCGCCGGAATCCTCCTCGCTCTGGGAAAGCTCGGGCAGTTTGAGCAGAGGTTTGGTCGGCTGTGGGTAGTCAAGATCCAGATGGAAGATCCGCTCAGAGGTGGGATTGGATTGGTGGATCTGAGTCAGGTGACAGTTGCTGATGGTGCAGCTGTAGAACGAGAGGAGGACGGTGGCATCTTCTTCCAAGATTCTCCGGGGGGAGGCACATAACTAGTTTTGGGATTAAAGTGATGTTTAGCTTTGTCCAATTTAATCCCTTAATGCTGGTGCCCAGGTACTGGTCAAGGAAAGCAGAACCACAGGGAATATGATACTGCTGAAAATGAATGGAAGGATTTACAGCTCATGGAGGTTGATCTGCAGGAACTGAACGTCCTCGGGTTGGAGGAGACCCACTGGGCACCAGGCGCTATTGCCTTCTTCACGCTGCAGCCTGCAATGGATAGAAGGAATTAGCCAATCTCTTGCTGCCATACACCTGTGACTCCCAGCTGTAAGCCCACACCAGGGTGCTGGGAGTTACCTATGGAAGCTCAATGGAAGACAAGCTGGTACCTTGAGTACTGGGGGCCGATAGATTTGTACCACTGGCTGGACCTTGTAATATCCTCATCCCGTATGGTGCGGTCGTGCATGTCCAACGCATAGCAGCACGAGGCTTTACAGATCTGGGGCGTGTGCCAACAGACTGGCATATACAACTCACCAGGGATCACTGAACACTTGGCACACCCACTAAGAAGAGCCAATAGGAAGAAGCAGCGGAACATCTTGTGGATCTGATAGTTGCACAGACTCTGGGTGGTCACCCAATTAGGTCCAGAGCTGCTGCCCACACTCACCTACATCTCTACTGAGAAAACCAACAGGGTCATTAGTCCCGCCTACCCCTGGCCACTGGCAACTGTGCCCCATATACAGCCTGGCCTCTTCCCAGTGATCATGCACCAAAGGCACCCACCCCTCTCCATTGCACGGCTCCCTATAGGTTTCAAGTGGTTGGGACCCCACTACACATTAGACCCACTACACATTAGGAGGCCACAGGATTGCCTCTGGCCTACAGAGCTTACAATCTAAATTTGTGAGACGTAGCACGTTTATGACTGTATATAACATGTACATCCAGCATTGGTCCAATTGCACTCTAATGTAAAGTCTACAGCTTCTGTGCTTGGTTGGACTTCTAATTCAGTAGACAAGGGATGCTGGGAGTTGTAGTTAAGTAAAAAAAATAGAAACAATATGAAGAAGAGATTGTTATAATAGATTTAACAAGGGGTTAATATAGCTAACAATGGGTTAATATAGATTGGGGGGTACAGTGAAATAATTTCATCCCCCCCCCAAATTTGTGATTGGGAAACATGTTTGTCATCTACTTTCGATTCTATCGAAGGTTTTGATTCCTAGAAATGTTTTGCAAGTGCCCCCTAATTCCAACCACATGTTCCTGCGCCCCCAGGGGATGTGTGTGCTCCAAGCCTGCACCAAACGGTTGCTAGCAACAGTGTTCCCTAGCAACAGTGGCCCCCCAACACAATTCTTTGGGCCTTTGGCGCATTATGGAAAGCCTTTGTTCACCCTATTATCATTTGCATGACATTTGCATGACAAATGTCTCTGTCAGAGGAAGGGTGCCGGGAGTAGCAACCTTTATATCCAGGGGGCATGGGAACTTTTTCTAATGTACAGGTGCTCCATAGTCTCAGCCATAGCTCCTTGTACTTGGCAGAGGAACTAGCGCTTTAATCAGAGGGAAGATGACCCAGGAGGAGGTAAATAATTATTAATATCATTAATATCTCCTCCTATTAATGTGAAGAGCTGTCTGACATTAATGAGCCACTACACTGTAACCATTGGTATGACTGGGAAACGTAATTTCTTACCCACCCCTAATATTTAAGGCAGTAAATAATGGGGGAATTTATGGTTCAGGTAGGTGAGACCATAGGCCATGTCACAGATTAAGTTCACAAATGGAGTCAGACACCACCTTTATAAATGTTCAATCCAGCTTGGCTGACTTTTATTAGGAACAAAATCATCCAATTCATCACACTCTTTACATAAGAAATTGCAGTCCCAGTTCAACACCCACATTGGGGTACACAGTAACACATTCCTTGCCCCCCACTACTGTAATATCCGGGTGTCTGTATGGCAGTGAAAAAAGAAATTCCATACAAATGACAAAGTACTGGGGATAGGGGGCAGCCTTGTCTAGTTCCATTGCTTATGTCTAGTGGTACTGAGAGAACACCTTTCACCCAAACCTGGCCTGATGGAACATTATATAATGACATTAGTTTTGCTTGAATTGGTGGGGATTGCAATGTTAAGTAGAGTGGCAGCTAAAAAGTCCCAATCTATGTGATCAAATGCCTTCTCCACATGCGTATGCTCCTTCGCTTCTGTCCCATTTCTTATCTGGTGTCTGTGAATACAATGAGGTAACAAGGGTTTTGTGAATAAAAGACTGTGCTTGCTTAGTTTTCAAGGTTTTGGCGAAAATCTTCCCTGATTTATTACCATATTCAAAGTATTGTTGTTTCAATAAGTATAAGAGGATAAGTATGATTATTTAATCAGTGTATTAAGTGTGTGTAACTTCAATCTCTCCCACCTTAAGTAGGTGATATTGGGTTGATTCGATCACTATGTCTGGAATGCAGGTGGTCTATTGACTGTCCTCGATCCTATGGAAATTTTAAACCTGCCTGATCAACATCTGATCAATTCTTGGCCAGATATCGGCAGTGGAGGCCTATCAGAGGGCCCCATACACTGGCCAATAAGCTTTAAGTCCCGTGTATGGCCACCTTATGTCAGTGATTCCATACACTGCACAGGCAGAGAGCAGGGAACTGGATAATCACAACTTTATGTCTAAGAAGAACTGAGTCGTTGGATTCCTATTTCCCAGCAACTGAATAGGAGGGAGAAAAATGAGAGTGAGTAGCAGGCAGATAATGGCAGATGTTATGAAGAATGCAGAGGAGGGATCAAACTTACCTGCGGTGCCAGATGTTATAGTATTGGCCACTTTCCCCTCCAGTAGCTCCTTCTCCCCTCGGTATCTCACAGGAATCCAAGTGATTTCAGTCTCAGCTTAGAGACCAACCGTCGGGAAGCAGCCTGAGCATGGAGTGCGACTCCCAGAACCATACGAGTTGAGGAAACAACTGAAATAGATCAGGTTTGTGTGGATCATTCTCTGGATATCTGTGTTTGCTGCTCATCCCTGGCAGCATAATAATAATCTCTGAGTTTACCCAAAAGTTATTATTATGCTGCCATAGGAATGACCAGGAAAGGGGAAAATCATATCATACTTACCTAGATTTTCTTTTCCTGATCCTTCACATGACAGTGGGCACCGTTGGGACCTTCCCAAGCAGTACATCTATATTTAGGGAGGGAATAACAAGAGGTTAAGCCCCGTACAGGCTACTGCCCCTACTAATCAGAGCAGCTACCTCGGAGCAATAGCAACTTTATTTTTGTGGCCAAGGTAAAATGCAAGCACAGCCGCTATACTGCAATGAAAGAACAGCAGAAGTTCCTTAAATAAAGACCATGTTGCAATTTCAGAGTGAAAATTAGAATCCAATTAACGAGGAAGTACATAATTGTCCTGATAATGATATTGACCTAAATATCGATAACCACTGAATATACTCACCTCTCTTGAAGTATTTTAGGGTTCAGCACTAAATAAAGGAATGAACGAGTAAACTTACAGTTTGAGGTGCAGAACTGGATAAAATAACTTTCAACTGCTGCAAGATAAATTCATACATTTTAAAGTTACAGGTAATATAACAAGAGAAAATTGTGAGCAGACTAGAAGATAATGCATTAGACAGAGTAACCATATAGACTGTCACATATAGTAACCTAAACACCGGGGAGTGACTGGATTCCTGTCTCGTGAGCTCTTCTGCCTATAAAATCTCTTGGCTAATCGGATACCGCCAGGACTTATTGCCTGAGAATCCAACAAGTGCCACCGGGGCCACAAGAGAGTCCTAACAAATAATCAGGGAATGGAGCCCAAACAGAAGGGCTGGACTTAGACTGGCCCGGGTCAGAAACAGATAACAGGATCAGAATTGTGAGGCAACTGAAGGAACAAGCCGGGGTTTAAACCAGGAATCTCCCAGGGGACAAGAACAGGAGCCAAAGGAACCCCAGTTACAGGAACAGAGCACCTGGGACTAAGTACACTTGACTTATAACAGGCAGTGAGTCGGTGCAGTGCAGGGAGTTATATAGCCAATCTAATGGCTAATACTGAGCACCTGTGGCCACATAGAACACCAGGTTCCCTGTTCAACTCCCCGCAGGAGGCCCCCCAGACACAAGGTAGGTCTCCACTCAGTACCCTCATGTATTGATGTCATTTATAAGCAGCACATTTATACGTAGAACTACATGCAACATAGTGATGACAAAGCAACAATAATATACAATGAGTGTATGTAATATAGACACTAAGTATACTAAGTACCAACTTTAATAATATAACAAGATTGTGCATTCTAATTCTATGATTAACTTAACATAGTGAATAGGCACACATGAAACCCACTGTACTGCGGCACCCACTATTAATACTGAGTATCTGTGTCAGTTTAACAATTCACACTGATTTTTTTCTACTCCGTGGTTGTAACCGGGACTTAGGGAGTAATTACAGAAGAAGCCGACCCCGCAGCTGCAGGAGAACCAGCGACCCCTCCCCAGTGAGGAACCAACAAGTGAGCAATTTTAATTAATATATATATTAGTAAATGTCATTTGCAGTGGGACCTAGTAACACCTGTCCAATACCTGTATCTCAGTTTGCTTATTTAAGATTTACAGTCGGTGAAGCCAAAACACACAGCAGGCTGAAAAGGAATAGTAAACTCTCATTGTATTAGGAGCTTTTCACTGAAAGGAACATTATTCAGATCATTTACCTGATTCATCATATAACTGCAAGCTGAAATGGCTGGACAACATGTTGTTTCTTCAAGTCTGTGCCCTTATACAGCACAAGAGTTCTGTTCCCCAGGAATTACCAGGCTGGGAATTATACTTCTGATTGGTCCTTGCTCGTCCTACCTAGTGGGAGGGGGGAGTTAACCCGTAATGTGCTGATCTATAGGACGTGAAGGGAAAGGAATTGAAGGGGTGGTTGACTTTTACGTTAACTTTTAAAGAATAGCTAATTCTAAGCAACTTTTCAATTGGTCTTGATTTTTTCATTTTTCTAATTTTTGAATTATTTGCCTTCTTCTGACTCTTTACAGCTTTCAAACAGGGGTCACTGACCCCATCTAAAAAACAAATGCTCTGTAAAGCTACGCTTGTATTGTTATTGCTATGGGCGGATTTTAAATAAGGTTCCCAGCCAATCCCGTTTTTTTGCTTCCACGACTTGACTGAAGTAGAGCAGGAACTATCCCTCTATTGCCCCCAATGGCTCTAACATGTATGACTGTAGCAGCAGCAGCAGGTCAGTAAGGGAACAAGGTTGTTTTTTGGTGGAAATAGAGCAAATGGGAGAGAAGTGACCTGGTGGGACAGAGTAGAGAAGAAGAATAAAATGTTAACAGAAGTGGAAGAAATGTGAATGATAGAAATCCTAGTGGGATAGGAAACGTGAATACTGTATATATGGGCACATACTGTATATATGTAGAGAACATGGAAATGAGGAGTGTGAATTGATGAAAGGTGCCTGATACATAAGCAGATGTGAGGAGAGAAAAAGGATTGAAATGGGAAGAAAAAGTAAAAGTGGGAGAGAGAAGACACAAGAGTGAAATAACAGAAAACTGAGAGCTCTGACAAATAGAATGTGAGTCGCTTGTCTCATATATTTTGTTAGTGATGAGCAAATATGTCCCGTGTCACTAAGCCAAAAAATTTGCAAAACTGAAAAAAAAATGGTGAAATGGCGAAAAATTAGCAAAATGCATTAAAGTCAATGGGCGTCAAAGGCCATTTTTTCTTATGGTGACTTTTTTTGTCTCAACAAAAATTTTTTCTTTGGAGACTTTTTTTGTCTAATTGAATTTTTCCAAGAATCCGTGGCTAGTGAAACATTTGCTCTTCACTATTCTTTGTACATTTATAAATGAAGTTAAACTGGTCAGATTTGCCCATCACTATAAAGTATATGATTGGGGGCCTGTTGTAAAGCCTGGAGTTTATTTTGGGCTTGTGATGTACTGCTTGGGTCTCAGAGAAAACTGGTCAAACCCCACAGATATAGGATCCATTATGTGGGAAACCCGTTATCCTAATTACAGGAATGTCATCTCCCATAGACTCCTTATCCACAATACACCAAGCATTCTGGATAACAGGTTCCATACCTGTACCTCAATGTGTAATATTATGCTGATGCCATGACTTTTTTCTATAATGGAATATAATGAATCCTAACTGGATCCAAAATAATCCTATTGGTTTAATTAATGCTTAAATGATTTTTAAGGTATGGAGATCCATATTACAGAAAGACCGTCATACAGAAAACCTCAGGTCCCGATCATTGTGGACAGCAGGTCCCATACTTGTACTAACACTAAACTAAACTCATTTAGACTCATTTAGAGGCCCATCAGTTTATACTTTTCAGCTCTCAGCTTTAAGGGGGTTGAGTTAACTGTCAGTATGATGTAGAGAGGGATATTCTGAGACAATTTGCTATTGGTTTTCATTTTTTATTTGTGGTTTTTCAGTTATTTAGCTTTTTACTCAGCAGATCTTCAGCAATTTTAGCAATCTGGTTGCTAGGGTCCAAATTCCCATAGCAACTATGTTGCATAAGAGACTGGAATATAAATAGGAGAGGCCTGAAGAGAAAGACGAGTAATAGTAGCCTTACAGAGCATTTGTTTTTAGATGGGGTCACTGACCCCCATTTGAAAGCTGGAAAGAGTTGAAGGCAAATAATTTGAAAACGATAAAAAATAAATAATGAAGACCAAATATAAAGTTGCTGAGATTTGGCCATTCTATAACACGCTAAAAGTTAACTTAAAGGTGAACCACCCTTTGAGTGTTTTAAGTCAGCTTGTGAGTGCAGCTTCCTTTAGCCCCCCCCCCAAACAAACAAATCCCCCTCACCCATGGTTATTGCTACTTTTTATAACTCATCTCTCTATACAGGCCCTTTCCAATTCATATTCCAGTATCTTATTCAAATCAATGTATGGTTGCTATGGGAATCTGGACCCTAGCAACTAGATGGCTGAAATTGCAAACTGAAGAGCTGCTGAATAAAACACTAAATAAGTCAAAATGAAAACCAATTACAAATTGTCTGACAATATCCCTCTCTACATCATACTAACAATTAATAGGTGAACAAGCCCTTTAAGCTGAACAAGCTTCTTTTTGTAAAAGGAACCTGGTCCCAAAAGAAAAAGAAGAGAACTTAGCTGATTCTCCAACTATCCGCACTCCTATAAGACACAGTTTGTTATTCATTCCTTGCCACAGATAAGCTCCAATGTGACCAGCTGGAGGGCAATTAGCTGCACAAGCCTCTCGTATGAGGAGTTCTCCTTTAATAGAATAGTACCACTATCTTGCAAGCCACCAAGCATAGACGCTTCTCCATGATAGTGCATTTATATAGCTCAACACTTTGCTTCTAGAACCTTCCAGTCACAGAATGTGCTCAATAACATAATGGAGAGTAATTAAGTGCACACAGGCTTCTGCTTTCTCCCCTTAAGGGATGATTGTGTCAACTACTTACCTGAACTGAGCAGTACTGACAACTGCTGAATTTAGCAACTCTGATATTTCCTGGAACTCACCCACTTCTCCTCCCAGTATCACTAGCAGGGGAGTCAGATCCACAAATGAGTGTGGGACATCCAGCCCATAGGAGTCAGATGGCCATGGTCTGGATCAGACCCTCAAAGGAGGCACATAGTTAGCCATACCCGGTCCTTGAGCTTCAGCAGGTAGAGGCCAGAGACCCTGCTGGTAGTTGGGGTGAGCTCACGTGACCTGAAATGAGGATGGAAGGGCCGGGAGCCTAAATGTATTGATTGCTTGTCATAGCCTGCCCCCCTAAAATAACAATGTATTGAGCCACAGTGTCCATAAATAGCACTGACCCCTCATCCCTGGCACAGGAAAAGCCAAACACAAGAGAATGCCAATAATCATGGTCTTTGCAGAGGAGATGGGCTCCACTTGTCCTGAATAACCGTCAGGAGATCAAAAGTCTCCCGACTCAGCGTCACTTACTGAAATTCTCTCGTTTTGTCTCTTCTCTCCACAGAACATTCTCCTGGAAGGATTTGGACTTGTGTTTTAGCCGACTCCAATTGGGAGAGATTTTCCTGGGTCTCCTACAACAGAGCCGTGGAGTTGGCAGTGGATGGAGCACGTGGTTGTGTGTGAATGGCAGCTTGACTCTGTGTGTGCCAGTTGAATAAGGTTCTTCCATCCAAAATGGCAGCTTCCTTCTGTGCAATCATTGATCAATATTTGTCTGGTGTTGGCATCCAGGGAGATGGGCCTCACACTTAACCTTGTATATGCTGGACACGGGAACGTTCAGGTCTCTGCACAAGGACCTGTAGCTTTGAGATGCTCCTCATTCATTACATACACTTTCTCCCACACAAAGCTGCAGGAATCGGCACAATTTTAACATATTATCCAGATCCAGACCAGCCTCTATGGAGGCCCCATTAAACCACATCTCAGTTTTATTAACTCTGCAGTGACAATTCTCTCTGCTCATGGCTCTCCATAGCCTGTAAGGGAGCAATCATTTCCAGGTTATAAAAATTCCCATCTGTGTCACGTAGAGCTGGGCTTTTCCCAACTGTTGTGCTGCCTGGAGAAACCCAACCTGAAGGCTGGAGAAGCCTCTTGTTTTCTCTAACAAATGGGCAGTGTTAGTGAGCAGCTCAGAGACTCCATGGTTGGCAGTGTTTGCCTCTTCCTCTATGTGTTTGCTATGGAGTGTCGGGTCAATACCATATAAATAAGGGAGAGGGAGTTGTTGATGTGATGTGGTGGCCTAGTGGATAATGCATTTGGCATAGATTGTTGTGATCTTGAGTTTGAATTCAGCCTTAGTTGTATTTGAAATATGTCGTTTGTCTTTAAAGTGCTGAATAAACATGTTGATGATGTTGATACAAAAGACAATGCTCATCTGTTGGGTGGCACAGTGACTCGTGTGGAGCAGAAACTGTGGGACCGGCCTGAGGTTTGTATTCAGCTGTAGCAGGATAATCCATGATAAATTTACCAAAACCAATGCTGAGTCTTGTGTGGCAAGGTGGCTCATGGGGTAGCACTCCTGCTTAGTTGAGTCTGTGGGCCAGAGGACTTGGGTTTGATTCCAGGTGTAGCAGCGATTGAAAAGTGCCTTTTCTCTTTAAAGTGCTGAACAAACATGATAATCCATGATAAATTTACCAAAAACACAATAGGTTCATGTGCGGACAGGTGGCTCGTGGAGTAGCACTGCTGGGTAGCAGAACCTGTCGGCCTGAGTTCAAATCCCATCTGTGACTGAGCGGATTGCAGGCAGGTGGGAGAGGGCGTGAGTTCAAATCCCATCTGTGACTGTGCGGATCGCAGGCCAGTGGGAGAGGGCGTGAGTTCGAATCCTGTGACTGTGTGGAACGCAGCCAGATGGGTAATGTAGGCCGGAGCAAACATGGTTGGGGTGTGTGGGCCACTCCACAAGTGAAAATGCAGGGGTTATAGTAAAAGTTGTTGTGAAAATTAAAATTTTGATCGGCTAAAAATTATATTCCCCTTCGAGCAACTTATTTGGAATTTGAAGCTCAGCCATCTTACTTGATACCCAGACTCCTCCCTCCTTTGCACATCCTGTCTTAACTGCAACCCCCACTGCTGCCATTTTGGTGTCTTACCTGGAACCCGGACTGCGGCCATCTTGATGTGTCTTACCTGCGCTGGAGCCATCTTGATGTGTCTTACCTGCACTGCGGCCATCTTGATGTGTCTTACCTGCACTGCGGCCATCTTGATGTGTCTTACCTGGTATTTGGACATGTCTCAACTCAGACTGTGACCATCTTGACGACACTTACCTGGTATCTGTATATTTCTCATCTGGACCACACTTTTTTGGAACTTGGATTGCAGCCATCTTGTGGACATTTACCTGGAACACAGTTTTTAGACATTTTGAGGGCACTTACCTGGAACACAGTACTTACATTGATCTTGGAATCCAGACGTCTTCGGGAATTGAACTCTGAATCGTTGCGTTGGAAGGCGCACACATATCGACTGCGCCATCACATCGCTTGCTACAATCTTCCAATTTTTGGTAAATATATAGTTTAAACAGGTTGAGACAGAACTTTAAGGTAATAATTTAGCCTCACACTTAAGAAGGAATCGAACTCAGAGCCACTGCGTTGGAAGGCGCACACATATCCACTGCACCATTCCATCGCTTGCTTCAAGTTCACAATTTTTGGTAAATATATAGTTTAAACAAGTTGAGACAGAACTTTAAAATTATGATTTTATCTTGTGCTTTAGCGGGAATTGAACTCAGAACCTTTGCATTGGAAGGCCAACAAATTTCCACTGAGCCATTGTATCCACTGTTATATGTTTGCCTATTATTAGTAAATATATAGTCAAAACAAGTTGTGATAGAACTTTAAAGGAACATTTAGCAAAGAGCTTTAACAGGAATTGAACTCAGAACCATTGCGTTATAAGACCCAGATAATTTCATTGAGCTATTCCATCTCATGATATAAGCATGCCCAATCTTAGTAAATATATAGTTATACAACATTGAGACTGCACTTGAAAGAGTTAACTTAGCCCAGAGCTGCGGTAAGAATTGAACTCACGACCCACAGAGCAAAAATCACATTACTTACCGCTGCGCTATTGGGTCATTCAAGTCTTGTCTGCAATTCTTTATAAATATATAGATCTGTCACAAATATAACTAAAACAACATATTGATGGTTTTATACCCAGTCTTACTAAATATATCGTTCTAAAACGTTGAGACAGCACTTTAAAGGGATCACTTAGCCCAGGGCTGAGGTAAGAATTGAACTCACGACCCTTACAGCAAAAAAACGTTTAACTTACCGCTGCGCTATTGGGTCAATTGAGTTTTTTTTTTGAAATTCTTTATAAATATATAGATCTGCCACAAATATAACTATAACAAGATCTTGATCGCTTGATACAATCTCCTCATTCTTAGTAAATATATATATCAAACACAGTGAGACTGCACTTAGCCCAGTGTTTTGGTGGGAATTGAACTCACGACCCTTGCAACGAAAAACAAATAACGAACCTCTGCGCTAGTGGGTCGCTGAAGATTGCACAACAATTCTTGATGAATATATAGATCTGACACAAATATAACTATATAAATCCTAAAAATTTGTCCCACCTCAATGTGATCTCTGATCTTGATCACTTTGTAGAACCTCCCCATTCTTAGTAAATATATAGTTGTAAAACATTGAGACTGCGCTAAGCCCAGAGCTGTGGTGGGAATTGAACTCACGACCCTTTCATTGAAAAACAAATAAATTACTGTTGTGCTATTGGGTCGTTTGAGATTTAGATGCCATTCATTATAAATATATAGATCTGCCACAACACTAATTTTGTCCCAACTCAATGTGATCTCTGATCTTGATCACTTTGTAGAAGCTGCCAATGCTTAGTAAATATATAGTTGTAAAACATTGAGACAGCACTTTAAAGGAATCACTTTGTCTAGTGGTTGGAATTAAACTCAAAACCTTAGGATTACGAGGACAAATAACAACCACTTGATAGAAACGTCTCATTCTTAAGATCACTTATCGTAGTGTCTTGACTGGAATTGCACTTGTAACCTTCAAATATTTCCTACACTATTTGGTGTGTGCGGTGGGAGACAAGTGGAGCAATATCGGGAGAAGACTTGGACATCAGTCGGCGCGTCGATCGGATTGGCTGGAAAATTCTGATCGGGCTCCTTTGAAGGCAACTGAACATGGGCCATTGTTAGTGCTGAATCATCAGATACAGGTAGAATTGTATTGTATATTTATTAAGAATGGTGAGTTTTTGTATCAAGTGACGAACGACTGCCAACGACAAATCACCCGAAAATGCCTCTCCATTGGAATTAATTGAAATGGCTGCACTTGATCCCAACTAAGATATAATTAATCCTTATTGGAAGCAGGATCAGCCTATTGGCTTTATTTAATGTTTACATGATTTTCTAGTAGACTTAAGGTATGAAGATCCAAATTACGTTATCTGGAAAACCCCCGCTCATTCTGGATAACAGATCCCATACGTGTAATAATAAAACACTTGTATTTGATCCCAACTAAGATATAATTAATCCTTATTGGAAGCAAAACTAGCCTTATGGCTTTATTTAATGATGACATGATTTTCTAGTAGACTTAAGGTATGAAGATCCAAATTACAGAAAGATCCATTATCCAGAAACCAACAGGTACCAAGTATTCTGGATAACAGGTCCCATACTTAATATATGGGATAATAAAACAGTAGCTTGTACTTGATCCCAACTAAGATATAATTAATCCTTATTGGAAGCAGAATCAGCCTATTGGCTTTATTTAAAGTTTACATGATTTTCTAGTAGACTTAAAGAACCAAATTCCAGAACTGAAGATCCAAATTACAGAAAGATCCCTTATCTGGAAAACCCCAGGTCCCATAGCTGTACTTGTATGGCACACACAGGCAGAGTATGGAACAGACAGGTAGTGAAGAATAGGCACAGGTAGATCAGGGTAGGAGACTTATCAGGGTCACTGTAAGATGAGCAGCACATATAGTAGTACTAAGTACAGTGACACAAGTACTTCTTGTACAGTCTGTGTGAGGTGGATCAGTGCAGGGGGATTAGAGGAGTGAACAATGGAGGATTATTAATATCATTTACCCCGTCAGCACAGAATTGTGAGTGATGCTCTGGCCCCCCCACACCCCCAAAGCAATAAGACCCCCAAAGCAATGAGACCCCCCACATCCCCAAAGCAATGAGAGCCCCCACACCCCCAAAGCAATAAGACCCCCACACCCCAAAGCAATGAGACCCCCCACACCCCCAAAGCAATAAGACCCCGGAAAGCAATGAGTCCCCCCCACACCCCTAAAGCAATGAGACCCCCCACACCCCCAAAGCAATGAGACCCCCCACACCCCCAAAGCAATGAGACCCCCCACACCCCCAAAGCAATGAGACCCCCACACCCCCTAAGCAATGAGACAAGGAGACACATTTCCAAAGTTGCGGCTCATGTTTATTTGGCAATACAGGATTCCCATTGCACTTCAGTCCATTGTGGCTACAGGTAAGTACCAGATCCGGTCTCTGCACTGACAGTTGTACAGTTGTACCCCCCCCCCACGCTAATGGGTCCAAAGAACATTATTTAGGGGACCCGTGTGTGACATTCATCCGATACAAATCATCCAGTGTGGGACAAATAAACACCTCAATAACTTTCTTTATATCATTAAAGAGTATGAGTGGCGCCATCTCTTGGCAAGATCCCGGCCCAGCTTGGCTATGCCCACACGTGGTACAGCTCTGTGTCCATTGATCCCCCTGCTACTGCGTAATTAACCCCTTTACTCCTGAGGGTCAGGTGGGTGCACGTGCCCTTTCTTACCCTCCCACCCACAACTAAGGAGGCTAAAGAGAAAGCAATGATTTAGCTTGGGGTGGGTGCCCCTCCATTACACAGACATTGGCATCCTATTAATAATGGCTGCTTGGTCCTGTGTCTTATTGGGGAGTGGAATTTGGGCCGGGGGGGCATAGGGTGAATCCGGGAGATGATTCATCATTTATTGATATAGTGCCTACAAGTTACACAGTGCTTTACATTAGATACAAATGGAACAGTCAGTAAATAACAAACAAGGGTTACAGAGAACAATAGGTACAATAGGATTAGAGGCCCCACACGTGAGACTTTACAAACTAAAGGTTAGGATACAATTGAGACATTAGGAAACAATTTTGTGATTATGATACAGTAATGATTGAATAATTAAGGTGAATAAGCCTCTTTAAACAGGTGGAACTTTAAGGGGCATTGGAACGTTTGGAAAGAAGGAAAAAGTCTGAGAGCTGGAGGCAGAGAGTTCTAAAGAAAAGCAGAAGCCAGAGAGAAGTCTTGTACATGAGAATGGGCAGAAGTGATGAGAGGAGAAGTGAGGTGAAGATCAGAAGCAGAGCAAAGGTTGAGAGAAGGAGAGTATTTAGAGATAAGAGAGATGAAATATTGGGAGGGACTTTACTGTTAAGGGCCTTGAATGAGTTTGAATTTGATTCTAGAGGAGATTGGGAGCCAGTGAAGAGACATACATATGGGAGCAGCTGATGTTGAGCGGTGAGATAGATGAATGAGTCTAGCAGCCACATTTAGATCAGATTGGAGTTGAGAAAGGTGACTTGTTGGAATACCTGCGAGGAGTAAGTTGCAGTAATCAAGGCGGGAGATGATAAGTGGGCAGTGTTGTGCAGCTGAATACGACAAGATTTTGCCAGTGTTTGAATGTGCGGTGAAATAGACAGATGCGAGTCTAGGCAGCCTGTGTGGTGGAATGAAAGGTGATGTTTACTGTGAGTGATATCTGAGGGACAGGGGAAGATCTGTTTTTGAAAGGTTCAGTTTCAGGTGTGACATCCAGGAGGAGACAGCAGAGAGACAGTAACTTGGGAAAAGACAGAAGGAGAGAGGTCAGGAGTAGACAAGTAGCTCAAGTTGGGTGTCGTTAGCATAAAGGTGATACTGAAGTCCAATGACTGAACATGAAGTAGTGTAGAGTGAGAACTGCAGAGGGTCTAGAACAGAGCCTTGAGGAACTCCGACAGAGAGAGGGAACGTAGTAGAAGTAGAGTTAGAGAAGGCAACTTTAAAGGAACGGTCAGACATAAGATGTAAACCGTGAAAGAACAGTGAATACCGGCTGAGTATAGAATGTCTAGGAGGAGCAGGTGATCAACTGTGTCAAAGGCTGCAGAGAGATCTAGAAGGATGAGTATGGAATAGGGACCTTTAGACTTTACCAGTAGAAGATCATTGGTTACTTTGGTGAGTGCAGTTTAAGTTGAGTGTGGAGAAGGGAGTTGTGAGTGAGATGCTGGATCAGGCGTTTGTACAAAAGCATTGGTGCCATTACTTGTGCAATTGTGCAGAATGTGTGTAATGGCACTGGGAGTCCCCACTCACACACCTGCCACTCACACTCACATCTAGTCATACAGAGAGGAGGCGGGGCCTCAGTTGATACAGTCTGTCCTATCAAGCTCCCCCTTCCAGTCCTCAGTCCCAGCTCTGATCTCCCCAGTGGAGATGTGCAACTCCGCCTCCTGCAGAACCAACGAGTCTGAGGGCCCAGAGATGCTGCTGTGGCCCCTGGAAATCCCCCGGCACTGCAGCAGAACAATGTCTCTTGGTCCATCTAGAAAACTAAAGGTTGTGTCCAGTACAACTCCAGATGAGTGGGAGGCTCCGGCACGCTGGCCCCGTACTGGTTGGGCTACTAGTCCTTAGTGCCCCGTCACAAGCCAAAGTCTGCGCCTGTTGCGCATTTACGCGGCACAATCCAACTGCTCCATCAGGAAATGGTGAATCATCTCAAAGGCTCAAACATTTCATCATCAGATCAAAGACTGGACCGGGGCACAGGGGAATCTGGGAACAGTAAATCTGGAAAGAAATGGAGAGCTGTTCAGTAGGTGCTGCCATACTGCTTCTTCCAAGAACTAGGACTCCCTGGCACCCTGCACACTAACTGTACTGTGCCGCCTGCTCCTACCTGTCTGCCCTGGTCCTAGGAAGAACTCGCCCATGTTCTCGATTACCTGCTCATCAGAAAGGACCAGGTATGACTTACCTTCAGGTGTGATGTGAGTAAGTGACTTACCAGCAGGTGTATTTGTGAGTAAATGATTTACCAGCAGGTGTGAGTGTGAGTAAGTGACTTAACAGCAGGTGTGAGTAAGTGACTTACCAGCAGGTGTAAGTGTAAGTGACTTACCAGCAGGTGTATTTGTGAGTAAATGACTTACCAGCAGGTGTAAGTGTGAGTAAGTGACTTACCAGCAGGTGTAAGTGTGAGTAAGTGACTTACCAGCAGGTGTGAGTGAGTGTGAGTAAGTGACTTACCAGCAGGTGTGAGTGTGAGTAAGTGACTTACCAGCAGGTGTGAGTGTGAGTAAGTGACTTACCAGCAGGTGTAAGTGTGAGTAAGTGACTTACCAGCAGGTGTGAGTGAGTGTGAGTAAGTGACTTACCAGCAGGTATAAGTGTGAGTAAGTGACTTACCAGCAGGTGTGAGTGAGTGTGAGTAAGTGACTTACCAGCAGGTGTGAGTGTGAGTAAGTGACTTACCAGCAGGTGTGAGTGAGTGTGAGTAAGTGACTTACCAGCAGGTGTGAGTGTGAGTAAGTGACTTACCAGCAGGATACTCTCACAAGACATCCATTGAATGGGCAGCACGGCCGCCCTTGGATTTGGTAATAGTCGCCGTTGTACAAGCTCCATCTCATCCCAAAATCGGCAATTTTGACGGTGTAGCTGTTGCCCACGAGGCACGAAGTTTAGTGACTGCGTGCCCATGTACAGGAGGTTCTACCGGCTCTGTCGGGGGTAAGGAAGGGGGGACATTGGGGTGTAAAGGAAGGGGTACAATGGGGGGGGGGGTAACAGAAGGCCAAACAGAAGGCCAGAGGCAGATCTGGGACAGTTACCCCCCCTGTATCCCGGGAATCTGCTCACCTGACAGACGGGATGTTGTTGGCTTTGGAGAACTGACTGCGGGTGGATTTGGTCAGATAGGGATCTGCATAGTCTCCGCTGCAGGCTGTAATGAAGGAAAACTGTCAGACATCATTAAACTTTCACTCCATACATTTTATTATCCATACAGATGAGAGGGAGCTGCCATATAATGGATAAAAGGAAATCTCTTGCTGCCATACACCATGGCAAGAGCCAATCTCTTGCTGCCATACACCTGTGACTCCCAGCTGTAAGCCAACACCAGGGTCCTGGGAGTTACCTATGGAATCTCATTGGAAGACAAGCTGGTACCTTGAGTACTGGGGGCCGATAGATTTGTACCACTGGCTGGACCCTGTAATATCCTCATAACCAATAGAGTCATTAGTCCCGCCTACCCCTGGGTGTGAGCCACTGGCAACTGTGCCCCATATACAGCCTGACATCTGCCCAGTGATCATGCACCAAAGGCACCCACCCCTCTCCATTGCACGGCTCCCTATAGGTTTCAAGTGGTTGGGACCCCATTTAGCCCGAGACCCACTACACATTAGGAGGCTACAGCAGATTATTTTTTCATGCTGCATATGTATCTGTGCCAGCAGGTGGGACCCTGCTACTTTATATGGTGAGAATTAGATGCCACAGGATAGCCTCTGGCCTACAGAGCTTACAATCTAAATTTGGTGCATGAGACTAAGCACGGTTTATGACTGTATCTAACATATTGTACCCAGCATTGGTCCAATTGCACTCTAATAGTCCCCACCCCCTGTCCAATACTAATATAAAGTCTACAGCTTCTGTGCTTGGTTGGACTTTTAATGCTACTCACAGCTGGCAGGGGATGCTGGGAGTTGTAGTTAAGAAAAACATGGAAACAATATGAAGAGATTGCTTGTTATAATACATTTAACAAGGGGTTAATATAGCCAACAAGGGGTTAATATAGATTGGGGGGGTCCAGTGAAATAAGATCATCCACCCCAAACTTGTGATTGGGAAACATGTTTGTCATCAACTTATGATTCTATCAAAGGTTCGGATTCCTAGAAATGTTTGCAAGTGCCCCCTAATTTTGCAAGTGCCGGGTGTAGCAACCTTTATATTGCGGGGGCACTGGAACTTTTTCTAGGGATTTGTACAAATTCCACTTATTTAATATACAAGCGGTCCATAGTCTCAGCCATAGCTCCTTGTACTTGGCAGAGGAACTAGCGCTTTATTTAGAGTGAAGATGACCCAGGAGGAGGTAAATAATTATTAATATCTCCTCCTATTAATGTGATGAGCTGTCTGACATTAATGAGCCACTACACTGTAACCATTGGTATGACTGGGAAACTTCATGTATTATTATTTGGAAATCAACATATATATCCCGAATATTTAAGGCAGTAAATATCGAGGGAATTTGTAGTTCAGGTAGGTGAAACCATAGGCCACAGCACAGATTAAGTTCACAAATGGAGTCTGACACCACCTTTATAAATGTTCAATGCAGCTTGGCTGACTTTTATTAGGAACAAAATCATCCAATTCATCACACTCTTTACATAAGAATTTGCAGTCCCAGTTCAACACCCACATTGGGGTACACAGTAACACATTCCTTGCCCCCCACTACTGTAATATCTGTGTGTTTGCGTATGGCAGTGAAAAAAGAAATTCCATACAAATGACAAAGTACTGGGGATAGGGGGCAGCCTTGTCTAGTTCCATTGCTTATGTCTAGTGGTACTGAGAGAACACCTTTCACCCAAACCTGGGCTGATGAAACATTATATAATGACATTAGTTTTGCTTCAAAATTGGTGGGGATTGCAATGTTAAGTAGAGTTGCAGCTAAAAAGTCCCAATCTATGCGATCAAATGCCTTCTCCACATGCGTATGCTCCTTCGCTTCTGTCCCATTTCTTATCTGGTGTCTGTGAATACAATGAGGTAACAAGGGTTTTGTGAATAAAAGACTGTGCTTGCTTAGTTTTCAAGGTCTTGGTGAAAATCTTCCCTGATTTATTGCCATATTCAAAGTATTGTTGTTTCAATAAGTGTAAGAGGATAAGTATGATTATTTAATCAGTGTATTAAGTGTGTGTAACTTCAATCTCTCCCACCTTAAGTAGGTGATATTGGGATGATTCGATCACTTTGTCTGGAATGCAGGTGGTCTATTGACTGTCCTCGATCCTATGGAAATTTTAAACCTGCCTGATCAACATCTGATCAATTCTTGGCCAGATATCGGCAGTGGAGGCCTATCAGAGGGCCCCATACACTGGCCAATAAGCTTTAAGTCCCGTGTATGGCCACCTTATGTCAGTGATTCCATACACTGCACAGGCAGAGAGCAGGGAACTGGATAATCACAACTTTATGTCTGAGAAGAACTGAGTCGTTGGATTCCTATTTCCCAGCAACTGAATAGGAGGGAGAAAAATGAGAGTGAGTAGCAGGCAGATAATGGCAGATGTTATGAAGAATGCAGAGGAGGGATCAAACTTACCTGCGGTGCCAGATGTTATAGTATTGGCTACTTTCCCCTCCAGTAGCTCCTTCTCCCCTCGGTATCTCACAGGAATCCAAGTGATTTCAGTCTCCACTTAGAGACCAACCGTCGGGAAGCAGCCTGAGCATGGAGTGCGACTCCCACAACCATACGAGTTGAGGAAACAACTGAAATGGATCAGGTTTGTGTGGATCATTCTCTGGATATCTGTGTTTGCTGCTCATCCCTGGCAGCATAATAATAATCTCTGAGTTTACCCAAAAGTTATTATTATGCTGCCATAGGAATGACCAGGAAAGGGGAAAATCATATCATACTTACCTAGATTTTCTTTTCCTGATCCTTCACATGACAGTGGGCACCGTTGGGAGCTTCCCAAGCAGTACATCTATATTTAGGGAGGGAATAACAAGAGGTTAAGCCCCGTACAGGCTACTGCCCCTACTAATCAGAGCAGCTACCTCGGAGCAATAGCAACTTTATTTTTGTGGCCAAGGTAAAATGCAAGCACAGCCGCTATACTGCAATGAAAGAACAGCAGAAGTTCCTTAAATAAAGACCATGTTGCAATTTCAGAGTGAAAATTAGAATCCAATTAACGAGGAAGTACATAATTGGACTGATAATGATATTGACCTAAATATCGATAACCACTGAATATACTCACCTCTCTTGAAGTATTTTAGGGTTCAGCACTAAATAAAGGAATGAACGAGTAAACTTACAGTTTGAGGTGCAGAACTGGATCAAATAACTTTCAACTGCTGCAAAATAAATTCATACATTTTAAAGTTACAGGTAATATAACAAGAGAAAATTGTGAGCAGACTAGAAGATAATGCATTAGACAGAGTAACCATATAGACTGTCACATATAGTAACCTAAACACCAGGGAGAGACTGGATTCCTGTCTCGTGAGCTCTTCTGCCTATAAAATCTCTT
This sequence comes from Xenopus petersii, assembly GCA_038501925.1. Taxonomy (NCBI): domain Eukaryota; kingdom Metazoa; phylum Chordata; class Amphibia; order Anura; family Pipidae; genus Xenopus; species Xenopus petersii. Next base: position 146,054,583 of record CM076686.1, read on the forward strand.
TGGCTTTGTGCCCGGCCCTTGGCTAATCGGATACCGCCAGGACTTATTGCCTGAGAATCCAACAACTGCCACCGGGGCCACAAGAGAGTCCTAACAAATAATCAGGGAATGGAGCCCAAACAGAAGGGCTGGACTTAGACTGGCCCGGGTCAGAAACAGATAACAGGATCAGAATTGTGAGGCAACTGAAGGAACAAGCCGGGGTTTAAACCAGGAATCTCCCAGGGGACAAGAACAGGAGCCAAAGGAACCCCAGTTACAGGAACAGAGCACCTGGGACTAAGTACACTTGACTTATAACAGGCAGTGAGTCGGTGCAGTGCAGGGAGTTATATAGCCAATCTAATGGCTAATACTGAGCACCTGTGGCCACATAGAACACCAGGTTCCCTGTTCAACTCCCCGCAGGAGGCCCCCCAGACACAAGGTAGGTCTCCACTCAGTACCCTCATGTATTGATGTCATTTATAAGCAGCACATTTATACGTAGAACTACATGCAACATAGTGATGACAAAGCAACAATAATATACAATGAGTGTATGTAATATAGACACTAAGTATACTAAGTACCAAGTGTAATAATACAACAAGATTGTGCATTCTAATTCTATGATTAATTTAACATAGTGAATAGGCACACATGAAACCCACTGTACTGCGGCACCCACTATTAATACTGAGTATCTGTGTCAGTTTAACAATTCACACTGATTTTTTTCTACTCCGTGGTTGTAACCGGGACTTAGGGAGTAATTACAGAAGAAGCCGACCCCGCAGCTGCAGGAGAACCAGCGACCCCTCCCCAGTGAGGAACCAAAAAGTGAGCAATTTTAATTAATATATATATTAGTAAATGTCATTTGCAGTGGGACCTAGTAACACCTGTCCAATACCTGTATCTCAGTTTGCTTATTTAAGATTTACAGTCGGTGAAGCCAAAACACACAGCAGGCTGAAAAGGAATAGTAAACTCTCATTGTATTAGGAGCTTTTCACTGAAAGGAACATTATTCAGATCATTTACCTGATTCATCATATAACTGCAAGCTGAAATGGCTGGACAACATGTTGTTTCTTCAAGTCTGTGCCCTTATACAGCACAAGAGTTCTGTTCCCCAGGAATTACCAGGCTGGGAATTATACTTCTGATTGGTCCTTGCTCGTCCTACCTAGTGGGAGGGGGGAGTTAACCCGTAATGTGCTGATCTATAGGACGTGAAGGGAAAGGAATTAAAGGGGTGGTTCACCTTTATGTTAACTTTTAGTATGTTATAGAATGGCCTTTCACTTTGATGCATTTGGAGCAAGAAAAATTGTTGCACACAAAAAATTTACACATTTTTTTTCAGTTTTGCAAATTTTTTGGCTTAGTGACACGGGACATATTTGCTCATCACTAACAAAATATATGAGACAAGCGACTCACATTCTATTTGTCAGAGCTCTCAGTTTTCTGTTATTTCACTCTTGTGTCTTCTCTCTCCCACTTTCCTCCACTTTTACTTTTTCTTCCCATTTCAATCCTTTTTCTCTCCTCACATCTGCTTATGTATCAGGCACCTTTCATCAATTCACACTCCTCATTTCCATGTTCTCTACATATATACAGTATGTGCCCATATATACAGTATTCACGTTTCCTATCCCACTAGGATTTCTATCATTCACATTTCTTCCACTTCTGTTAACATTTTATTGTTCTTCTCTACTCTGTCCCACCAGGTCACTTCTCTCCCATTTGCTCTATTTCCACCAAAAAACAACCTTGTTCCCTTACTGACCTGCTGCTGCTACAGTCATACATGTTAGAGCCATTGGGGGCAATAGAGGGATCGTTTTTTCTTATGGTGACTTTTTTGTCTCAGCGACATTTTTTCTTTGGAGACTTTTTTTGTCGAATAGAATTTTTCCAAGAATCCGTGGCTAGTGAAACATTTGCTCGTCACTATTCTTTGTACATTTATAAATGAAGTTAAACTGGTCAGATTTGCCCATCACTATAAAGTATATGATTGGGGGCCTGTTGTAAAGCCTGGAGTTTATTTTGGGCTTGTGATGTACTGCTTGGGTCTCAGAGAAAACTGGTCAAACCCCACAGATATAGGATCCATTATGTGGGAAACCCGTTATCCTAATTACAGGAATGTCATCTCCCATAGACTCCTTATCCACAATACACCAAGCATTCTGGATAACAGGTTCCATACCTGTACCTCAATGTGTAATATTATGCTGATGCCATGACTTTTTTCTATAATGGAATATAATGAATCCTAACTGGATCCAAAATAATCCTATTGGTTTAATTAATGCTTAAATGATTTTTAAGGTATGGAGATCCATATTACAGAAATACCTCAGGTCCCGATCATTGTGGACAGCAGGTCCCATACTTGTACTAACACTAAACTAAACTCATTTAGACTCATTTAGAGGCCCATCAGTTTATACTTTTCAGCTCTCAGCTTTAAGGGGGTTGAGTTAACTGTCAGTATGATGTAGAGAGGGATATTCTGAGACAATTTGCTATTGGTTTTAATTTTTTATTTGTTATTTTTCAGTTATTTAGCTTTTTACTCAGCAGATCTTCAGCAATTTTAGCAATCTGGTTGCTAGGGTCCAAATTCCCCTAGCAACTATGTTGAATAAGAGACTGGAATATAAATAGGAGAGGCCTGAAGAGAAACATGAGTAATAGTAGCCTTGCAGAGCATTTGTTTTTAGATGGGGTCAGTGACCCCCATTTGAAAGCTGGAAAGAGTTGAAGGCAAATAATTTGAAAACTATAAAAAATAAATAATGAAGACCAAATAAAAAGTTGCTGAGATTTGGCCATTCTATAACATGCTAAAAGTTAACTTAAAGGTGAACCACCCTTTGAGTGTTTTAAGTCAGCTTGTGAGTGCAGCTTCCTTTAGCCCCCCCCAAACAAATCCCCCTCACCCATGGTTATTGCTACTTTTTATAACTCATCTCTCTATACAGGCCCTTTCCAATTCATATTCCAGTATCTTATTCAAATCAATGTATGGTTGCTATGGGAATCTGGACCCTAGCAACTAGATGGCTGAAATTGCAAACTGAAGAGCTGCTGAATAAAACACTAAATAAGTCAAAATGAAAACCAATTACAAATTGTCTCACAATATCCCTCTGTACATCATACTAACAATTAATAGGTGAACAAGCCCTTTAAGCTGAACAAGCTTCTTTTTGTAAAAGGAACCTGGTCCCAAAAGAAAAAGAAGAGAACTTAGCTGATTCTCCAACTATCCGCACTCCTATAAGACACAGTTTGTTATTCATTCCTTGCCACAGATAAGCTCCAATGTGACCAGCTGGAGGGCAATTAGCTGCACAAGCCTCTCGTATGAGGAGTTCTCCTTTAATAGAATAGTACCACTATCTTGCAAGCCACCAAGCATAGACGCTTCTCCATGATAGTGCATTTATATAGCTCAACACTTTGCTTCTAGAACCTTCCAGTCACAGAATGTGCTCAATAACATAATGGAGAGTAATTAAGTGCACACAGGCTTCTGCTTTCTCCCCTTAAGGGATGATTGTGTCAACTACTTACCTGAACTGAGCAGTACTGACAACTGCTGAATTTAGCAACTCTGATATTTCCTGGAACTCACCCACTTCTCCTCCCAGTATCACTAGCAGGGGAGTCAGATCCACAAATGAGTGTGGGACATCCAGCCCATAGGAGTCAGATGGCCATGGTCTGGATCAGACCCTCAAAGGAGGCACATAGTTAGCCATACCCGGTCCTTGAGCTTCAGCAGGTAGAGGCCAGAGACCCTGCTGGTAGTTGGGGTGAGCTCACGTGACCTGAAATGAGGATGGAAGGGCCGGGAGCCTAAATGTATTGATTGCTTGTCATAGCCTGCCCCCCTAAAATAACAATGTATTGAGCCACAGTGTCCATAAATAGCACTGACCCCTCATCCCTGGCACAGGAAAAGCCAAACACAAGAGAATGCCAATAATCATGGTCTTTGCAGAGGAGATGGGCTCCACTTGTCCTGAATAACCGTCAGGAGATCAAAAGTCTCCCGACTCAGCGTCACTTACTGAAATTCTCTCGTTTTGTCTCTTCTCTCCACAGAACATTCTCCTGGAAGGATTTGGACTTGTGTTTTAGCCGACTCCAATTGGGAGAGATTTTCCTGGGTCTCCTACAACAGAGCCGTGGAGTTGGCAGTGGATGGAGCACGTGGTTGTGTGTGAATGGCAGCTTGACTCTGTGTGTGCCAGTTGAATAAGGTTCTTCCATCCAAAATGGCAGCTTCCTTCTGTGCAATCATTGATCAATATTTGTCTGGTGTTGGCATCCAGGGAGATGGGCCTCACACTTAACCTTGTATATGCTGGACACGGGAACGTTCAGGTCTCTGCACAAGGACCTGTAGCTTTGAGATGCTCCTCATTCATTACATACACTTTCTCCCACACAAAGCTGCAGGAATCGGCACAATTTTAACATATTATCCAGATCCAGACCAGCCTCTATGGAGGCCCCATTAAACCACATCTCAGTTTTATTAACTCTGCAGTGACAATTCTCTCTGCTCATGGCTCTCCATTGCCTGTAAGGGAGCAATCATTTCCAGGTTATAAAAATTCCCATCTGTGTCACGTAGAGCTGGGCTTTTCCCAACTGTTGTGTTGCCTGGAGAAACCCAACCTGAAGGCTGGAGAAGCCTCTTGTTTTCTCTAACAAATGGGCAGTGTTAGTGAGCAGCTCAGAGACTCCATGGTTGGCAGTGTTTGCCTCTTCCTCTATGTGTTTGCTATGGAGTGTCGGGTCAATACCATATAAATAAGGGAGAGGGAGTTGTTGATGTGATGTGGTGGCCTAGTGGATAATGCATTTGGCATAGATTGTTGTGATCTTGAGTTTGAATTCAGCCTTAGTAGTATTTGAAATATGTAGTTTGTCTTTAAAGTGCTGAATAAACATGTTGATGATGTTGATACAAAAGACAAGGCTCATCTGTTGGGTGGCACAGTGACTCGTGTGGAGCAGAAACTGTGGGACCGGCCTGAGGTTTGTATTCAGCTGTAGCAGGATAATCCATGATAAATTTACCAAAACCAACATTGAATCTTGTGTGGCAAGGTGGCTCATGGGGTAGCACTCCTGCTTAGTTGAGTCTGTGGGCCAAAGGAATTGGGTTTGATTCCAGGTGTAGCAGCGATTGAAAAGTTCCTTTTCTCTTTAAAGTGCTGAACAAACATGATAATCCATGATAAATTTACCAAAAACACAATAGAATCTTGTGCGGACAGGTGGCTCGTGGAGTAGCACTGCTGGGTAGCAGAACCTGTCGGCCTGAGTTCAAATCCCATCTGTGACTGTGCGGATCGCAGGCAGGTGGGAGAGGGCGTGAGTTCAAATCCTGTCTGTGACTGTGCGGATCGCAGGCAGGTGGGAGAGGGTGTGAGTTCGAATCCTGTGACTGTGTGGAACGCAGCCAGATGGGTAATGTAGGCCGGAGCAAACATGGTTGGGGTGTGTGGGCCACTCCACAAGTGAAAATGCAGGGGTTATAGTAAAAGTTGTTGTGAAAATTAAAATTTTGATTGGCTAAAAATTTTATTCCCCTTCGACCAACTTATTTGGAATTCGAAGCTCAGCCATCTTACTTGATACCCAGACTCCTCCCTCCTTTGCACATCCTGTCTTACCTGCAACCCCCACTGCTGCCATTTTGGTGTCTTACCTGGAACCCGGACTGCGGCCATCTTGATGTGTCTTACCTGCACTGCGGCCATCTTGATGTGTCTTACCTGCACTGCGGCCATCTTGATGTGTCTTACCTGGTATTTGGACATGTCTCAACTCAGACTGTGACCATCTTGATGACACTTACCTGGTATCTGTACATTTCTCAATCTGGACGACACTTTTTTGGAACTTGGATTGCAGCCATCTTGTGGACGTTTACCTGGAACACAGGTTTTAGACATTTTGAGGGCACTTACCTGGAACACAGTACTTACATGGATCTTGGAATCCAGACGTCTTCAGGAATTGAACTCTGAATCGTTGCGTTGGAAGGCGCACACATATCCACTGCGCCATCACATCGCTTGCTTCAATCTTCCAATTTTTGGTAAATATATAGTTTAAACAGGTTGAGACAGAACTTTAAGGTAATCATTTACCCCCACTCTTAAGAAGGAATCGAACTCAGAGCCACTGCGTTGGAAGGCGCACACATATCCACTGCACCATTCCATCGCTTGCTTCAAACACCCAATTTTTGGTAAATATATAGTTTAAACAAGGTGAGACAGAACTTTAAAATGATGATTTTATCTTGTGCTTTAGCGGGAATTGAACTCAGAACCTTTGCATTGGAAGGCCAACAAATTTCCACTGAGCCATTGTATCCGCTGTTATACATTTGCCTATTATTAGTAAATATATAGTCAAAACAAGTTGTGATAGAACTTTAAAGGAACATTTAGCAAAGAGCTTTGACAGGAATTGAACTCAGAACCCTTGCATTATAAGACCCAGATAATTTCATTGAGCTATTCCATCTCATGATATAAACATGCCCAATCTTAGTAAATATATAGTTATACAACATTGAGACTGCACTTGAAAGAGTTAACTTAGCCCAGAGCTGCGGTAAGAATTGAACTCACGACCCACAGAGCAAAAAACACATTACTTACCCCTGCGCTATTGGGTCATTCAAGACGTGTCTGCAATTCTTTATAAATATATAGATCTGTCACAAATATAACTAAAACAACATATTGATGGTTTTATACCCAGTCTGACTAAATATATCGTTCTAAAACGTTGAGACAGCACTTTAAAGGGATCACTTAGCCCAGGGCTGAGGTAAGAATTGAACTCACGACCCTTACAGCAAAAAAACGCTTAATTTACCGCTGCGCTATTGGGTCAATTGAGTTTTTATTGCAATTCTTTATAAATATATAGATCTGCCACAAATATAACTATAACAAGATCTTGATCGCTTGATACAATCTCCCCATTCTTAGTAAATATATATATCAAACACAGTGAGACTGCACTTAGCCCAGTGTTTTGGTGGGAATTGAACTCACGACCCTTGCAACGAAAAACAAATAACGAACCTCTGCGCTAGTGGGTCACTGAAGATTGCACAACAATTCTTGATGAATATATAGATCTGACACAAATATAACTATATAAATCCTAAAAATTTGTCCCACCTCAATGTGATCTCTGATCTTGATCACTTTGTAGAACCTCCCCATTCTTAGTAAATATATAGTTGTAAAACATTGAGACTGCGCTAAGCCCAGGGCTGTGGTGGGAATTGAACTCACGACCCTTTCATTGAAAAACAAACAAATTACCGTTGTGCTATTGGGTCGTTTGAGATTTAGATGCCATTCATTATAAATATATAGATCTGCCACAACACTAATTTTGTCCCACCTCAATGTGATCTCTGATCTTGATCACTTTGTAGAAGCTGCCAATGCTTAGTAAATATATAGTTGTAAAACATTGAGACAGCACTTTAAAGGAATCACTTTGTCTAGTGGTTGGAATTAAACTCTAAACCTTAGGATTACGAGGACAAATAACAACCACTTGATAGAAACGTCTCATTCTTAAGATCACTTATCGTAGTGTCTTGACTGGAATTGCACTTGTAACCTTCAAATATTTCCTACACTATTTGGTGTGTGCGGTGGGAGACAAGTGGAGCAATATCGGGAGAAGACTTGGACATCAGTCGGCTCGTCGATCGGATTGGCTGGAAATTCTGATCAGACTCCTTTGAAGGCAACTGAACATGGGCCATTGTTAGTGCTGAATCATCAGATACAGGTAGAATTGTATTGTATATTTATTAAGAATGGTGAGTTTGTATCAAGTGACGAACGACTGCCAACGACAAATCACCCGAAAATGCCTCTCCATTGGAATTAATTGAAATGGCTGCACTTGATCCCAACTAAGATATAATTAATCCTTATTGGAAGCAGGATCAGCCTATTGGCTTTATTTAATGTTTATATGATTTTCTAGTAGACTTAAGGTATGAAGATCCAAATTACGTTATCTGGAAAACCCCCGCTCATTCTGGATAACAGATCCCATACGTGTAATAATAAAACACTTGTATTTGATCCCAACTAAGATATGATTAATCCTTATTGGAAGCAAAACCAGCCTTATGGCTTTATTTAATGATGACATGATTTTCTAGTAGACTTAAGGTATGAAGATCCAAATTACAGAAAGATCCATTATCCAGAAACCAACAGGTACCAAGTATTCTGGATAACAGGTCCCATACTTAATGTATGGGATAATAAAACAGTAGCTTGTACTTGATCCCAACTAAGATATAATTAATCCTTATTGGAAGCAAAACCAGCCTATTGGCTTTATTTAAAGTTTACATGATTTTCTAGTAGACTTAAAGAACCAAATGCCAGAACTGAAGATCCAAATTACAGAAAGATCCCTTATCTGGAAAACCCCAGGTCCTGAGCATTCTGGATCACAGGTCCCATAGCTGTACTTGTATGGCACACACAGGCAGAGTATGGAACAGACAGGTAGTGAAGAATATGCACAGGTAGATCAGGGTAGGAGACTTATCAGGGTCACTGTAAGATGAGCAGCACATATAGTAGTACTAAGTACAGTGACACCAGTACTTCTTGTACAGTCTGTGTGAGGTGGATCAGTGCAGGGGGATTAGAGGAGTGAACAATGGAGGATTATTAATATCATTTACCCCGTCAGCACAGAATTGTGAGTGATGCTCTGGCCCCCCCACACCCCCAAAGCAATAAGACCCCCAAAGCAATGAGACCCCCCACATCCCCAAAGCAATGAGAGCCCCCACACCCCCAAAGCAATAAGACCCCCACACCCCAAAGCAATGAGACCCCCCACACCCCCAAAGCAATAAGACCCCGGAAAGCAATGAGTCCCCCCCACACCCCTAAAGCAATGAGACCCCCCACACCCCCAAAGCAATGAGACCCCCCACACCCCCAAAGCAATGAGACCCCCACACCCCCTAAGCAATGAGACAAGGAGACACATTTCCAAAGTTGCGGCTCATGTTTATTTGGCAATACAGGATTCCCATTGCACTTCAGTCCATTGTGGCTACAGGTAAGTACCAGATCCGGTCTCTGCACTGACAGTTGTACAGTTGTACCCCCCCCCACGCTAATAGGTCCAAAGAACATTATTTAGGGGACCCGTGGGTGACATTCATCCGATACAAATCATCCAGTGTGGGACAAATAAACACCTCAATAACTTTCTTTATATCATTAAAGAGCATGAGTGGCGCCATCTCTTGGCAAGATCCCGGCCCAGCTTGGCTATGCCCACACGTGGTACAGCTCTGGGTCCATTGATCCCCCTGCTACTGCGTAATTAACCCCTTTACTCCTGAGGGTCAGGTGGGTGCACGTGCCCTTTCTTACCCTCCCACCCACAACTAAGGAGGCTAAAGAGAAAGCAATGATTTAGCTTGGGGTGGGTGCCCCTCCATTACACAGACATTGGCATCCTATTAATAACGGCTGCTTGGTCCTGTGTCTTATTGGGGAGTGGAATTTGGGCCAGGGGGGCATAGGGTGAATCCGGGAGATGATTCATCATTTATTGATATAGTGCCTACAAGTTACACAGTGCTTTACATTAGATACAAATGGAACAGTCAGTAAATAACAAACAAGGGTTACAGAGAACAATAGGTACAATAGGATTAGAGGCCCCACACGTGAGACTTTACAAACTAAAGGTTAGGATACAATTGAGACATTAGGAAACAATTTTGTGATTATGATACAGTAATGATTGAATAATTAAGGTGAATAAGCCTCTTTAAACAGGTGGATCTTTAAGGAGCATTGGAACGTTTGGAAAGAAGGAAAAAGTCTGAGAGCTGGAGGCAGAGAGTTCTAAAGAAAAGCAGAAGCCAGAGAGAAGTCTTGTAGATGAGAATGGGCAGAAGTGATGAGAGGAGAAGTGAGGCGAAGATCAGAAGCAGAGCAAAGGTTGAGAGAAGGAGAGTATTTAGAGATAAGAGAAATGAAATATTGGGAGGGACGTTACTGTTAAGGGCCTTGAATGAGTTTGAATTTGATTCTAGAGGAGATTGGGAGCCAGTGAAGAGACATACATATGGGAGCAGCTGATGTTGAGCGGTGAGATAGATGAATGAGTCTAGCGGCCACATTTAGATCAGATTGGAGTTGAGAAAGGCGACTTGTTGGAATACCTGCGAGGAGTAGGTTGCAGTAATCAAGGCGGGAGATGATAAGTGGGCAGTGTTGTGCAGCTGAATACGACAAGATTTTGCCAGTGTTTGAATGTGCGGTGAAATAGACAGATGCGAGTCTAGGCAGCCTGTGTGGTGGAATGAAAGGTGATGTTTACTGTGAGTGATATCTGAGGGACAGGGGAAGATCTGTTTTTGAAAGGTTCAGTTTCAGGTGTGACATCCAGGAGGAGACAGCAGAGAGACAGTCTGTAACTTGGGAAAAGACAGAAGGAGAGAGGTCAGGAGTAGACAAATAGCTCAAGTTGGGTGTCGTTAGCATAAAGGTGATACTGAAGTCCAATGACTGAACATGAAGTAGTGTAGAGTGAGAACTGCAGAGGGTCTAGAACAGAGCCTTGAGGAACTCCGACAGAGAGAGGGAACGTAGTAGAAGTAGAGTTAGAGAAGGCAACTTTAAAGGAACGGTCAGACATAAGATGTAAACCGTGAAAGAACAGTGAATACCGGCTGAGTATAGAATGTCTAGGAGGAGCAGGTGATCAACTGTGTCAAAGGCTGCAGAGAGATCTAGAAGGATGAGTATGGAATAGGGACCTTTAGACTTTACCAGTAGAAGATCATTGGTTACTTTGGTGAGTGCAGTTTAAGTTGAGTGTGGAGAAGGGAGTTGTGAGTGAGATGCTGGATCAGGCGTTTGTACAAAAGCATTGGTGCCATTACTTACAATTGTGCAAAATGTGTGTAATGGCACTGGGAGTCCCCACTCACACACCTGCCACTCACACTCACATCTAGTCATACAGAGAGGAGGCGGGGCCTCAGTTGATACAGTCTGTCCTATCAAGCTCCCCCTTCCAGTCCTCAGTCCCAGCTCTGATCTCCCCAGTGGAGATGTGCAACTCTGTCTCCTGCAGAACCAACGAGTCTGAGGGCCCAGAGATGCTGCTGTGGCCCCTGGAAATCCCCCGGCACTGCAGCAGAACAATGTCTCTTGGTCCATCTAGAAAACTAAAGGTTGTGTCCAGTACAACTCCAGATGAGTGGGAGGCTCCGGCACGCTGGCCCCGTACTGGTTGGGCTACTAGTCCTTAGTGCCCCGTCACAAGCCAAAGTCTGCGCCTGTTGCGCATTTACGCGGCACAATCCAACTGCTCCATCAGGAAATGGTGAATCATCACAAAGGCTCAAACATTTCATCATCAGATCAAAGACTGGACCGGGGCACAGGGGAATCTGGGAACAGTAAATCTGGAAAGAAATGGAGAGCTGTTCAGTAGGTGCTGCCATACTGCTTCTTCCAAGAACTAGGACTCCCTGCCCACTAACTGTACTGTGCCGCCTGCTCCTACCTGTCTGCCCTGGTCCCGAAAGAACTCGCCCGTGTTCTGGATCAGCTGCTCGTCGGAAAGGACACTGTACGGCTCCTCCTGGCACAGGCTGAGCATCTCCCACAGGGTCACACCAAAGGCCCACATATCACTGGTGGTGGTGGTAAACTTCCCCTAGGGCAGAGAATTGGGGGGTTAGACCCACACTAATACTTATGTCAAGGAAGAATGAGCAAGCAGTTTTCAGCCAGTGAGTGTGAGTAAGTGACTTACCAGCAGGTGTGAGTAAGTGATGTAACAGCAGGTGTGAGTGAGTGTAAGTGACTTACCAGCAGGTGTGAGTGTGAGTAAATCACTTACCAGCAGGTGTGAGTGTGAGTAAGTGACTTACCAGCAGGTGTGAGTGAGTGTAAGTGACTTACCAGCAGGTGTGAGTGTGAGTAAATCACTTACCAGCAGGTGTGAGTGTGAGTAAGTGACTTACCAGCAGGTGTGAGTGAGTGTGAGTGACTTACCAGCAGATGTGAGTGTGAGTAAATCACTTACCAGCAGGTGTGAGTAAGTGATGTACCAGCAGGTGTGAGTGTGAGTAAATCACTTACCAGCAGGTGTGAGTGTGAGTAAGTGACTTACCAGCAGGATACTCTCACAAGACATCCATTGAATGGGGAGCACGGCCCACCCTTGGATTTGGTAATAGTCGCCGCTGTACAAGTTCCGTCTCATCCCAAAATCGGCAAGTTTGATGGTGTAGCTGTTTAGTGACGCCAGATATTTCATCCCTGCGGAGATCTGCGTGCCCATGTACAGGAGGTTCTACCGGCTCTGTCTGGGGGTAAGGAAGGGGGGACATTGGGGTGTAAAGGAAGGGGTACAATGGGGGGGGTAACAGAAGGCCAAACAGTGCGGCCAGAGGCAGATCTGGGACAGTTACCCCCCCCCTGTACCCCGGGAATCTGCTCACCTAACAGACGGGATGTTGTTGGCTTCTGAGAACTGACTGCGGGTGGATTTGGTCAGATCGGGATCTGCATAGTCTCTGCTGCAGGCTGTAATGAAGGAAAACTGTCAGACATAATTAAACTTTCACTCCATACATTTTATTATCGATACAGATGAGAGGGAGCTGCCATACTGATTCCCTTAATATAAAGGAGTGTCTGAAAGATATTCCAGGTTTGGTACAGACCACATGGAGTTACAGTGATGGTTCTATGTGATCATGTGACTGGCGTCTCACCGGAATCCTCCGCACTCTGGGAAAGCTCGGGCAGTTTGCGCAGAGGTCCAGAGGGAAGATCCGCTCAGAGGAGGGATTGGATTGGTGGATCTGAGTCAGGTGACAGTTGCTGATGGTGCAGCTGTAGAATGAGAGGAGGACGGTGGCATCTTCTTCCAAGATTCTCCTGGGGGAGGCACATAACTAGTCTTGGGATTAAAGTGATGTTTAGTTTTGTCCAATTTAATCCCTTAACTGGTGCCCACCAGGTCTGGACTGAGAGACAAAATAGGCCCTGGCATTTCAGGTACACAGAGGCCCAAACAGCCCCACCAGCCCACTAAATACTGACTTTCTATGGAACCTTATAGCAGCCCCTCTGGCATTTGCCACAACCCACAGATTGCCAGTCGGGGACTAGTGCCCAGCAGCCCAGGTACTGGTCAAGGAAAGGCTCTGGGCCTGGGAATCCTGCCTGCAGTTTCCAACAAGCACCACTAGGGGGAGAAGCACAGGGAATAAAATACTGCAGTAAATGAAAGGAAGGATTTGCAGCTGAATAGGAACAAGTTACCTTTAAATGGCACATACCCGTTCTTCCTGGCAATGCCGGACCTTGCCCACTTATCCAGGCTGTTGGTTCTGGCACAGACCCATTTTGAAGAGTGTGGACTCAGCGTGTAGTGACCCCCACCTATAACATGGCTGCTCTCACCTTCTCCAGCCTCTTCTGTATAAACTGCTTCCACTGGATCAGCACCAGGACAAGTAGGAGAATAATTGGCACCAGGCAGCCAATCAGAACCAACGTTCTTGACTAGTGGGGATTTATCACCGGTCGACTGATAGGGAAAGTGGCTTCTGGGGAAGGAAAGGAGAGAAGTTTCAGCTGCCGGGATCAATTTCCCAGAACCCCCTGCTGATGAGACTGAATCGGGTCCCACTGGTTCTTCAAGGCTTTTCTTCCATTTAAACTGGCTAGTAGCCCTAAGAGACGTTGTGTCGTGGCCACTTCTGTGGGCCCAGTGTCGATATTGGTGGCTTCTTATAGTTCCCCAGTTTCCTTTCCGTGGTGTTCTGGAACCGGAGCCTCCGTGGCTTGTGCCAGAGCAGAGGTGGCTGAGAGGTGCCAAGAGTTGCCACAGCAATGGCCATATCTGAATGGGAAGAAATGAAGCAGAACAGCACGTTGGTCTCATCAGGATATTGGTCTGAACTACATAGTGACCAGCAGGGGCAGTTACACAGGGGCAGTAACACAGGGGCAGTTACACAGGGGCAGTTACACAGGGGCAGTTACACAGGGGCAGTTACACAGGGGCAGTTACACAGGGGCAGTTACACAGGGGCAGTTACACAGGGGCAGTTATAGGGGGCAGTTACACAGGGGCAGTTATAGGGGGCAGTTACACAGGGGCAGTTACACAGGGGCAGTTACAGGGGCAGTTACACAGGGGCAGTTACACAGGGGCAGTTACAGGGGCAGTAACACAGGGGCAGTTACAGGGGCAGTAACACAGGGGCAGTTACAGGGGCAGTTACACAGGGGCAGTTACACAGGGGCAGTTACAGGGGCAGTAACACAGGGGCAGTTACAGGGGCAGTAACACAGGGGCAGTTACACAGGGGCAGTTACACAGGGGCAGTTACAGGGGCAGTAACACAGGGGCAGTAACACAGGGGCAGTAACACAGGGGCAGTAACACAGGGGCAGTTACACAGGGGCAGTTACACAGGGGCAGTAACACAGGGGCAGTTACACAGGGGCAGTTACAGGGGCAGTAACACAGGGGCAGTTACACAGGGGCAGTTACACAGGGGCAGTAACACAGGGGCAGTTACACAGGGGCAGTTACACAGGGGCAGTTACACAGGGGCAGTAACACAGGGGCAGTTACACAGGGGCAGTTACAGGGGGAGTCTAAGGGCACAGTGGGGAAGGAAGGGGGTCTGGGCACTTACCTGACTCAAAGGAAATCTCACTGAACACCATCCAGGTGTCGGAAAAGTAGAATGGGCAACAAGATGGCGCTACCCACGCGCTGGTGTAGGGGATGGTTACAAATCTGGCACTGGGGTTCTTGTCATCCACCACCATCAGCACCAACATGGGCTCCACCTCCCAGTCGGCCACAATCCTGGGCTTAAACAGACAGAAAGAGTCCGTTACCTTTATCAGATGAAAAAACCCATTACAGTGGGGTCAGCAACAAACACAATACCCCCACCCCAAACCTGGTATAAAACAGATTGGCACCAGCAGCAAATATGCTCCCTGCAGTACAGATATCCAGTTCTCCCTCCTCCTGTTCCTCAGGGGCCAGGCTAAGTTGCAGCTCCTCCCCCACCTTCTCGCCAATGAGAACCTATTGGTATAAATTGCCAAGCAGCCAGACCAGACCATTTGCAGCCGTAGAGGTTCCTGTCTGACCATGGGAAAGAGAACAGCCCAGGAGCAGGAAGTACAGAGAATCAGAGCTCTGTACCTGGGTAAGTACTGGGGGAGATTGGATTCACTTACCCAGGGGGAGGTTCCTGTCTGACCATGGGAAAGAGAACAGCCCAGGAGCAGGAAGTACAGAGAATCAGAGCTCTGTACCTGGGTAAGTACTGGGGGAGATTGGATTCACTTACCCAGGGGGAGGTTCCTGTCTGACCATGGGAAAGAGAACAGCCCAGGAAGTACAGAGAATCAGAGCTCTGTACCTGGGTAAGTACTGGGGGAGATTGGATTCACTTACCCAGGGGGAGGTTCCTGTCTGACCATGGGAAAGAGAACAGCCCAGGAGCAGGAAGTACAGAGAATCAGAGGTAAGTACTGGAGGAGAATGGATTGACTTACAGCTCACGTGTAGACAGACACATAATCAGCAGAGGTATCAGAACATTGACTAATGAAGATACACAGATAAAGATAATTAGAACATTCAGTGTGTAGCTCTAAACATTAAATTGCTCTTTAGAGAATGTATTGAATTAATTGCAGGAAGGTTCCTTTATTACATAAACTCCCATTAGCAGGAGTGGCATCTCTAAATGGCATCTATACATCATGGGGCAAACATTGGCTACATAGCAAACTGCGATGAATGAAATCTATTCCTCAGTACATCAGTCTGTAGCTCTAGGGCTCCACCTGGCAGGGGATGCTGGGAGTTGTAGTCTAATGATCATTAATGTGCTGCAGAGTGGATAACATGATACAATGAAATGTCATGTCAATATACAGACATACATACATATCCAGTTTAATGCAGTGATGATGTCTGCCACCTAGTGGCCGTAATCAGAACCTACAGATATACAGTAGAACCCCAATTTTATGTTTCCTGGAGACGGCAAAAGAAAAAATAAATCCCAGGAAGGAAAGAGGAGTAATTAACCTGCACCGCAAATAAACATCATATTCCCAGAAACTGCACTTTACTTTGTGGATATATAAAATCTATTTTTTGTTGGCAATAAATGTGTTCTATTAAATGTTCTGTACATTAAACACATAGAGGGGGAATATTAATAGTGACTCGTAGAAAGGGAAACTAGAGACACATATACAGAAATACAAGAAGCTGCTCCTGGGTTCCTCTTGTAAGAGGCAGAACAAAGGGGCTCATGAAGTGACTGGGGGGCTATAAAGCAATTTATAGAAGGTGAGGAAGTTCCAGGATCTGATACAAGAGGAATACTGTGTATTGGCAGATATTCCGCTCTGGAATTCCAGTTATTCACTTACCTCTTGTATTAAAATGGCTTTTATGCAATTCAATGTAATGATTTGTACAAGTGTTGAACTACAACTATAACCCCGGGCCCTTTTTTCCCCGGCAGGTCAGAGACAAACATCAGACTATTGACTTAGAGTTTGTGGGAAAGAGGTGCCCCCCTATAATGGGCTCCTTGTCAGATCTTTAGTTTAACCCATTCACCTATAGGGGAGTCTGCTGGAACAGGGAATGAACCTGCTGAATTATTACTATAGGGACTCGGGCCCCGGGGCCAGTGCTGAGTCCAATTCTAAATGTCAATATTGAGACTAAAATAATAATAAACCCCTGTGCCAACCTGAGTGCTGCTGAGAATGGCCCTCCTCACATTCACTTACACACTCAATTCCTGCCATTCCCCCACAGGGCCCCAGATTCTTATCAAGGGCCCCACACACTACAACTGCCACTTACCTGTACTCCCACAAGGCTCCTCCCTAAATCAGTCATGTGACAGCACTGCAGCCTGGAGAGACCTCAGCAGGATTAAAGTAGAAGAGAGGAAATGCCCATTGGCTGGAAATCAGATGTCATGTGGCAGGAAGGAACCAATCAGCTTTGTCCATGGCCAGGGGCGTAACTATAGAGCAAGCAGAACCTGCGGCTGCAGGGGGGCCCAGGAGGTATAGGGGCCCCACGAGGCCCTAATTCATATACAATTTCAATAAATATTGGAGAAACAAGTCAACCTTTAAACATTTTGGGGGCCTGAAAAATAATTTGCTGTGGGGCCCAGTAATATCTAGTTACGCCACTGTCCATGGCACAGTATAAATTATAAGGGGCTCTACTATACAAACAGCTGCTTCTGTCCCCAAACTGCACCCTGTTAGTATAAGTCAGTGCAGCCACATTATACATAGTATTAGATGTGATCTATAGTAGAAAATAATAGTCAAGGTCTAGTGGAAAGGAACAAGCAAGAAAAGGGCCACACACAGGCTCATAGAATTTGGCAGCTCATTGGCCCCTGACTGTCCAATATTGGGCAGATAATTCAGTTTGATTTCCCATTCAGTGAGGATCAGAATGTTTATAGGCCCCTCTGTATGATGTCATTAGTGGCCCCAGGGCTAGTGATTGGACCAGCTCAATTGGCCCAGCAACTACGCGGCTAAATTCATTGGGTGATTAACTCCTGTTGAACAAATTGTATGCAATCTTCTGTCCCTAAAGGGGTTGTTGGCCTTTAAATTGACTGTTAGTATGACGTAGAGAGGGGTATTCTGAGACAATTTGCAATTGGTTTTCATTTTTTATTATTTGTGGTTTTCAACTTATTTAGCTTTTTATTCAGCGGCTCTCCAGTTTGTAATTTCAGCAGTCTGGTTGCTAGGGTCCAAATTCCCCTAGCAACCATGCACTGATTTGAATAAGAGACTGGAATATGAATAGAAGAGGGACTGAATAGAAAGATGAGGAATAAAAAGTAACAATAACAATACATGTGTAGCTTTGTTTTTTTAGATGGGGTCAGTGACCCCCATTTGAAAGCTGAAAAGAGTCAGAAAAAGAAAGTAAATAATTTAAAAAACTATTAAAAAAAGAAAAAGACCAATTGAAAGTTACCTTATAATTAGTCATTCTATAACATACTAAAATTTCATTTTTTTGTATTCAGACATTATATCTTATTATAGGCCCAGAATATTCCCTTTTTGTAGTTTACTCCAGGGATGCACCAAATCGACTATTTTGATTTCCGCAGAACTCCCAAATCCTTTGCGAAAGATTCGGCCGAATACTGAATCCAGAATCCTAATTTGCATATGCAAATTAGGGACGGGAAGTTGGAAAACCTTTTTTACTTCCTTGTTTGCTGACAAAAAGGCACATGATTTCTCTCCGCTCCCCTGATTTGTAAATGTAAATTTGGATTCGGCCGAATCCTGCTGAAAAAAGCTGAATCCCAAAATAAACTTTTATTAAAGAAAACCACAACCAAACTCCCATGCCCGATATGACTTGATTTATTAAAACTTTCAGGATCAGGAAAAAAAACGGATAAATCCGATTGAAACCATAAATTGAATTTTTCACACAAATTACTCCATTTTTTTCGCCATATCAGACCGGTCGAGGTCCTGTATAAGTGAATGGGAGAGGCACCGATCTCAATTTAAAGTTATCATGGTTTGTGTTGGGTTTAGCCTGAAAATCCAAAAAAATTGAAGGTTTTCGGACTAAACCCAGCGCAGACCATGATAACTTCGAATTGAGATCGGTGCCTCTCCCATTCACTTATACAGGACCTCGACCAGTCTGAGATTTGGGCTTTTTGCAGCATTGCGGTATAATTAATTTTTTTATGAAAAATTTGAGTTTTTGCCCCAAAAATTCCAACCAGGTTAAGTAAATGACCCCCTATGTTCCGCTCTGCTCTCATATCTCATAGTCCCGACTCCTTCCAGCTCTGCACAAGACAATGTCACTGCTTAGTTTGTGGTTAATGAAGATTTGCTTCTGACTTTTCTTGTGTAACAACCGGATGTCCATTTCCTGCGGGAAACAACACTTCCTACAAGGGAACATCAGTGACACCGGAATATTCACAGGCAGAGAGCGGCACAAACGGGAATATACAGTGTAACAATGGATTTTATTATATACACACTAATGTATGAGGGGTAGATTATTTCAGGCAAACGGGATCTTCTCTCCCCCAGAACATTCCTTCTCTGTATATTTGTATTTATACATATGGGAGGAGGGAGGTGCCATATTGATTCCCTTAGACAGTACAGTATGAGGGTATAGCTTATTGTGTGCCCAGAACATTCCTTCTCTGTATATTTGTATTTATACATATGGGAGGAGGAGATGCCGTATTGATTCCCTTAGACAGTACAGTATGAGGTTATAGCTTATTGTGTGCCCAGAACATTCCTTCTCTGTATATTTGTATTTATACATATGGGAGGAGGAGGTGCCATATTGATTCCCTTAGACAGTACAGTATGAGGGTATAGCTTATTGTGTGCCCAGAACATTCCTTCTCTGTATATTTGTATTTATACATATGGGAGGAGGAGGTGCCATATTGATTCCCTTAGACAGTACAGTATGAGGGTATAGCTTATTGTGTGCCCAGAACATTCCTTCTCTGTATATTTGTATTTATACATATGGGAGGAGGAGGTGCCATATTGATTCCCTTAGACAGTACAGTATGAGGGTATAGCTTATTGTGTGCCCAGAACATTCCTTCTCTGTATATTTGTATTTATACATATGGGAGGAGGGAGGTGCCATATTGATTCCCTTAGACAGTACAGTATGAGGGTATAGCTTATTGTGTGCCCAGAACATTCCTTCTCTGTATATTTGTATTTATACATATGGGAGGAGGTGCCATTTTGATTCCCTTAGACAGTACAGTATGAGGGTATAGCTTATTGTGTGCCCAGAACATTCCTTCTCTGTATATTTGTATTTATACATATGGGAGGAGGGAGGTGCCATATTGATTCCCTTAGACAGTACAGTATGAGGGTATAGCTTATTGTGTGCCCAGAACATTCCTTCTCTGTATATTTGTATTTATACATATGGGAGGAGGAGGTGCCATATTGATTCCCTTAGACAGTACAGTATGAGGGTATAGCTTATTGTGTGCCCAGAACATTCCTTCTCTGTATATTTGTATTTATACATATGGGAGGAGGTGCCATTTTGATTCCCTTAGACAGTACAGTATGAGGGTATAGCTTATTGTGTGCCCAGAACATTCCTTCTCTGTATGTTTGTATTTATACATATGGGAGGAGGAGGTGCCATATTGATTCCCTTAGACAGTACAGTATGAGGGTATAACTTATTGTGTGCCCAGAACATTCCTTCTCTGTATATTTGTATTTATACATATGGGAGGAGGAGGTGCCATATTGATTCCCTTAGACAGTACAGTATGAGGGTATAGCTTATTGTGTGCCCAGAACATTCCTTCTCTGTATATTTGTATTTATACATATGGGAGGAGGAGGTGCCATATTGATTCCCTTAGACAGTACAGTATGAGGGTATAGCTTATTGTGTGCCCAGAACATTCCTTCTCTGTATATTTGTATTTATACATATGGGAGGAGGAGGTGCCATATTGATTCCCTTAGACAGTACAGTATGAGGGTATAGCTTATTGTGTGCCCAGAACATTCCTTCTCTGTATATTTGTATTTATACATATGGGAGGAGGAGGTGCCATATTGATTCCCTTAGACAGTACAGTATGAGGGTATAGCTTATTGTGTGCCCAGAACATTCCTTCTCTGTATATTTGTATTTATACATATGGGAGGAGGAGGTGCCATATTGATTCCCTTAGACAGTACAGTATGAGGGTATAGCTTATTGTGTGCCCAGAACATTCCGTCTCTGTATATTTGTATTTATACATAGTGTTTTCATTAGACAGTATAGTGTATCCTATTTGTAGGTGGAGCCTTATATAAAATACCTTGTAAGTGTAATTGTACCAGAACATGGCTGATAAAAGAACGTGATTCATGTAACTATCAGGATTAATCCATGTAAATCTGTGTGTAACCCAAAGCCCATTGTACAAAACCAGATACAGAAGTTTCACTGAAATCATTTATTGACTCATCCAGCATGTGGCACAATGCTATAAATATCTGATATAAATAGTATAATAAATAGTGATAATGGACAATACAATAATTAAATAGGAAAATAATAAAAGTGCAGTAAATGTCAGTGTCAGTACAGATAAAAAGTAACGGAGAAAGTGTCAGTGTTATAAGTGTCAGCATTGTCTGCTCATCAAGTCTGAATATTCAGCAGGGGATCCACATAGAGTGGTATGAAGTATATCAGAGCATGGGATGTAAAGTGCAGAGACGGTTTATTCACATATTACTGAAAAGTATCACTGGGAGACTTCCAGCTTATTACATTGTGTCTCTCCCCTCAATAGCCCAAGTCACCTTTCCTCCAGGCTCCCTGGGCTTAGTCTTTCAGGTGAAGCTCAGTCCCACTCTATGTGCGCTGCTGTCGGATCAGACCAGTTCAGCGTTGGGTCCTCAGTAGAATCATCCGCTCAGAGGGAGGTCGCAGGTCAGTAATGGAATGTCCTGGGTCTGGTTGTGGAAAACTTGCTGAATTGCGTGTGCTGCTGGGAGTTGTAGGATGTTCTCAGGCCAGGCTGCTGGGAGTTGTAGGCTGTCCTCAGGCCAGGCTGCTGGGAGTTGTAGGCTGTCCTCAGGCCAGGCTGCTGGGAGTTGTAGGCTGTTCTCAGGCCAGGCTGCTGGGAGTTGTAGGCTGTTCTCAGGCCAGGCTGCTGGGAGTTGTAGGCTGTTCTCAGGCCAGGCTGCTGGGAGTTGTAGGCTGTTCTCAGGCCAGGCTGCTGGGAGTTGTAGGCTGTTCTCAGGCCAGGCTGCTGGGAGTTGTAGGCTGTCCTCAGGCCAGGCTGCTGGGAGTTGTAGGCTGTTCTCAGGCCAGGTTGCTGGGAGTTGTAGGCTGTCCTCAGGCCAGGCTGCTGGGAGTTGCAGGTTCTTTTGCAGCATTTCATGTTGGGGCATTGGCCAAGGTTGGGGTCGGTGCTGGACAGCTGGCAGGGTAGTGAGCTGTGGCTCCTGGGAGCAGACCTGCAGCAGCAGCAGAACACACAGTGCGTAGAGGCAGCGCAGGGGCGGGTCAGTGTCAGGAGGAGGGAGGAGCCTGCAGATCTTGGTGGGGTGAGGGTAAAGCACCTTGCGGGGTCTCCTGCCTCTGCCCCCAGTTGGGTTTCTTCGGGGGGCGCCTATTGGCCTCACAGAGTTCACTTCAAAGGTGAAGATTTCAGGGAGAGTATTGCGGGTCGGGCAGCTCAGGGGTCGGGAGCCAGTGTTGATGCTGTGCAGGATTGGCTGCTGGGGAGATTGTTTGCTGGGTGTCAGATACATGACTGGAGCTGCTGTTGTTGTTGTTGTTGTTGTTGTTGTTGTTGTTGCTGCTGCTGCTGCAGTCAGAGGCCTCTGGTTCCCTTCTCTGTACTGGGGACTGAGCTGCCTGCACTGCCTTATATACTGTCCTGAATAAGTAGCACCGCCCAGCGGGGGGCGGAGCCCAACTGTGAAAGAGGAAAGAGTTGAATGTAAATTGCACAGGAGACACAGGGTGGCACTAAATATACTGGATATATAATGGATTAACTCATTGACATTTACTGCAATCTCAGCTCAGAGAAAAGACCCAGGGAATTAGCCAATTACAGTCTTTCATTCAAAACGACAGACCCCCAGCCCCAGGGTCCCACACAAAGTGAAATCGAAAAGAAACGACAAATCCACAGTGTGACGTGTCCTAAATCCAAATCTCTGACCCCAAATTGTCTGCACCCCAGACTGAGCGTCACCCTAATTCTTTATCCCACAATGATCTGCCCTTTAATCACAGCCGCGTCAGACTCCCCAAAGGGTAAATAATATCAATCGCCGTTTATTAACTCTCCGCACTAGACATTAGTCACGGGCCAATAAATTCGCTAGCCATAGATTTGCGACTAATTTCGCCACCCACAAATGTTTTTGCAAAACAGCCGGCGAGAAATGGACGCGCATCAAAATTATTTTGACGACTGATGCATTTTGCCCATCGCTGCCAGAGATTTGTTGTGGAAAAGTAGTAAATAAAGCAAAGCAATTATGGGAAAAGAAAGACCCACCAAAAGAATAAGTATGTGTATTATATACTGACTATACTGTATAAAGCCACATGTATAACAGTAATAGCCCAGGCATCAATGTGGCCCCCAGAGCATGTGCAGTAAATACAATAGGGAGCTACTAGGGCATCTCTCAGATATTCACTGCAAGAGAGCTTGGGTTTGTGGGGGTTTAGTTCCCCTTTAATATCAACACTAGGCTTGCAGAGACAGCTCTTCAGGCTGGTTTGTCTGTTTAAACCTTATTTGCGGTGGAAAAAGATTAAATAAAGCAAAACAACTGTTTAAAATCCCCTCGGCTTAAAAAACACTGCTCCTTTAAGCTCCTTTGTCTCTTTTTAGCAGAATTGTGCTGGAAATTGTGTAAATACAGAAGAGCGATGGAAACATTTGAGTTCAGTATTGTGTAATTAGAAGAACACACAGGTGGCTTCCCACTCTTGGGATTTGGCTCATAACTCTGTTAGTCACACAGTAAATATAAATGGCAGTTGTTTTTAGCCAATCAGAATAGGACGAGGGAGAGATGTGTTGCTTAGATGAAATAAACAATAGTCCAGTAGCCACGTGACTCAAGGGCATGGTTGTGCTCGCTTGCACCTCACTAGCCTCACACCAATCACAGGAGCCGCAGCCAGTTGGCTAATCCCTTTAGTAATGAGGAGGCAGCCGAGCGTCACAAAGGCAAATGCGTAAGTTATTCAGGTTGCTCCTCTCTCATGAACTAAAGCGAGTGCCTCCCAAATAGTCACACACCAACATGCCTGAGAGCTGAGAATGGGCCTAAAGTGGCGTGAGTGTGTTATTGTCGCAGTCCTTTGTACAACACAACAGCATTGCGTTCCCACCGTGCCACTACCTGAGAACTATGCCCTAGCCTTACTCTCACTAGCCAACCCCAGCGGCTTCTTAACTAGCACAGAAAGACTAATCTAAAGGGCTCGTTAATGGGAAAAGTTTTGGGTCAGGTAACCAGCCATGAGTAAGGTTAGAGCCCCCCATACTTGGGCCAATAAAAGCTGCAGACAGACCGAGTCGGCAACTTATTCACCCGTGTATGGGGCCATCCGACGGGCATTCTCGATCTATATTTGGCCAAAAGTTGGCTAGATGGCGATTGGGCAGGTTAAAAAATCCTGTCGGATTGAGGCCACATTTTTTTGGTCCTGCGGTCCCACTGCCTGTATTGCCACCTTCTGGATCATTGGGCCCTTGGGCCCATAATCGAATAAAGCCCAATATTGTCCATCTCAATGTGGGCATATCAGGGAGAGATCTGTTTGTTTGGCGACATTATGTATGGGCCACCTTTACTCATGAGCAATGCCGAATGTGGCCAACGCAAGATATACAGAAGGTGCCCAGCTCAGTGGGGATTCTGCTGCCTGCAGTGGGTCTGTACGACTTTAGCTGGCCATGCTCATACAGATTATTAGTAGTGGCTGCCCTGCAACTAACCATTCGGATTAATATAAAGTAGTAAAGGTGGCCATACACAGGCATATAAAGCTGCCAATATCAGTCCTTTAAGGTGGCCAAACACGGGCCGATAAAAGCTGCCGTCAGACCGAGTCGGCAGCTTATTGGCCCGTGTACGGGGCTCCCTGACTGGATCACGGCCGCATCTGTTCGTTGATGCCGCCCCTCGATCCAACCGCCCGTTACAATTTGTTATGATCCGATCGTTGGGCCCACGATCGGATCAGCCCGATATTGCCCACCTCATATCGGGGAGAGATCTGCTCATTTGGCGACATCACCAAACGAGCGGATCTCTCTGTGTATGGCCACCTTTACTCCTGGAGTTGAAATAAATAAAGGAAAGGATGACTTGGCTATTCTGAGAGAGTAAAGATGGCCATACACAGAGAGATCCGCTCGTTTGGTCGCCAAATGAGCAGATCTCTCCCAGATATGAGGTGGGCAATATCGGGCGGATCCTAACAGTGGCTTTACGGGCGTTCAGAACGTGGGACTGCATCAACGAACACATGCAGCCGCGATCCGATGGGATTTTTAGTCCCATCCGATCGAGATCTGGCAGATTTTCGGCCAGATCTCGATCGGGAAAGCCCGTCGGGGACCACCATACACTCGGACTCGGTCTGTCGGCAGCTTTTATCGGCCCCTGTAAGGCCACCTTTAGAGTTGTTTTTTTATGACAATCCCAACGATGAAACAACTACTGTAATGAGCAAAGCTGCTCTCCTTGGGCTTTTCTCTTGCAAACTTGGATTTAGGGATTTTACACACGGGCGGTTTTTCCTGCGCTCTCCTGCATTGCGATTTCTTCCATTCAACCGCAGGGGAGCGCAGGAGTAGTCTGTACTCACACAGACGCATGTAAGTGACAAACGCAGGTGGGAAGAGGCATGTCGCATTGTGGAGTTTCCTCGTGAGTATTAAAACTCCAGGCCTCTGCTCCCGGGAATGTGTTGGAAAGTCCATGAGATTGGGGAGAGGAGGGAAATAACAGGAAGTTTCCCTTATTCCTATTATATTATTCCCTATTAATAACCAACTTTATTATCATATAGTCGTTATTATTTGCGTCACAGTCCTGTGCACATGAAGAAGGAGGCAAATCATTCAAAAACGATATAAAAGAAACAATGAAGACCGATTGAAAAGTTGCTTAGCATTAACCATTCTATAACATACTAACGGTTAACTTAATGGTGAAGCACCCCTTTAAAGGGGAAATATAGTGCTGTCTATATGAACAGTGCCAAGGCTTATCACCAGCTGAAATTAAAGCAGACGTGACTTTGGATGCATTGCAGTCTGCAGCGGGCACACCTACTGATTGCTGAGCATTGATGCAGCATGCAGATCTTTTATTGCACAATTCTCTGCATATCCACGTGTTTAGCTGCGAGAAGCCGTGAGAAACTGCAGAATTGTTGTTGGAAAGTCTCTATATTTATCAGGCAGACACTGGGGTATTTTTACTGTCTGGATATAAAACAGTCACTTGTGCATTTTATTCCCCCATTGAGACTAAACCAGTGAATAAGCCGGGGGATCACCGTGCGAGACCTTCTGGGATGGAAAGTTGTGGGTCGAGGGGCCTGGGGATCCCCGTGTGACTGCCTGAAATACATTGTGACACCTGTATAAACAAAATAGTTTCCTAGGGGCCCCATTGTGAGACGCCGCTCATACGAGACACGAGGTGACAGCGAGAACTGACGGTGCATTTCAGAGAAAGGATTCTTTGCTCCTTTGTGGTTCTGCCTTGCACTGAAATGGGTTTAAATGTTAAGCTTGTTGTTCACTTGCCGTTAGCCTTTAGCCACTACCCACATCAATGTCATATTTAATCACATTTCATTATGGCATCATTATGACATCATCAGAGTCAGTTATTGGTCCCTGACAATCATGCGACAGGGATTCCTGCTTGATACATTGTACAGGGCACTTATATAATTGTATATAATTATGCACAAAAGCCATGAATGTCCTGTAAATTATATCCTTATAAACGGTGAGTAGTGATTTCATCAGTTATAAACGGTGAGTAGTGATGTCATCAGTTATAAACGGTGAGTAGTGATGTCATCAGTTATAAACGGTGAGTTCTGATGTCATTTCTGTCACATGACTCACTGAAACTTGTGTATTATAATAAATAAAGTCCCCCCAGTTGCAAAATATGAGGATATTAAAAGTTACCTTGAAATTACCTTCGGCCTGTGCTTTTATTTGGTCATGAACCTCCTCTGTAACTTATAATATCCTTATATTTTACAAGAGGGGGTACTTTATTCACTATATATCTCCAGATCTATTGTGCATAGAAACCTGCTCTCTTGTACTTCTGTGGCTTTGCCTCCAGATAAACTCACAACCAGAAACCAGTCTCCTCGACCCTCCGTGTGCAACTAACCGTCACGTCTTCTTAAACTATAACTCCCCACACCAACAAGTGAAACGCTAAGGATGATGGGTAAGTAACCCCTTGCTGCCAAGGAGACTTTTATTCAGAAGCCAAAGCCCCCTGGTCCCTTTAAAGGGGACAGATTAGGGGATGTTTGACCGTAGCAACCGAAGTGCTGAAATTACAAACTGAAGAGCTGCTGAATAAAAAGCGAAATCATTTAAAAAACACAAATAATCAAAAACGAAAACCAATTTTAAATTGACTCAGAATATTAGGGTCGTATTCTACTGTTACATTTTATTACTTTCCTATACCAGTCTCTCATTCATACGGCTGCCTGGTTGCTAAGGAATATGTGCCCATAGCAACCAGATAGCTGCTGAACAAAATATCTCTGTATCCGACTACAAGTAAATTTAAACGTTTCCTGATTTATCACATATGTATTTCTTTTTTTAGAGCCCAGAATATTTCCCCCATCTGGTTCTGCTTTACGTCATTTATCTCCTTTCCTGGAAGTGAAAAGAATCAGTAAACGATGGCACTTCTGGGTCAGTTCCCTATTTCTGGCCAATTCAGCATCTCGTGGGTTTATTTCTCAAGCAGCTCATTTGTGGATTCACATCATTTCCTTGTTACCCAAATGCCAGAAAGCAAAGAATGGGGTGAGGCATGTTGTGCCCTGATGAGTGACTACATTATTATTATTATTATTATTATTGTTATTATTATTGATTATTATTGTTATTATTACTGATATTATTATTATTATTATTATAATTATTATTACTTATTATTATATTATTGTTATTATTATTGTTATTATTGATTATTATTATTGTTATTATATTATGATTGATTATCATTATCATTATTGTTATTATTATTATTATCATTATTATATATTATTGTTATTGTTATTATTATTATATTATTATTATTATCATTATTATATATTATTATTATTATACACCCCAAGCTGGCAGAATGCCGGGGAATTCCCTGAGGTCACCCAACTGCTGCTGAACTACTGCCTTGTTTCCCCTCATGACATCAGAGTGTAAGCTCTTGTGAGCCGCTAGATCAGTGCAGATACGCCGGCACCTTCTTTTCAGCAGTTGTTTGTCAGTGAGGGATCAGCAGCGCCAGGTTATTATGTTATTATTCATCTCATATTCCCATCTCATCCCTGCAGGGTCAGTTCATACATTTTTGTCTGTTTCAATTCTTGGCACTGCTGGTTCTGACTTCAGAGGATTAACAGACCTGACTTGTGCTACATTGTTCCAAGAGTCAGACGTAGAGAAAGAAACCTATTGACACAATAGCAATGACATTTGGGAAGTTGTTTGGCAGTGAATGTTTTAGGGGAGCCCCCCGCCCCCTCTTTATTATTAATGTCAGAGACTGTCCAGAATACAGTGATTTTTTGAATATTGATATATTATGAATATTATGTTAACCCCCTCATGAGGCAGCAGGATTTGCAAATAAAATAAGGACCAATTAAATATTTTATATACATTTCTAAGAAACACTGGGGGTCATTTATCAACACCGGTCAAATTAGCCCATGGGCAGTAACCCTTGGCAGCCAATCAGATTGCTGCATTCATTCATTGACTTTATAAAGCTAATCACTGATTGGTTGCTATGGGTAACTGCCCGTGGGCAAATTTGCCCAGTGTTGATAAATGAGCCCCAGATAAGTGTCTCTGAGGCCGGGGGCACACGGGGAGATTAGTCGCCAAGTGTAAATTATTTGCTACTGTGGACAAAAATGTGAATAAACAGAAGAATGACTTACACATCACTTCGGTTTTCCAAAGTCATCTCACAAGGAAACTTCAGCCGACTATATGAGCACATTAAACCAGTAAAAGTCCCACCGCACCCTGTTACTCTCACCCCCATAAACGCTCCTTCTCCACTTGTACCAGCCTCGTCCATAGAAGTTCTTTCCCTCAGACTCTCAATCCAAGATGGCGACTGTCAGGCTCTGGGCTTGTGTTCCACAGTGGAATGCAAAGCACAAAGCTGCAGATATCATGGAGAAACACTAAATATATTTACTGCAGACAGGAGGATTACTGCACAATAAAATCATTTTCACCTGTTCAGGCAGTAATAACAACATATAATATAACAACATATAATATAACAACATATAATATAACAACATATAATAAAACAACATATAGTAAAACCATTCCCACAATGCAAGTGTAAACACTCCTCCTCCTCCTCCCATGACATCATGGCACACGTTAACCCTAAACTGTCCACATAACACATGGATAAACCCAAAGTATTATAGACCAATTTTAAGCAACTTTTCAATTGGTCTTCATTATTTATTTAGTTTTCATCGTTTTTTAAGTTATTTTTTAATTATTTCCACTTAACTATCTGACTCTTTCCCACTTTCAAATGGGGGTCACTGACCCCATCTAAAAAGCAAAGGCTCTGTATGGGCTCTTGTACTTAAGTATTTTTTGCTGCACTCACCTGCCAGGGCCGGATTTACATAGAGGGTGCCCCTAGGCCCACTGAGTTTGTCGCCCCTGTCCCCTCCCCTTTATTCGTGCAAATTTTCATCATCAATGGGGAAATTTGAAAAATTATTGTATCTTTAGCGCATTCCCAGTGTTTTTGAACCAATGTGGGTGGGGTTGGGCAGCAAGCCGCCCCCCTAAAATCCTGCCACCCTAGGCCCGGGCCTAGGTGGCCTTTCCACAAATCCGGGCCTGCACCTGCGGCTGAACAGAAAAAAGTGAAACGTGTGGGAGAGCGCAGCAAAAAACGCCCACGTGTAAAAGCCCTAAGTCTACAAATATATTGTTATTGCTAATTTTTATTCCTCATCTTTCTATTCAGGCCTCTCCTATTCATATTCCAGTCTCTTGTTCAAATCAGTGCATGGTTGCTAGGGAATTTGGACCCTAGCAACCATATTGCTGAAATTGGAGAGCTGCTGAATAAAAAGCTAAATAAGTCAAAAACAACAAATAATAAAAAATAAAAACCAATTGCAAATTGTCTCAGAATATCCCTCTCTACACCATACTAACGGTTCATTTAAAGGTGAACAACCCCATTAAGAGAAATGTAGTTGAACTACCCCAATGCACTGATAACCTCAGTTCAAGAGTGCACTGCCATTACATTTACTTGTGGATATAAAGTGATTAAAGATTCTGTTGAGACACCTTGTTGTGTTAGTAATGTAAATAAATACTATAGAGGTTTGTTGGGTTTCAGAGCCACGGCATGAGGCCGGATGCAGACACACACACAGACTGGATTTCTGCACCATAATTTAACTGCCACTTTTCTCTGTGTCTGCACTTGGGCCTATGAAGTGGGCGGATTAAGGATCAACAAACCAATTTGGTTCTCGATCCAACAGGATTTTTAACCCTGCCTGATCATCTTTTGGGCAGATATTGATTGGGGAAGCTCATCGGAGGGCCCCATACACTGGCCAATAAGCTGCTGAGAATTTGTTGGCAGCCGATATCTGCTCATGTTTGGGGCCTTTATCGCTCCCTCCTGCTACAAACCAGCAAGTGACAGTTGGGTGGGACGTTGAGCCGTAGTAGGGAACAGCCCCTTGTGGATATGGCATTGAGGTCAGACTTGCTTACAGGATTCTAAGCTGCTGTCGATCCATTATGTACAATGAGTTTCCAGAGGTTGTGTAGCTGTTTGTCTGTATAATGAATCAGACCCTTTATAATAAAAACTAATTCTCTGTGTCTCTTCGGGAAAGGCAACTGCCATGTTTGTGTGTTATTTATAATCCATCCAATAGGGGGAGCCTATATTCCAATTCAGTAACTCTCCGTCTTATACACGTCATGGACTGATTATTTCATGATACACCATGTTGTTTCCATGTATTAAAGGAGAAGGAAACCCCCACCCTGTGTATTTAAGCGAATGCCTCCCACCCAGACCTCATTGGTACCTGCCCTGAATGATCTGGGTGCCCCTGTACCGGCTCTGGAACTGCCCAGATTGGGTTTGTAACCAGATCGATCAGCCTCCAGCCCTGCAGTTCCCAGTATGAGGGGGGTGCCCAGGGCTGGAATTAGGGGTGAGCAGAAGAGGCAAATGTGCTGTGGGCACAACGGGGAGTTGGCACATTTAAAGGGAGAGATGGAGAAGGGAGAGTTGGCCTTGGGAGCTAATTACTAATATTGCACCAGTGATACCTGTGTCTGAACCAGAGATGTAAAGAATAAATGACATTTTATACGGGTCACTCCCATCATACCCGACAGTCTCACAAATATCAGACAAATGTGCAAATGTTTTTCTTGGGGTGTGTCGGTTATATCGCCGGCTTTACTCAATCCCCCTTGCTAAATGCGTGGGCCGCTGCAGTATATTTTTATCAGCATTGTGTAATGCACTGCTACAATTGATGCAACCCGGCTTGTCTTTGTATATATATATATATATATATAGAATTCATCTAATGACAGCACTCACAGTATAATCAAATAAACATTATTTATTAATAACCCTACTTCAGTTTATCCTTTTTGTTTATTTGATTATACTGTGAGTGCTGTCATTAGATGAATTCTATATATATATATATATATATATATATATATATATATATATATATATATACAAAGACAGACTGGCACCCAGGCACTGATCCTACTTTTGCTGTACATTCCATTGGGGACTATTATATATATATATAAAGTTCATCGGCACTCACCATTCAAATAATGAATTGCCGGGTGCTGTCCCAAATCTCAGTCCATGAAAGCACTGATAGCCATGATCCTCAAGCATATATAGCAGAAGATCTTTATTCGTACATGGAGTATCAACGAGTTTCGGTGAGATCATTAAATAACCACCTTACCCAATCAACACGCAAGTAATTAAGGCATCACCTATAATATATATGTTAATATAATATGTTCTTCAGTTATTTCTCTATAGATATAGAATCAGTATCCACCACCTGCCTGAACCCATGAGTCTACTTTGCCAACTGATCCAACGTGACCCCCAGATATAACTACAGATCTCATGGGTTTCGGGGGGACACAGACCAGAGACCAGGTTACAGTTATACATATGGATCTTTCTATTCTTAATAGTTGATGCCTGTCCCAGCATTACCCAGCATGTGGGGTCCTCAGTGGTCCTTCCTTGCTGGGCCTCAGGCCTGGCAAATATTGAGGGGTGCTCTAAGATCCCAGAGACGCTATTAATTGGACCTATGGGTGTCTGTTTGGGCATCTGTGTACTTTAAATGCCAGGGCCTATTATAGATCTCCGACCTGGTGGGCCTGTAGGTGGGGCAGAGGGATAACATAAGTGCCGTAACCCCCTTTAGTGGAGAGGTTGTTGGCTCAGAACTTGTGAGCACCATAGCTTGTAGCATTTATCTGGTTATTTGTGAGCACTCAGGAGTTCAGAGGCTTAAAGGGAAACTACACATACCCATAAAGTGTTGCACCCCAAAATCTTTTCCACTTTGTGGTAGGTCTACAGGAATGACACAAATTCAATCAAAGTGGAATATAACTTTATTATTTACAAGTATAACTAGGGCAGAACATGTTTGGTTTTGCCTGTATAACATTCATGTATACGGCTGTAGAAGATTGACCTTGGCCACAACCTGTTTGCACCCCGAGATGGAGAACTCCTTGTTTCCCTTAATGTAGTACCGGAGCTGCCCCGCTAGGCTCTCGATGTTACTATAGTCTGGATAAAAGCCTTCCCGTAGCAGTTCATCTAAGAAACAATCTAAAATGTGTCTTTTCTCCAAGAGGGTAAAAGGAACAATCTCAGCAACGTCCCAGAGCGAGTGATGTTTCCGTAGGGAGCTGAGCACAAGCTGGTGGAGTTCCTGGGGAAGGTTGAAGAAGTCGTTGGAAACATTCTGCAGAACAAACTTGGTGATCTCGTTGCCCCCGATATTGCTGATAAGGATATACACGGCGTTCAGATACTCGTTACTTTGATTGAGTTGGAAGTAACTGTGCAACACGTCCAATAGTGCCACGGGCATGGCCTCTACCTCATCGAATAAAAACACAGGGATTTCCTCCTCAATCTCAGCCCTGGAGATCATCTGTGATATCATAGCAGACACCTCTACTTGGCACTGTATGACATCACTCTCATTGGGGCAGTTGTGATTGGTGTAATATTGAAGAACAAAATCGTTATCCACAATGGAACGGAAATGTTTGGCCAACAATCGGCCTGTGTGGCTCTTGCCGACCCCACTGGGCCCGTTAAATGAAAGAACTAAAGGCTTGTTGTGATAATGTGTGGCTAGATAATCCTTCAGGTGGTCCATTAATTTCTCAATGGCTCTTGTTTGCCCAAACACCTCCCTCTGCAAAGTCTTTTCCAGTCCATCTAAATCATATTTCTGAAGGTTATCGTCCAAGTTCTCGATGGCGTTGAAGATCTGAAAGCAAACGATCCCTACGAAGAGAAGAAGACAACGCTTGGCCTTGCTCTTCTGCTCAACGGGGAGACACTTTCTAACGTTGCCGGGGTACAGAACGTGCCTCGACTTGTTGCGATTCCTTTTGCGGATTTGGCTAGTCAATGACAGTTTCTCCAACGTGGGCGTGTCAAAATTAAAATACTGCTGTTTTTCATAGGTGGACGACTTAAATAAGGAGGCCCTGTCCATGGAAATCTGATGGCGTAAAGACGCCTTGGCGCTGTCCAAAGAACGTCCTCCGGTCAGGTCCACCTGGAGACGGCTCTTTTTCATCGTCTGGATCTTTCTGCGAATTCGTATGACCGCCCGAACGGGGGAGGATACCAAGGAGATCCCATGGGGGGGCACGGGGGCTTGTGATTCACTTTCTTCCATTGCAATGGCGTCAGGAAACCATCAGAAGTTACTTATGGCTGAGACGCAGAATCCTCTGAAAAACAGAAATTTCATGTAAAAATTATACCATTATTTCATTAAGATGGTTTCTTCCCCTTTAAGACTGTACTAAGAGCAATGGAACTGCAGGGGGTGTATATAAATATACAATTGCATCGTATGGGAGTGGGACTCAACACAACTGCTGACCCCTCTCATAGACACAGTGAGATCCTTGTTCTATAGGGAACAGGGGTTAGTTAATAGAAACACAGGCAGGAAGGAAGGAAGGACGGAGGGAAGGAGGGAGGGAGGGAGGGAGGGAGGGAGGGAGGGAAAGAAGGAAGGAAGAAGGAAGGAAGGAAGGGAGGGAGGGAGGGATCGAGGGAAGGAAAGAAGGAGGAAGGAAGGGAGGGAGGGAGGGAGGGAGGGAGGGAAAGAAGGAAGGAAGGAGGGAGGGAGGGAGGGAGGGAGGGAAAGAAGGAGGAAAGAAGGAAGGAAGGAAGGAAGGAAGGAAGGAAGGAAGGAAGGAAGGAAGGAGGGAGGGAGGGAAGGAAGGAGGAAAGGAAGGAAGGAAGGAAGGAAGAAAGGAAGGAAGGAAGGAAGGAAGGAAGGAAGGAAGGAAGGAAGGAAGGAAGGAAGGAAGGAAGGAAGGAAGGAAGGAAGGAAGGAAAGAGGGAGGAAAGGAAGGAAAGAGGGACGGAGGGAAGGAAGGGGGGAAGGAAGGAGCCCTCCGTGC
This sequence comes from Xenopus petersii, assembly GCA_038501925.1. Classification (NCBI taxonomy): domain Eukaryota; kingdom Metazoa; phylum Chordata; class Amphibia; order Anura; family Pipidae; genus Xenopus; species Xenopus petersii. The sequence goes on from CM076686.1 coordinate 146,089,339, forward strand.
TTCATTCACTAACTATGCTCCCTACTATATTTTATGGCCACCCTGAGAACAGTGGGGAGAGTATTTCACTTTACCTTGGAAGTGCAAAGCATTATGGCAGCTCTCAAAATGATGGCTACAAAATATGCTGAGCAATATGATATCATTGCCCCTTTAAGATATAAAGAAATGTATCTCTTATACACCTGCCTGGGATAAGATAAGAAAGGAGTGGATTTTGGCTGCAGTTGCTAACAGGTGGCTGACCCTAGCAACTGCCAAGTGCTTTAAATGGAAGTAATATGATAAGTTAGGTTGAAAAAAAAAAGATACATGGCCATCAAGTTTAACCGTTTAAGTAAATATATATATAGAAAACCGGCCTGTTAGTCTGGCAAATGAATGCAAAGGAAAAATAATAAAGATGCAGCTGAATAATCAAACAGCAGAGTGAATACTCGGGGTCACTGACCATAGTGACCTTAGAAGGCCAGTCCTTCACAAGCCCATGTAATAAATACGCCCAACTGCAGAGCTGCTACTTACAGTCTATAGTTCTAGTCAATATACGTCATGTGAGGAGAGTTATTTACACGTGGAATATAATACTTAACGTTCAGTGTGAGAGGTGCAAATGTTGCCCTTCTGATTGGTACAGTGGGACTGAGTATCACAACGTATAATAATAATCTCATATCAGAAGGTGGAACTTGGGCTTTAAGTAACCTGTAACAGGTGACTATTGGCAGATACACAATATGCTCATCTGCTCAGACCTGCGCTGTGCGGCTGCTCCATGTAACTACTACTCTATCCATACAAGTGCCAAAGGGGAGGCCATACAGGGACTAATGTAAGTGACTCATCCAGACGACTGAGAGAGAAATATAAAGGGAAAGCTAAAGAATTGTGCCATTTCTATGCCTATAAATATAGAGAATAGATTGGGCTCCCAGTGGAGGGATAATTCCTACCTGTGACTCTCGGCTCTTTCCAGCCCAACTCTGACCAATGATACGACTTCTCTTGTCTGTCTGTCTGTCTGTCTGGTCTGTACGTGCTGAAAGGAAACAGTGTGTCCCCTCCCCTTGTCCCTCTTCCTTTTTATTTGCACTTCACTTCTGCTATTTCTCTCTCTCTTTTTTGCATCAGGCTCAGTTTACAGCTCATCAGAATAACCGTCACCCTATAGCGTGTGTTGTATCATGTCCAGTAGCGTGTGTTGTATCATGTCCAGTAGCGTGTGTTGTATCATGTACAGTAGCGTGTGTTGTATCATGTACAGTAGCGTGTGTTGTATCATGTACAGTAGCGTGTGTTGTATCATGTACAGTAGCGTGTGTTGTATCATGTCCAGTAGTATGTGTTGTATCATGTACAGTAGCGTGTGTTGTATCATGTACAGTAGCGTGTGTTGTATCATGTACAGTAGCGTGTGTTGTATCATGTACAGTAGCGTGTGTTGTATCATGTACAGTAGCGTGTGTTGTATCATGTACAGTAGCGTGTGTTGTATCATGTACAGTAGCGTGTGTTGTATCATGTACAGTAGCGTGTGTTGTATCATGTACAGTAGCGTGTGTTGTATCATGTACAGTAGCGTGTGTTTTATCATGTACAGTAGTGTGTGTTGTATCATGTACAGTAGCGTGTGTTGTATCATGTCCAGTAGTATGTGTTGTATCATGTACAGTAGCGTGTGTTGTATCATGTACAGTAGTATGTGTTGTATCATGTACAGTAGCGTGTGTTGTATCATGTACAGTAGTATGTGTTGTATCATGTACAGTAGCGTGTGTTGTATCATGTACAGTAGCGTGTGTTGTATCATGTACAGTAGCGTGTGTTGTATCATGTACATAAGGAAAGAGCAGCAAGTATATTTATATTAATTGGTTGTGACTTGTACCCGCAGTTTGTGCCAGTGTATGTGGCTAGTATTACAGTGAGATGGGCCAGCTGGGCTCCATTCTGTGTCTCTCACTAAACGGGTTTGTGAGTCACAAAGTACAAGTCATCAGGTTTCAGGTTGTCACTTTGTGTAACTGGATCACATTGGGCCTGGAGCAGATCTCGCAGTAAAGCAACTCTCTGCCCTTATGTTTTGCCTCCAGCACCTCATTTACCATAAAGCAAACTCTCCCACTCTCTGCCCTTATTCTTTGCCTCCAGCACCTCCTTTACCATAAAGCAAACTCTCCCACTCTCTGCCCTTATTCTTTGCCTCCAGCACCTCCTTTACCATAAAGCAAACTCTCCCACTCTCTGCCCTTATATTTTGCCTCCAGCACCTCCTTTACCATAAAGCAAACTCTCCCACTCTCTGCCCTTATATTTTGCCTCCAGCACCTCATTTACCATAAAGCAAACTCTCCCACTCTCTGCCCTTATGCTTTGCCTCCAGCACCTCCTTTACCATAAAGCAAACTCTCCCACTCTCTGCCCTTATATTTTGCCTCCAGCACCTCATTTACCATAAAGCAAACTCTCCCACTCTCTGCCCTTATGCTTTGCCTCCAGCACCTCATTTACCATAAAGCAAACTCTCCCACTCTCTGCCCTTATGCTTTGCCTCCAGCACCTCCTTTACCATAAAGCAAACTCTCCCACTCTCTGCCCTTATATTTTGCCTCCAGCACCTCATTTACCATAAAGCAAAGTCTCCCACTCTCTGCCCTTATGTTTTGCCTCCAGCACCTCCTTTACCATAAAGCAAAGTCTCCCACTCTCTGCCCTTATGTTTTGCCTCCAGCACCTCATTTACCATAAAGCAAACTCTCCCACTCTCTGCCCTTATGTTTTGCCTCCAGCACCTCATTTACCATAAAGCAAACTCTCCCACTCTCTGCCCTTATGCTTTGCCTCCAGCACCTCATTTACCATAAAGCAAACTCTCCCACTCTCTGCCCTTATGTTTTGCCTCCAGCACCTCATTTACCATAAAGCAAACTCTCCCACTCTGCCCTTATGTTTTGCCTCCAGCACCTCATTTACCATAAAGCAAACTCTCCCACTCTCTGCCCTTATGCTTTGCCTCCAGCACTGCCTTTACCATAAAGCAAAGTCTCCCACTCTCTGCCCTTATGTTTTGCCTCCAGCACCTCATTTACCATAAAGCAAACTCTCCCACTCTCTGCCCTTATGCTTTGCCTCCAGCACCTCCTTTACCATAAAGCAAACTCTCCCACTCTCTGCCCTTATATTTTGCCTCCAGCACCTCATTTACCATAAAGCAAACTCTCCCACTCTCTGCCCTTATGCTTTGCCTCCAGCACCTCATTTACCATAAAGCAAACTCTCCCACTCTCTGCCCTTATGCTTTGCCTCCAGCACCTCCTTTACCATAAAGCAAACTCTCCCACTCTCTGCCCTTATATTTTGCCTCCAGCACCTCATTTACCATAAAGCAAAGTCTCCCACTCTCTGCCCTTATGTTTTGCCTCCAGCACCTCCTTTACCATAAAGCAAAGTCTCCCACTCTCTGCCCTTATGTTTTGCCTCCAGCACCTCATTTACCATAAAGCAAACTCTCCCACTCTCTGCCCTTATGTTTTGCCTCCAGCACCTCATTTACCATAAAGCAAAGTCTCCCACTCTCTGCCCTTATGTTTTGCCTCCAGCACCTCCTTTACCATAAAGCAAAGTCTCCCACTCTCTGCCCTTATGTTTTGCCTTAAGTTGCAGGGAGTTGTGGCTCCGTAGTTGTAACATTTGGCTGACGCTGTAAATCTGAATGGGGGAAGAGACAATGAAAGTGAATCTATTGGAGCCTTTAACCCACTCACACTTGTGTCACATGTCAGGGGGTCCCGTTATTCTGTTAAATAACTGCATTAAACATGCTGATTCCTGGGGATCCTTCACAGAGGGGTGCACAGCCCAGGGAAGCTATTGGGGTGTTACTGGCACACGTCCAACTCCTTTGCTGACACTGGGAGGAGAGCAGCCCAAGACCAGGAAGCAGTAACACTCTAATCTCTGAATATTCAAAGGTTCTTTACAAAGAACAGATGTTCATCCCCGATTTCAAAGGTGGCCTTGTTATAAGCCAGTGTATTCATTAGCCAAACAGGCTTATTTTATATGTTTAAATAATAAAAGTGATGGCTGATATCTCTCACTATCTCTATCATCTCTCACTATCATCTCTCACTATCTCTCACTATCTCTATCATCTCTCACTATCATCTCTCACTATCATCTCTCACTATATCATTTCTCACTATCTCTATCATCTCTCATTATCATCTCTCACTGTCTCTATCATCTCTCACTATCATCTCTCACTATATCATTTCTCACTATCTCTATCATCTCTCATTATCATCTCTCACTGTCTCTATCATCTCTCACTGTCTCTATCATCTCTCACTGTCTCTATCATCTCTCACTATCTCTATCATCTTTCACTATCTCTATCATCTCTCACTATCTCTATCATGTCTCACTATCCTTAAGTGCGACACTTTGGCTTCCTGTTTCTTTACATCTAATATCACATATGTTTATAAGGCCCCAATGTCAAGGCCTCTCTCTCTATTATATATTATATATTTTACCCCTAGACTAGACCCTATAAACACGTCTCTCTCTGTCCCTTCTCAGTGTGCGGGAGTTGCCATATTGACTGTAACATTGCACATCTGAGAGACAATATGGAGCACTTAGGTCCCACTTCACTCTCTTTGTTTCTAGGGTCGGCTGAGGGTCTGCTCATTGCCTGGATGTTTGTGTCTGACTGAAGGTGCTTAGAGGAGAAGATAGGAGGTTTAAAGGGCAAGTATATGGCTGTAATACCCTTATGGGACCCAGGGAAGCCCTCGTACAGGAACAGCAGAACTATAGCCCAGCGAGTATTACATGCAGCTTATATCTCTCTTATACATATATATATATACTGTATATACAGGGGGAGACTGACCCTGAGGGGGATTCCATGGTCACGTTATGAAGCTCAGCTCATGTCCATACAATACAGTGATGGATATTCCTGGACACAATTTGTTTTTCCTAATGACTTCCCCTTTGTCTGCTCATATTGCCTGTGGCATGTTGTGGGCGGGTTCATGTCACCACACCAGGCTCTGGGTTGGATTTCTTCTTCTCTAATGCTCTCATTGGCTGCCTCTGAGGGTTCAGTGTCCTGATTGGCTGCACATTGGCCTGTGAGTGTTTTAACACTGTGACTACAGGTCAATTTAAACTTGTAAAGACTTGTGCATATTCCAGTGCTCTGATTGGCTACAGGTCGAGCAGGAATGTCTCTGGTACAAGCTTTGCTGCACTGTAGTAAAAAATGCATATTTCTCAGTGACTGCGATTCAACCAAATGCATTTCCTGCGCTGCTGCGCCGACGTGTGACTCGCACGGTCACTTTACTGAAAGGGTCAATATTGGAAGAAATGTGAAAGAACTGTGTGTAATGATATGAACGGAAATATTCCACCTGCAGGGAAATTCAGCCGACAAATATCTCTCTGATCCTCTGTCTGACTTGGGAGCCCCCCCTCTGAGGAGTCTACACTTGCCCCCCAGCACCTCCCTGTAGTGACATTATCACACTCTTCACACACACACACACACACACACACACACACACACACACACACACACACACACACACACACACACACACACACACACATACACACACACACACACACACACACACACACACACACACACACACACACACACACACACACACACACACACACACACACACACACACATATCTCATAGCTGCACTTTATTCACTTTCATTTCCTAAATTCACAACTGTATCTACATTCATGAAAAACACTGCCCCCCTGCTCTACACTATATACACACAATAGTGAAACACAAGCAGGTCGTTGTATTGCCCCCCCCCTTACATTAATATACACAATAGTGAAACACACACACTGCCAATTGTATTGCCCCCCCCCCCTTACACTAGGATATATATATGTGTAAAACACAGACTGGCAGTTGTATTGCCCCCCTTGCACTAATATATACACACACATTAGTGAAACACACACTTCCAATTGTATTGCCCCCCTTGCACTAGGATCTGCACATTAGTGAAACACAGACTGGCAGTTGTATTGCCCCCCCTACACTAGAACATACAGTTGTATTAAGTGTCAGCTGAAATGTTGTGAAATGTGTGAAGGCGGCTGTGGCTGCAGGGGGTCTGGGGGTCCAGCAGGGGGCTGGGGGGGGGATTACGGAGGTGACTCACCAGGAGGTGCTGCTGTGGATCCTCAAGGTGTTTCTGGGTGCTAATTCCATGGGTCCCGGGCTGGAGAGGCGGGTGCTGCTGTGCAGGTCTGTCCCTGGGGGCTGCTGGGAAATCAGAAGAAAACTCTAAGTACATCACCTCCCCCTTGTACAATAATGAAGTCCTGTTACACACTCAGCCCCAGCCCCCAAAAGAATGTGAGTCTGAAAGTGCAGGAAAGAGAGATTTAATGGTGCGATGCACACGCCCCCCCCCCCCATACCTGTCTGTCACTTCCCTATACCTGTGTGTGTGTGTGTGTCAGTGTGTGTGTGTCAGTGTGTGTGTATATAAATGTGTGTGTGTATCACAGTGTGTGAGTGTGTATATAAATGTGAGTGTGTATATAAATGTGTGTATATAAATGTTTGTATATAAATGTGTGTGTATCACAGTGTGTGAGTGTGTGTGTGTGTATATGTGTGTATAAATAAGTGTGTGTATATAAATGTGTATATAAATGTGAGTGTGTATCACAGTGTGTGTGTATATAAATGTGTGAGACAATGAGTGACACTTGAATAACACACACACAGGCTGTAGCGTCAGCAAGTTATCAGCACAAATACAGGGAAGGGGTCGGTATAATGTATAAATAAATAGTAATAATAATACACTGTCCATAACTACACAATGTCCCACCTCTGCTCCCTTCTTATTGCACCTTTGTGTCTCCTACTGAAACGCCGGAGGAACATTAACACTGAGAGGCTGTAGGACGAGGGAGATCAGGGGGGCTCTGTGCCCCCCATCTATTGGCCAATATTATTCCATAAACTGACGTGGGTCCAGGGAGATCAGAATTGAATCAGATATTTCCACTTTACATTCAAGTCTCCTAAATGATTTGTGTTAGAAGTGAGTCCATATTATTCATTGGAGCACAATACATAACTAGTGTATCAGACCTATATATATATTTATTATATACAAGCCACTGTCTCTATAATGCCGTGGCCTCACTTTACTTCTTTCCGTCCTGAGTCTCACTCAGTCCTTACTTTATTCCACTGCTGCAAATCATGGGGAGCAGTATTTGTACAGTGCAAAGCTGCTATTGGGAGGACTTTGTGTCTGTGAATGTAGTGAATTATCTGAGGTGCAGGTTGGGCGGGAGGTTAAGAGTTAAGAACAAGTAACATAAACTCACGTCAGTGCGGGGGGGGGGGGGGAGGGGAGAAAGGCCGGGGTTCATATAAACACCATTCCCCGCCCAATAAAGACACAGCGTTTCCTCAATCAAGGGGGGGCACATTGGGGATCAGCTGAGAAGATACATGTCCACCCCCCTCTATTCCTCTTATAAAGGTCCAGTTAAGGGTATAAAGGTCAGACCTGTAGACTAGAATGGCCACTAGCCTAGGAAGTCCTCTTATAAAGGTCCAGTTGCTGGTGCCGTGATATAGGCCTCTGATTGGCTAATATTGAAGAGCACAATAACAGCCTGGTGGCCCTCTGGCCTCTTGGTGTCTCTAATGATTCAGCCTGGCTCCATTTCTCCACTTCTTGTTCCTAAGCATTCTTCAACCCTCCATCGATATTGGCTCCCACCTTCTCCCATCACAGGCACCCATCTGTCATATGGACATTACAGGTTTCTCAACCTTGAATATGGAAAGTCAACTGGTCTTTCTTTCTGAAATGTCCTCTTCATTGATTCCTTGGGTTGGTCTCTCCTGGTGGGTTCAGCAATTTTCAGTCCAGGAACCAGTGGCAGTTGGTGGGTCACTACAGAAGCGGGTGTTCCAGATGGTCTTTGTTTATCCAGTTTTAATCTATTGCAGAACAATGGTGAGCTCAGAATGTGCATCAATATTGTCCCATAGTGGTTGGCTTGACCGAGCTCTTGGTGGGACCAGTGATAATGTCTCTCATAGTCACGGTGGACGTCAAGTTTGATTCTTCTTTCATCTCACTGGGCAGCTGGAGATCAATTCGGCAAAGACTTTTATGGGCCTCTTTGTATACGAGTGTGGCCCAAAGTCATGTGGATTTGCTCTTGTTACTATTGGTTTCATATCAGAGTTCATAAGTCACATTGTCCAATCAGAACTTTAGGTGCAGTGGCCCCACCATAGGGAATATGATATTTAAGCTGTTCTGAGTTCTGTACAAATTATTAGATGGTGGCACCAAAGCTGAGTCTTATGGAGAACATGACGGTGTTGAATTAAGGGGGTGCCACATTGGGGATGAGCTGAGAATCTACATGTCCATCCCCCCAGTATTCCACCATTGTGGCTTTGGGCACGTGAGCTGACGTGGAGACAAGTTGTTCAGTGTGTTATTAGTGTCACACCCCATGTTGTTCATTGTTCTTGCTCAGCCTTTGTGCCGCCGGGCAAGTTAAAAGGCCAGACACGCCGGTTCCCCGGGCCATTAACTCATTAAAGTTGTTTTTGTCTGAAGCAGAATACGGAGCCCAGGTTTATATTCAGTGGCTCCTTATGGGACTCGATCATGTGACACCCGTAGTGAGTTCCACTATTTACTGAATCACTTGATAAATAAACTGATTCACAGTCTGATTGAAAGTCACACTCAGGCCTCACATGAGTCAATATTTAGTCACAGATTAAAGGCCACACTAACAAAGGCAACAAACATGGGAAACAATTCATGGTGGCCACTATGTTATTGAGGGGGGCACAGACCCTTAATAAAAACCAACTTTGGTCAGTAATTCTATAGAACAGTCACTGGGCCCAGAATATAAACACAAGAATTCCTTGGAACACCAGCGACCCCCTTTATATTCATGTTTATTTCCCCTTTTCATGTACATCTTCTGTAGATCAGAAACCACACCCCTCAAAATACCCCAAATCTCTGACCCCTAATGCTCTTCAGAGTGATCCCTGCAGCAGCTCCACAGATCAGTCACATGATCAGTCACATGATCAGTCACATGAGGTGCAGCAGTTTGGGCAGATTGGAGCGACGCGAGGAGACGCCTGTAGGTGCCACTTCTATTGTTTGCTTAAAGCTATAGCGTCACAGATTAGCAGAGGGGCCCTTCCCTGGATATTAGTTTGGGGCAGGTCACTAGAGTCAGTATTGTCTTTGGTCTCCTGGTAAATATTCCTTTAATGGAAACCAGTGATACCCAGTAGATTATCACTCATGTATTAGAAGGGATAATGTACCCCCTACTGTAAATGATAAGGATATTAGAAGTCACTGAGGGGTTGTTCTGTGACCATATAAAGACACAAGGCTGCAGGCTGAGTTATACAGGGAACTCTGAGTATCACTCATGTATTATAAGGGATAATGTACCCCCTACTGTAAATGATAAGGATATTAGAAGTCACTGAGGGGTTGTTCTGTGACCATATAAAGACACAAGGCTGCAGGCTGAGTTATACAGGGAACTCTGAGTATCACTCATGTATTATAAGGGATAATGTACCCCCTACTGTAAATGATAAGGATATTAGAAGTCACTGAGGGGTTGTTCTGTGACCATATAAAGGCACAAGGCTGCAGGCTGAGTTATACAGGGAACTCTGAGTATCACTCATGTATTATAAGGGATAATGTACCCCCTACTGTAAATGATAAGGATATTAGAAGTCACTGAGGGGTTGTTCTGTGACCATATAAAGGCACAAGGCTGCAGGCTGAGTTATACAGGGAACTCTGAGTATCACTCATGTATTATAAGGGATAATGTACCCCCTACTGTAAATGATAAGGATATTAGAAGTCACTGAGGGGTTGTTCTGTGACCATATAAAGGCACAAGGCTGCAGGCTGAGTTATACAGGGAACTCTGAGTATCACTCATGTATTATAAGGGATAATATACCCCCTACTGTAAATGATAAGGATATTAGAAGTCATAAAGAATTTGATTAAACTCAAAGGCCCATGTATAGTGTCTGTGTATTGAATTGTGACTGGAGTTGCTGGACAGTGAAATGTAAATATTTTGGGTATCTGGGGGGCAGTGTCAGGCTTTGCCCAGGTTTTGGTTTCCTCCGCAGCCGAGTGATAGTGAATAAGAATAAGAAGCTCGTGCAATTGCTGAATTTCCAAGTAAAAAAGTGAAATTCTAATCATTTCGGGGAATTCCCATAACAAAGTCCGTTCTGTATCTGATCCGAGGTCCCAGCGCTGGTGCCGAATATCAATTAGTGACGTTACACACAGAACAGGGTGCTGGGAGTTGGCCGAGTGCAGCACTTAACCCTTTATAAGTGTTTGGAAAGAGAATAATGGAATGTGCAGATACTTAACTTAGATTGTAAGCTTTTTGGGGCAGTGACCGTGTGTATATTTGTATTTATTTGTCTGATGAATATAAATGTGCAGCTCTGTATAAATGAACAATATTTAGTCTCATGGCTGTAGAGCAGTGGCGCCCCCCAGTGGATGGGACTTTCTCACAGTTGCCCATTGGTGCTATTGCCACTCTCTCTCTATAGCAGCAGAACAAGTCTGGGGCCGAGTACTGGATACAGGGGGTTGGGATGGAATAAAGGGGCCCCTAGGGGGGGCAATTACGTATGCGTCAAACCAGCCGACCCCCAGCACTTTATTCAGGATTTGGAATAAGGACAAGGAATTTCTGTTATTTTCATATAAACAATTTGCTTCGTCCCCTGTATAAAGGCTCAGAGTTCCCTCCCCACCTGAGGAACCTACAGGCTTTACAGTGATCCTGGGGGGGGGGCCAGGCCGCATGTAGGAAAGTGACAGGGGTCAGACATGAGCGGGGGGGGCTACTCGTGTGTCTCTAGTACAGACTCTTAGTCACAAAGTCCAAGTGGAATGAGCCCCCCAGTGACGCACAATGGGCCCCCCCTCATGTCACTCGCCTGTGAGTGTGGCCAACGTGCAAATAAAATGTCAGCCTTTCACCACTGCTGCACTCACACTCACTGCTGCACTTACACTCACTCACTAACACTCACTCACTGCTGCACTCACACTCACTGCTGCACTCACACTCACTGCTGCACTCACACTCACTCACTGCTGCACTCTGGTCTATCATGAGTCACTGAGGGTCTGTAAAGTGGAAACACAACATCCCCCCCACTGGGCTTCCAGCCGGACACACACACGTAGCAGCAATTCAGTTGGTTGTGCCGTGGAAGGGAATTGGGTTGGTTCCACCACAGGGAATGACTGGGCGCAGAGTAGGATTGTACTTCCCCAGTCTGATCCGTACCCCACCCTAACCCGCAATGGGCGCCCCAAATCCACCCAACCAGCGGGTCTCCATATGTTTCAGGTCAAGCTCCACATCGGTATTGAGTATTACATTGTAGCATTAGTTTGGAAAGTGAATAAGAAGCTGTTCCGCCATGTTTCTTCTCCTTCATCTCAACTTCTCCATATAAATCGGTGCCGGGCGGGTTGGATGGTCACTGACAGTTTTGGACTCGAGGGGCTTCTGTAAGATGATATTAACAGTCAATATTTAGTGGACCGGGGGGCTGTTTGGGATTCTATGTACCGGATATGCCAGGGCCTATTTGAACTTCTAGTCCGGAGCTGGAACTGAATTTGCACTGGGCCATATGGTTAGTGGCCAGAGAGCAGCAGCTTTTCCCAGGGATCCCTGTGGTCTTGGTAATTCCTTGTAGAGACTTTCCATCCTTCTTGGTCATGTTCCTATACAGCCTGGAGTATTGCCTGTCTGTTCCACTTCAATAGCTGATTGGTTGCTTCAAGCTTATTATTCGGAGCTTATTGGCTAATGAATGGGATGGTCCCGGGCAGGTAAATACTACAGTTCTATCATGTGCACCTGAGTAGCCATGGCAGCCAGTGTCAGAGCCAGCGACAGCTTTAGATTGTAAGCTCTTGCACTTCATGGCCTTGTGAGTGTTACTAAGTGCTCAGTGTCACTGTATGAATAAACGATGATGGAGCAGAGCCGGGGGGACGTGTTGTATGTGACGAGTGTGCGACCACATGCCAGTGTGCGAGTGAGTGTGAGTGTGTGTGTGTGAGTGTATGTATGAGTGTGTGTGTAAGTGTGTGAGTGAGTGTGTGTGTGAGAGTGTATGTATGAGTGACTGTGTGTGAGTGTGAGTGAGTGTGTGAGTGTATGTATGAGTCTGTGAGTGTGAGTGAGTGTGTGTATGAGTGAGTGTGAGTGTGTGAGTGTATGTATGAGTGAGTGTGTATAAGTGTGTGAGTGAGTGTGAGTGTGTGTGTGTGAGTGTATGTATGAGTGTGTATGAGTGAGTGTGAGTGAGTGTGTGAGTGTTTGTATGAGTGAGTGTGCGAGTGTGAGAGTGCGTGTGAGTAGACAATAGCTTTTCCAATTTTATCCGATTGTTGTTATTGTTGCTGGGGACACCCCCAGTCTAGATGGGACATTTCCAGACAATGGGAATTCTTGGCAGGAGCAACTCACCCCTTCCCAGTCTCACTGGTCCCAAGAAAATTCAGGATTCAGCTGATCATTTCATCAGGATGTGATTAAGGGAAGAGGGACGGGCCCTGCGTCAGGGGCTGCTGGGAAATATGGAGGTGCAACCAAGTCCCCTGTCTGATGGGAATGATGTGATCTCTGTACAGCGCTGGGGAATATGTCAGCTCCATATCATAAAGATCTACATACGTCATTTATTTGGCTCAGAAACCCTCTGCTTTTATAGGAGCCTTTGTGCCAAATTCCTAATTGTCCTAAACTGCCACAATTGCCCTAAACTGCCAGAATTGCCCTAAACTGCCAGAAACATCTGTTGTGTCTGTACTAATGAAGCACCTCCTGTCCCACCCTGATACCCCGATACCCTGATACCCCGATACCCCTCCTACGGCCACTACCAGACCTGGACTGGGAATCAGAACACGCCCTGACATTTCACATACACACAGGCCAAATATATAGTGAGTGTCTGACTTACAGCAGCCCCATTAGCCACATATTGCCAGTCTCAGCCTGGCTACTACCCCCACCCAGACTTGCAGCAAATACAAAGAATCTGAGCTGGAGGGGAAATTGTATTCACTTACCCAGGGAACTTCCTGTCTGACCATGGGAAGGAGAGCAGCCCAGGTGTAGTAATTACAGAGAACCAGAGCTTTGTACTGAGGGGAGGAGACTGGATTCACTTCAAGGGGAGGGGTTGTTCTGTGACCATATAAAGGCACAAGGCTGCAGGCTGAGTTATACAGGGAACTCTGAGTATCACTTGTGTATTATAAGGGATAATGTACCCCCTACTGTAAATGATAAGGATATTAGAAGTCACTGAGGGGTTGTTCTGTGACCATATAAAGGCACAAGGCTGCAGGCTGAGTTATACAGGGAACTCTGAGTATCACTCATGTATTATAAGGGATAATGTACCCCCTACTGTAAATGATAAGGATATTAGAAGTCACTGAGGGGTTGTTCTGTGACCATATAAAGACACAAGGCTGCAGGCTGAGTTATACAGGGAACTCTGAGTATCACTCATGTATTATAAGGGATAATGTACCCCCTACTGTAAATGATAAGGATATTAGAAGTCACTGAGGGGTTGTTCTGTGACCATATAAAGGCACAAGGCTGCAGGCTGAGTTATACAGGGAACTCTGAGTATCACTCATGTATTATAAGGGATAATGTAATTCAAAGAAGGGATAATGTACCCCCAACTGTAAATGATAAGGATATTAGAAGTCACTGAGGGGTTGTTCTGTGACCATATAAAGGCACAAGGCTGCAGGCTGAGTTATACAGGGAACTCTGAGTATCACTCATGTATTATAAGGGATAATGTATCCCCTACTGTAAATGATAAGGATATTAGAAGTCACTGAGGGGTTGTTCTGTGACCATATAAAGACACAAGGCTGCAGGCTGAGTTATACAGGGAACTCTGAGTATCACTCATGTATTATAAGGGATAATGTACCCCCTACTGTAAATGATAAGGATATTAGAAGTCACTGAGGGGTTGTTCTGTGACCATATAAAGGCACAAGGCTGCAGGCTGAGTTATACAGGGAACTCTGAGTATCACTCATGTATTATAAGGGATAATGTACCCCCTACTGTAAATGATAAGGATATTAGAAGTCACTGAGGGGTTGTTCTGTGACCATATAAAGGCACAAGGCTGCAGGCTGAGTTATACAGGGAACTCTGAGTATCACTCATGTATTATAAGGGATAATGTACCCCCTACTGTAAATGATAAGGATATTAGAAGTCACTGAGGGGTTGTTCTGTGACCATATAAAGGCACAAGGCTGGGTGCATAATGTAGGATAGGTGTGGGTGCTGTACAGATGTTATTGCACCTTTTAGCAGGAATGTTATTGTGCATATAGTCTGTGTGTGCTACCTGTTTGTGGCCACTGGAGGGCAGCGCTGTCCAACATAAAACCTGTAGCATTGATTTGAATAAGAGACTGGAATATGAATAGGAGAGGCCTGAATAGAAAGATGAGGAATAAAAAGTAACAACAATACATTTGTAGCCTTATTGAGCATTTGTTTTTATAGATGGAGTCAGTGACCCCATTTGAAAGCTGGAAAGAGTCAGAAGAAGAAGGCAAATAATTTTAAAAAAATGAAATAAAGAATGAAGGCCGATTTGAAAAGTTGCTTAGAATTAGCCATTCTATAACATACTAAAAGTTAACTTAAATGTGAACCTCCCTTTAAGCAAACAGCTAAAGGCTTTATCCAAATTCACAGAACTGATCCCTGGATCATTGTGTTTCCCACTTCTGCACTAACCCCTGAGACATGAACAGTTGCAGTTCAGCCGTAACGATTTACATTGCGATATTTCCATATTCCTGCTCTCTAATATACACAGTCATGTGATCAGAGGTTGCTGGGAGTTGGAGTACAGGAAGTCACAATAAACAGCAGATTTGGGCATTAGCTGTATCAGGTCAAGTGATGGGGTTATCCAAACATGTGCTTCTGGGCTGCTCTCTTTCCTGTGGTCTCCCCCAGTTCTTACCCAGGTACAGAGCTCTGATTCTCTGTACTTCCTGCTCCTGGGCTGTTCTCTTTCCCATGGTCAGACAGGAACCTCCCCCTGGGTAAGTGAATCCAATCTCCCCCAGTACTTACCCAGGTACAGAGCTCTGATTCCCTGTACTTCCTGCTCCTGGGCTGCTCTCTTTCCCATGGTCAGACAGGAACCTCCCCCTGGGTAAGTGAATCCAATCCCCCCCAGTACTTACCCAGGTACAGAGCTCTGATTCTCTGTACTTCCTGCTCCTGGGCTGTTCTCTTTCCCATGGTCAGACAGGAACCTCCCCCTGGGTAAGTGAATCCAATCTCCCCCAGTACTTACCCAGGTACAGAGCTTTGATTCTCTGTACTTCCTGCTCCTGGGCTGTTCTCTTTCCCATGGTCAGACAGGAACCTCCCCCTGGGTAAGTGAATCCAATCTCCCCCAGTACTTACCCAGGTACAGAGCTCTGATTCTCTGTACTTCCTGCTCCTGGGCTGTTCTCTTCCCCATGGTCAGACAGGAACCTCCCCCTGGGTAAGTGAATCCAATCTCCCCCAGTACTTACCCAGGCACAGAGCTTTGATTCTCTGTACTTCCTGCTCCTGGGCTGTTCTCTTTCCCATGGTCAGACAGGAACCTCCCCCTGGGTAAGTGAATCCAATCTCCCCCAGTACTTACCCAGGTACAGAGCTCTGATTCTCTGTACTTCCTGCTCCTGGGCTGCTCTCTTTCCCATGGTCAGGCAGGGAGGATGGTCTCTTATTCTTTTCTCCTTTCCAGATTGCAAGCTCTTTGCTTCCTGTATTGGTCAGTGGGTGTGGTCTCTGTATGTTAGATGGGGGGCTATTGAGTTGTACAGGACTTATAAAGCTGTGGCCACTAGAGGGAGCTCTGGGCACATGACTGAAAGGAACAGGAGAAATCCCGGCCTTTCACTGTGCTGTCCTTGTTCTATCCCTGTGTGAACCGGTTTGTCTTGGCACGGCAGAAACCAACTGATTTCACCCTCCAGATACACTGCGCAGGGGTCTTGCAAAGAACAACACAGTAGGCTTGTGTGTTGCAAAGCAAGTTGCGATTTATTAGGGTTACAGCAGTTGCTTATATAGCCAATATGACGTGTTACAAAGCTATGCCTTAGCCTAAGGGAAAATGTTGTGAGAGTGGGATGTGCTGGTAGGTGTGATAAGAAGAGATAAGAAACATATTCGCCCAAGGGCATTGGGGGCTGCTCAGTTCAGCTGGGGAGTACGTGCCATATAAGCATGATTTACATACCTCCCAACATTTTGGAAGTAAAAAGAGGGACAAAAATTTTCCGCATGTAGCGCAGCAATTTTTTTGACCACACCCATTTCTGTGACCACACCCCCTAATTACCATGTTCATTTTACAAAATTTGGCAGGATATGAAAGTTTGAAAATATTTCTCCTGATCTAAACTGTGTTTTTGTGTCTCAAAATTGTTACAAAGTATCTTATTTGCACCTGTTAGCTGTTCTGGCCTCTCTGCTAAAAGCCAATTAAGTGAGAAACTTTGTTTCTTTTTCTGGCTGTTCAGTGCAGAGAAAAGAGGGACTTTCCAGTACAAATGAGGGACTGCGGGTTGAGCAGTCAAAAGAGGGACTGTCCCTCCGAAAAAGTGACAGTTGGGTTTTGCACAAAGAAGTTTGAGCAAGGACAGAAGTTTCAAGAATAGAAGTTAACCCTTTCAGTTCCCCCTTTCAATGACACCCCTATATTCTGCTTCCTCCAGTCTCAATGAATCAGTGGAGAGAACCCTGACCGTCTGGGGGTTCATCCTGACTACAGTCCATGTATATTGAATTGGTTGCCCCCAAAATGATTCCACTGATTGGGGGGGGGGGGGGGGTCCTCACCCTCACAGTTTCCTATTCACATGATTCAGTGGTGTTTGTTTTCCCATCACATAAGAACTTGAGCCTAACGAGTTGCGCATATTAATTAGCAACGGTCAAGCCCAGCCAGGCACATCCCTCCCTCCATTACTTTACTGTAGTGATGACTATCCAGGTTTGTATGTAGAATCCCTGACATGGGGCAACAAGGAAGATATGCCTTTAAATAGTGTCTGGTGCATGGCATTGCCTCCCAGCAGAGGTGGTAGTCATGTTTGTGTGGTGTAATACTAATGGGCCTGACTCTACTCCTTGTCAACCTATTAGGCCTGATTCCTTTGTTATGATTGGCTCACAGATACGCAGTGAGTTACGTGTCCCCGCCGACACCCAGTGGGAGAATTTGCACCTGCTATAGTTCCAGGGGTACCCAGGGTACAAATAAACACCCCAAATCTCCCCCCTAACTGACCTTCAGACTGGGCCCCCTTAGCTCATAACAAGGTTACAGATATATAGAAACATTGGGGTGTCACCCTGCTATAGTTCCAGGGGTACCCAGGGCACAAATAAGCACTCACCCCAAATCTCCCCCTAACTGACCTTCAGACTGGGCCCCCTTAACTCATAACAAGGTTACAGATATATAGAAACATTGGGGTAACAGTCACCCTGCTATAGTTCCAGGGGTACCCAGGGCACAAATAAGCACTCACCCCAAATCTCCCCCTAACTGACCTTCAGACTGGGCCCCCTTAACTCATAACAAGGTTACAGATATATAGAAACATTGGGGTGTCACCCTGCTATAGTTCCAGGACACACATAAGTGGGGTTACTGTAAGATGGTCACTAATATTGGGGGGTCGGGGTGCTGGCGAGTAAATAACAGTGAGACTGATCCAGGTGTATTTGAGCAGCAGTTGATGTTGGTTTTGGCTTTTGCCCTGGGGGTAACTATATATAAATATTTATGTGCCTCCCTATAACACACACAGTAGAACTCCCAGCATTCCCAGCAAGACAAGGAATAATAAGGCTTTTGTGCCAGTTTTCCTGTAATGCCCCCGGGGCAGTTGTACTCGCCCATCAGCCTCTCGCTCAGAACCCCCACCCTGTCTCCTGGACACATTGATCTGCTCAATTCCCACCATGTCTCCCAGGGACTGGGATATAAAAAAACAGGGGTGTATGAGATTTACCCTGGGGTAATAGTTTGCTGCGCATGGTGCAGGTAGAAATATCCGCAGGCAGAACACGGGAGCTGACACTCTACTTAACCCTTATGTCTGGAAGGGCCCAGTGCAGAGGAATGTTCCATATGAGAAGCTTCTCATTCTCCCGTCTGTACAAAGCCACATTCAGCTTCCACTTGCCCAAACAATAGCCCCATTGTCTGCCCCTCCTGCCCCTGATTGGCACTTGTTTGCTCCTTATTGCTCTGCCTGCCCGTCCCATTGGAAGGTAAATAGCTGCACTCAATAGATCACTTGTGGCCTGAGCCGTGGGAACATACCTGCCACTTCCCTGGCCCCTGCCCACTCACCTGAGAACTGGCACCACCTGTACAATTACCTGCTGCTTCTCTTACTGTGGCCCCTGCCCACTCACCTGAGAACTGGCACCACCTGTACAATTACCTGCTGCTTCTCTTACTGTGGCCCCTGCCCACTTACCTGAGAACTGGCACCACCTGTACAATTACCTGCTGCTTCTCTTACTGTGGCCCCTGCCCACTCACCTGAGAACTGGCACCACCTGTACAATTACCTGCTGCTTCTCTTACTGTGGCCCCTGCCCACTCACCTGAGAACTGGCACCACCTGTACAATTACCTGCTGCTTCTCTTACTGTGGCCCCTGCCCACTTACCTGAGAACTGGCACCACCTGTACAATTACCTGCAGCTTCTCTTACTGTGGCCCCTGCCCACTCACCTGAGAACTGGCACCACCTGTACAATTACCTGCTGCTTCTCTTACTGTGGCCCCTGCCCACTCACCTGAGAACTGGCACCACCTGTACAATTACCTGCTGCTTCTCTTACTGTGGCCCCTGCCCACTCACCTGAGAACTGGCACCACCTGTACAATTACCTGCTGCTTCTCTTACTGTGGCCCCTGCCCACTTACCTGAGAACTGGCACCACCTGTACAATTACCTGCAGCTTCTCTTACTGTGGCCCCTGCCCACTCACCTGAGAACTGGCACCACCTGTACAATTACCTGCTGCTTCTCTTACTGTGGCCCCTGCCCACTCACCTGAGAACTGGCACCACCTGTACAATTACCTGCTGCTTCTCTTACTGTGGCCCCTGCCCACTCACCTGAGAACTGGCACCACCTGTACAATTACCTGCTGCTTCTCTTACTGTGGCCCCTGCCCACTCACCTGAGAACTGGCACCACCTGTACAATTACCTGCTGCTTCTCTTACTGTGGCCCCTGCCCACTCACCTGAGAACTGGCACCACCTGTACAATTACCTGCTGCTTCTCTTACTGTGGCCCCTGCCCACTCACCTGAGAACTGGCACCACCTGTACAATTACCTGCAGCTTCTCTTACTGTGGCCCCTGCCCACTCACCTGAGAACTGGCACCACCTGTACAATTACCTGCAGCTTCTCTTACTGTGGCCCCTGCCCACTCACCTGAGAACTGGCACCACCTGTACAATTACCTGCAGCTTCTCTTACTGTGGCCCCTGCCCACTCACCTGGGGACTGGCACCACCTGTACAATTACCTGATTCTTCCCATTATAGGGAGAGGGGCAAGTGAGGGTGTGGGCAACCCTCTCCAGCTTTAATGCTGCCCATAGCAGCCTGTTATTCAGCTGGATTTGCCAATACCTGTACTTGGGGCAGTTGATAATTACGTCCTGTTGAACTACAACTCCCAGCAGCCATTGCTCAACTGACAGGAACAGTAGGAAGAGAGAGAGAGAACAAGAATGTCTGTGTCAGTTTAGGAGCCTTTAATTCAATCATTTAATTTCTTATATAAAAAATAGCAGTGATCTTGTGCAGCATTCCTCAGACCTGGTCTCTGTGTAAGCCCCGCCCAATTGGGGCACATCAGTTTAAAGGGTAACTATGCTTGAAGATGAAAGCTCCTCCCCACCGACAGCCCTTATTTCCTATAGCCAATCCATGTATGGGGGGAGGGAGCCTTATAATTAGCATGTTGTAAATGGAATCAATCTGATCAGTGTTGCAGTTGGTCCTCATTTTAAACTTTCTTTGCCTCCTGGTTCTTCCACTTTGCAATGTAGACTTTAAACGTCTCCCCAGTTGATGGGCTGGGCACCCCAAATACGATCAGGGGCTTTATTAATTCTCTTTCCCTATTCATTTCCCAGTCTGACATCTGCCTGGTTGCTAAGGCCAGGTGGTCCCTAGTAACCATTCAAATTTCAGACTGCCAGGTCAAATTTGAAATAGTCCAGGCACTACAAAGAACACAAAATCATAGACCAACTGCAAATTGCTAACATGTGATTGAAGCATAAGCTTTGCGGCATGGACCCCCACTGCACCACAAATGTGGGGTTTTATAATTAGGAGTAAATTGCAATTTGTGGATAAATACAAATGAATGACACATTACAATAATAATCCCAGGGCAGCCTTGGCACTGTGCTTTGCTGATTGCTAGAGTCCCGCTGCTTGGCAACAACATGAGTCTGTCTGTCCGTGGAAAAGAGGAGTGTGGATTGGATTTGGCAACACAAGTCGCCCAAGATGAGCAAGCGGAGAGTTTGTGGGAGCCAGACACCCCCAGAAAGAATCATTTTAGCCAGCGGGCAGTTCTTTCTCTGGAACTTCAGATTAGGAGACGACGCAGCAACTCTTGCGACAGCAGCCGCAGCATTTGCAGCAGGGGTAACAGCAACAGGGCTCCTCCTCCTGCGACACTGTCGCACCCACCTTGTTCCTCTTGTCCAGGTCGATGTTGTACATCCCGGGTGGGTGGCCACCGTTCTGGGGTGGGTCGGCGTATGGATTGTGGGGTCGTCTCCATGACTCCTGGGTGCGCACTTTATTGCCCTCCCTCGGGGCAGGAGTTGTTACGTCGCTGCTGTACCTGTCTTGCGCCGAGTACGAGGGGTAACTTGGCACCGCCGCGGGGTTGGCAATAACGAGCCCATCCAGGTCCTCCTCTCCCAGGGTGCGGCGCACAAAACTGCTCTTCAGCTGGGCCCGTGGGATGGTGACGCTCGCGTACGGGTTCTGCACATTCGCTCCTTTATCCATCGCCCCCGCGGAACTGTGCAATGCTGCTGCTTAAAGGCCAACTAATCCTCTGCGCAGATTGCCCACCTGCAAGAAAGAAAAAACTCAGTATCAACATCTCAACAGCCCCATTTATACCCCCCATTTACACAACATGGGCCCCTGCAGGGTCACAACATGGCACCACAATGCCCAGTGGCTTAACTACATATTACTGGGCCCCAAAATGTCTAGAGACGGCTTTACCAATATTTATTGCAACTGTATATGAATTAGGGCCTCATGGGGCCCCTGCTGCTCCCTCTGTAGTCCCCCCCTGATCATGCCCTCCCCTTCAGCCAATGAAAACATGATTGACCCCTAATTACCTGCCAAAACAAGTATCTCTATTATCCCTTTCTAATACAAATACCCACATAGCAGGGAAAATACAGGCCCTGGGAGTTACCCCTAAAGAATGGGGAGGGGGGTCTCAAACTCCATAAAGTACAACCCGACCAGTGGCTTTTCAGATCCCCCAATAACGTCATCTGCTGAAAGCCTGGGCTCTGGCATAAACAGGGGGCACCGGAGATTGGTCCGTAAATGCTTTTGTGGGTTCTGCTCCGTTTAGCAGCCCCTGCGCTTGTCTCAGCAGTGAAACTAGGGGGGTATCTACAGACTCTGCAGTTGCAAACGAGCCCAGGACTATAGGGGGGCCACTAAGGCCCTAATTAATCCATTTCATCTTGGCAGAATAGGTCAACTCACCAATGTTTACGGACCCTATAATGAATTTGGTGTGGGGCCCACTAACATCAGTTACACCACTGAGTGAAGCCCTTTAGCTGCCCTGCAGGAGGCATAACTACATGTTACTGGGACCCACAGCAAACTCGTTTTCAGGCCCTGACCTGTTCCACCAGTATTTAATGAAATTGTACGTGAATAAGAGCCTCCTTATGTGGCCCCTATACCTTCTGGGGCCCCCTGCAGCCGCAGGATCTGCTTCGTCTGTAGTTTTGCCCATGTGCCCTGGTCAGTAGATTGATGCAGGGGCAATAAATGAACACAAGAGGCAGAATGGTGCATGTTGATATCACTAATACCCTCCTCTGTGCCACTACCAATCAGAGCATGGGATCATTGGCACAAGACCAGCCTGTAGCCAATCAGAGCATGAGATCATTTGCTAGAACTAATCTGTAGCCAATCATCAATCAGATCAATAGAAACAAGACCAGTAATGGTGTCAAGTCTCCTGTTTTTATGAGACAGATTCCCATATTCCATTTACCCAGAATTCCTGTCACCAGGGGACACAATTAGCTCAGCGGTGATTAATGATTAACCAGGAAAGATCTTTGGTCGCTGCTGTGAGATAAATGCGTCAGGCCAATCACGTCTGCCATACACACACCAATATTATCAAAGGGAACATTTACGATATTTGGTGGGTGGGAGACCAATGCAGAAAGCTGTTATATCGGTCGGCTCATCGATGGGGTCAGGCTGAAAATTTTGAAGGCACCCGAACATGGGCCATCTATTGTTTCTCCCTGTGTTTCTGATGATGATTCAGTTCCACACGTGTCTATTGAAATGAACGATCTTTTCCAGGAAACATTGTAATTGTAATGTATATATGGCAGCTGAGGATTATGGGAGCTGTAGTACCAACAAGGCTGGCCATTTATTGGGCGGTGGCTCCTATATGACAGCAGCCCTGTCTCCTCTCAGACAATAAAGGGGAAATTCCATACCTTCCACTTATTTTCTATAGAATGGGTGAGACCTCTCTGCAGCTTACAACTTTTCATACTGCTGGGTTGCTATGATTAGCTACCCCTGGCAACCAGCATTATTCGGAGGATGCAATTTGTGTTCTAGCTCTTTGCTAGGGCCAGTGGGGCCCTCACCAGCTGACATTCAATACCAGGCAGACAGGTGGCACAGCCTGCTTCATAAACCACAGAGAATAAAAAATAAAGACCAAGTGCAAATTATTTCCAGGTATCACAGTAAATAAATCATTAATAAACTCTGGTGCAAATCTGCTGCTGACCTGGACACAAATCGCTGTGCTCGCTAGTAGTTGCTAATTAGTTGTGCTGTAGTTGTTAGTTCATTCGTTTATCTCAAGGAATTTCACTAAATTGATGTCGCCGCCTCCCCTGTACAGCAACTCCCGGCCTCTCGAGGGATCCTGGGAGTTGTTCTATAAGAGCCACACGCCTGTGTATGAGGGTTAGGTTGGAGCAGCCGCTGATCTATTGTTTCTAATATGAATAGTTTGTGAGTCAGGCCCCGGCAGTACAATGGGGGCCACAGTGACGGAGCAGGTGGCTGGGAGTCTTTAGTTACCGGACAGACAGGCCGAGCCGGATGGACTCCTTTCTGAGCAGGACTAAGTTTAGCCTGGGAGTTTTTCTACTCACACAAAACTCCCTAAACCCCAGGGCGGTTTCCTCTAGATCCGCTCGGCCGGATTTCTATGTTTGAGACAGTCTAAAGCAGAGGTGGGTAACGGAAGGCCCTCCAGCTGTCAGGGGGTTGCTGGGAGTTGCAGGTCAGCATCATATGTATGTAATTCCAACCCGCTGTACCTGTAATGCGACTCCCAAGCACCATGGAAAGGAGTCACTTCCCTGCCGGAGGGAGTCAACTCACCTGCACAGGTAAACAGCTCGTGTCGGCCCTTACTCAGCGCTAAAGAATGTGACGCGGACATAGAAGCACCTCTGCGTCACCTGATCAGTCACCTGATCCATTACACACAACTACTCTAAGCCCCTGTCAGTGTATGGGGGTCCTCACCTCTCTACCCACCGCCACTGATGCTAAATAATACTAATAATACTAATACTAATAATCAGCTGGGCCTCATCCATTATACACAACCCCAAGCCCCTGTGTCTAGAGGTCCTCACCTGTCTACCCACCACCACTGATACCAAATAATAATACTACTACTAATAATGATAATACTAATAATAATGATAATTATACTACTACTAATAATTATTGGCAATAATGAGCAGGGCCCGGCTATACCCAGTCATAAGATGAGAGTCAGATTATAAATAATGCACGAATGAGTTGTAGGGCCCTTGGGGGCAGAGTCAGTATTAAATAATACTAATAATAATGATAATAATACTAATAATAATAATAATCAGCTGGGCCTGACTAAATGTGCCATGGATTGTGCCCATCTGTATGAGCCAGTGAATGACCGGAGGGCCCCAGTAAGGGGCAGCTGATTGCCTGGCACAGAGTACAGGGTGGTAGAGACAAGTGGGAATAAGAATGTGGTACCTGTGCCAGGTGCATTCCAGGTTCAGGCTGAGCCCCCCAGCAGGTGCCAATGTCAGGGGGTGGAGGTGTCGCTCTCGTTGCTGCCGCAGAGTAGAATGAAGGGCAGACTCACCTGCTGAGGCTTTTCTATAGCAGGGGGAGGGGAGCAGGGAGTATCAGACTGGGCGTGACTTAGTAACTCCCTGCCACGGGCTCATTCCCTCTCATTCTTATGCAAATCACCAACACATATTTGGCATTGCTGGGCCACCCGGAGGCCTCATACAGACACAGCAGGTGGGCAACCCGGGAATTCTGCAAAAGACTACAAATCCCAGCAGCCACCTGGCAGAGCCTGATTTAAAGGGAAAGTGTTACATGTAGCCAGGCCCCACTCTTTTACCCCTCTAGTGTGGTCTCCCTGCAACCACGGGCCCCAAGGTCTGCGGCTGGACTGGCACTGCCGATAGGTGCCCTTGTGATATTGATTGGCTACTTGATGCCTATGAAATACATGGGGTGCCATGCTGCAGGCTGTGCTGGATTCTACAAAGTAATGCAGTTATTCATGAAAAAGAAGCATTTTTTCTTGAGTAAGTGATTGTGGCCCTGGGAGCATGTGCCCCGCCAAGGTAAAGTCTGCAGCATGTATCAACAATAACTGCTAATGAATGTACTACAACTCCCAGCACTCTCGTGCCTGAGCCCTGTGATAGGAGGAGAAAATTCTGCCAGTCAAGCTGTGGAGTTGGCCCTGGGGCCTGTGTAGGCTGCTAAGACCCTGGAGCTGGGCATTCAAGCTGGCGCTGCTATTTAGCAATGAAGTTCCACACTGCACAAAATCCATTACAGCCTGCAGCAGGATAGTGACTAGTCTCTGTGGGCTGTGGTTAGTCTCAGGTTGGGTTGGGCTGTGATCAGTGTTTGTGGAGTGCTGATTTGCCCTTTAATAGTCACAAAACACAACCTGAATGGTCACATTGTGAGGTTTTATGGGGGGGGGGGTGTTGTTTCTAACAACAACAACACAGCAGCCATGTCTTGCTTTATGGCAGGGATCCCAGATACTCATTTGGGCTGTAGGATCAATGACCCTTTACATGAGAGTGGGAGAGATAAGGTGCCTGGGAGTCACATTCCCTGGACTTCAGCCCCACTGATACTCTCAGTCCTAATCATAACTGACTCATAACCAGGGGGATCTGCTGCTGTTCTACAGGGATGGGCTCTTGCTGGGAGTTGTAGTTCAGCAGGAAGTGCATAAATGACATTGTTCTGGCTATAGAGTTAAAATCAGAAATATTGTCAGTGGGCAGAACTCAACTGTGTGCGTGGGAGATAAACAGCTCGTTCTGTGGTCTAGTTCCCCTTTAAGTCCCTCACAGCAGTAACACAGCGGGGCAGAT
The DNA here is from genome assembly GCA_038501925.1 of Xenopus petersii. Classification (NCBI taxonomy): domain Eukaryota; kingdom Metazoa; phylum Chordata; class Amphibia; order Anura; family Pipidae; genus Xenopus; species Xenopus petersii. The sequence goes on from CM076686.1 coordinate 146,115,295, forward strand.
AGAATTAAGAGCCGGGGGGACATCCGATACAGCCTGCAGCAGGAAACTAGACAGGTACTGGGGTGTCTTTTCCCAGTCTCAGCTACTCTATAACTGGTCTCCCTAGCGCCCCCCATCTGTGGGAAATTGTACTACTGGCTGGTCTGTTACTCACAGTAATATTAAATACTACCTTCCTAGTCTCTACAGACAGTTCTTTCTAAGAGGCTTTAGTTCCCCTTTAAATTACCTGGCGCTGGGCCATTGATTAAAGCTTAGTCTGCCGCAGTCTACACTGTACTGCAGGGGGGCCCAATAGGTACATCAGACAATGTCAACAAACAGCGAGTCTATTTCATGCACATATTTATTATTATTATTATTATTATTATTATTATTATATAAGATATAGTTGTTTGTTAAATATAACAATATACATGTTCTCGCAAATCAATATATAAGTAATAGTTTCCATGGAACAGAAAGCTAACAATGATTTTATGGATGTACAACATTACCAAAAGGAGACCTCCCATTAGTATGGACACTCCTGCTGTACTGAGAGTTAGGATTCTGTTCAACTTCCCCTTTAAACAGAGCTGTTGTGCAAGAAAAGCAGCCTTTTGTTATACTGTATAACAGTCAATAGTGGTGAAGGAATGTTGCTGGGTTTCATGCCATGGGGGGGGGGGGTTCTGTGTCGCTGCCCTTACGGAGCCTCAGACCTTCTCTAGCTGTGTTGCTAGGTTCTGAGTGCCTAGTTACCAGCCAGCGCTGGAAGAGGAATCGCCATAATGATGAGCTTGCAGAATGAGTGAGGTTACTTCCCCTTTAAACATCTGCAAAGAAGAAAAATGAAGCCAAAGCCAAGTCCCTTGTTACATGGAGCTGGTACATGGGTGTCACGTGAAATGGGGAGTCAATAAACATCACACTCTGCCCAAGGGCAATAGGACACTGGATAAGGACTCAGTACTCATGTACACCTTATATACCTATATACACATTATATACCTTATATACCTATATACACCTTATATACACCATATATACCTATATACACCTTATATACCTATATACATCTTATATACACCTTATATACCTTATATACCTATATATACCTTATATACCTATATACACCTTATATACACCATATATACCTATATACACCTTATATACCTATATACATCTTATATACACCTTATATACCTTATATACCTATATATACCTTATATACCTATATACACCTTATATACACCATATATACCTATATACACCTTATATACCTATATACACCTTATATACCTATATACACCTTATATACCTTATACCCTGTTTCCTGCGCTCACACGGTTACACTAATAAGTGTTTATGACACACACACATAATTGCTGCTTTCAGGTTTATTATAAAGGTAATTATATTAAATAGCAACGAGTGTTATACAGGGGAGGTGCCACATCTCCCAAACAAGAGGAATCTCATTGGCTGTCTTTTAATTGCGTTCAACAATAAGTGGTTATGTGCTGCCTGTGCTCTCACTCCTCTTCTCCCTAATTATGCTATGGGGGGGACCAGTCAATATTGGGGCAACAAGTTGTTATAATTCCATTATACATGGAATTGGTACTGTATTTATCTGCTGTGTGTTCTGGGGTATTATACATGGAATTGACACTGTATTTATCTGCTGTGTGTTCTGGAGTATTATACATGGAATTGGCCCTGTATTTATCCTGCTGTGTGTTCTGGGGTATTATACATGGAATTGGCAATGTATTTATCCTGCTGTGTGTTCTGGGGTATTATACATGGAATTGGTACTGTATTTATCTGCTGTGTGTTCTGGGGTATTATACATGGAATTGGCCCTGTATTTATCCTGCTGTGTGTTCTGGGGTATTATACATGGAATTGGTACTGTATTTATCTGCTGTGTGTTCTGGGGTATTATACATGGAATTGGCCCTGTATTTATCTGCTGTGTGTTCTGGGGTATTATACATGGAATTGGTACTGTATTTATCTGTTGTGTGTTCTGGGGTATTATACATGGAATTGGCACTGTATTTATCTGCTGTGTGTTCTGGGGTATTATACATGGAATTGCCACTGTATTTATCTGCTGTGTGTTCTGGGGTATTATACATGGAATTGGCCCTGTATTTATCTGCTGTGTGTTCTGGGGTATTATACATGGAATTGGCACTGTATTTATCTGCTGTGTGTTCTGGGTATTATACATGGAATTGACACTGTATTTATCTGCTGTGTGTTCTGGAGTATTATACATGGAATTGGCCCTGTATTTATCCTGCTGTGTGTTCTGGGGTATTATACATGGAATTGGCCCTGTATTTATCCTGCTGTGTGTTCTGGGTATTATACATGGAATTGGCACTGTATTTATCTGCTGTGTGTTCTGGGGTATTATACATGGAATTGGCCTGTATTTATCTGCTGTGTGTTCTGGGGTATTATACATGGAATTGGCCTGTATTTATCTGCTGTGTGTTCTGGGGTATTATACATGGAATTGGTACTGTATTTATCCTGCTGTGTGTTCTGGGGTATTATACATGGAATTGGCACTGTATTTATCTGCTGTGTGTTCTGGGGTATTATACATGGAATTGGCCTGTATTTATCTGCTGTGTGTTCTGGGGTATTATACATGGAATTGGCACTGTATTTATCTGCTGTGTGTTCTGGGGTATTATACATGGAATTGGCCCTGTATTTATCCTGCTGTGTGTTCTGGGGTATTATACATGGAATTGGCCCTGTATTTATCTGCTGTGTGTTCTGGGGTATTATACATGGAATTGGCACTGTATTTATCTGCTGTGTGTTCTGGGGTATTATACATGGAATTGGCCCTGTATTTATCTGCTGTGTGTTCTGGAGTATTATACATGGAATTGGCACTGTATTTATCTGCTGTGTGTTCTGGAGTATTATACATGGAATTGGCCCTGTATTTATCCTGCTGTGTGTTCTGGGGTATTATACATGGAATTGGCCCTGTATTTATCTGCTGTGTGTTCTGGGGTATTATACATGGAATTGACACTGTATTTATCTGCTGTGTGTTCTGGGGTATTATACATGGAATTGGCACTGTATTTATCTGCTGTGTGTTCTGGGGTATTATACATGGAATTGGCCCTGTATTTATCTGCTGTGTGTTCTGGGGTATTATACATGGAATTGGCACTGTATTTATCTGCTGTGTGTTCTGGGGTATTATACATGGAATTGGCACTGTATTTATCTGCTGTGTGTTCTGGGGTATTATACATGGAATTGGCACTGTATTTATCTGCTGTGTGTTCTGGGGTATTATACATGGAATTGGCACTGTATTTATCTGCTGTGTGTTCTGGGGTATTATACATGGAATTGGCACTGTATTTATCTGCTGTGTGTTCTGGGGTATTATACATGGAATTGACCCTGTATTTATCTGCTGTGTGTTCTGGGGTATTATACATGGAATTGGCACTGTATTTATCTGCTGTGTGTTCTGGGGTATTATACATGGAAATGGCACTGTATTTATCTGCTGTGTGTTCTGGGGTATTATACATGGAATTGGTACTGTATTTATCTGCTGTGTGTTCTGGGGTATTATACATGGAATTGGCCCTGTATTTATCCTGCTGTGTGTTCTGGGGTATTATACATGGAATTGGCCCTGTATTTATCCTGCTGTGTGTTCTGGGGTATTATACATGGAATTGGTACTGTATTTATCTGCTGTGTGTTCTGGGGTATTATACATGGAATTGGCCCTGTATTTATCTGCTGTGTGTTCTGGGGTATTATACATGGAATTGGTACTGTATTTATCTGCTGTGTGTTCTGGTGTATTATACATGGAATTGGCACTGTATTTATCTGCTGTGTGTTCTGGGGTATTATACATGGAATTGGCACTGTATTTATCTGCTGTGTGTTCTGGGGTATTATACATGGAATTGGCCCTGTATTTATCTGCTGTGTGTTCTGGGGTATTATACATGGAATTGGTACTGTATTTATCTGCTGTGTGTTCTGGGGTATTATACATGGAATTGGCCCTGTATTTATCTGCTGTGTGTTCTGGGGTATTATACATGGAATTGGTACTGTATTTATCTGCTGTGTGTTCTGGGGTATTATACATGGAATTGGCACTGTATTTATCTGCTGTGTGTTCTGGGGTATTATACATGGAATTGGTCCTGTATTTATCTGCTGTGTGTTCTGGGGGTATTATACATGGAATTGGTACTGTATTTATCTGCTGTGTGTTCTGGTGTATTATACATGGAATTGGCACTGTATTTATCTGCTGTGTGTTCTGGGGTATTATACATGGAATTGGCACTGTATTTATCTGCTGTGTGTTCTGGGGTATTATACATGGAATTGCCACTGTATTTATCTGCTGTGTGTTCTGGGGTATTATACATGGAATTGACACTGTATTTATCTGCTGTGTGTTCTGGAGTATTATACATGGAATTGGCCCTGTATTTATCCTGCTGTGTGTTCTGGGGTATTATACATGGAATTGGCACTGTATTTATCCTGCTGTGTGTTCTGGGGTATTATACATGGAATTGGCACTGTATTTATCTGCTGTGTGTTCTGGGGTATTATACATGGAATTGGCCTGTATTTATCTGCTGTGTGTTCTGGGGTATTATACATGGAATTGGCACTGTATTTATCCTGCTGTGTGTTCTGGGGTATTATACATGGAATTGGCACTGTATTTATCTGCTGTGTGTTCTGGGGTATTATACATGGAATTGGCCTGTATTTATCTGCTGTGTGTTCTGGGGTATTATACATGGAATTGGCACTGTATTTATCTGCTGTGTGTTCTGGGGTATTATACATGGAATTGGCCCTGTATTTATCCTGCTGTGTGTTCTGGGGTATTATACATGGAATTGGCCCTGTATTTATCTGCTGTGTGTTCTGGGGTATTATACATGGAATTGGCACTGTATTTATCTGCTGTGTGTTCTGGGGTATTATACATGGAATTGGCCCTGTATTTATCTGCTGTGTGTTCTGGAGTATTATACATGGAATTGGCACTGTATTTATCTGCTGTGTGTTCTGGAGTATTATACATGGAATTGGCCCTGTATTTATCCTGCTGTGTGTTCTGGGGTATTATACATGGAATTGGCCCTGTATTTATCTGCTGTGTGTTCTGGGGTATTATACATGGAATTGGCACTTTAGTTATCTGCTGTGTGTTCTGGGGTATTATACATGGAATTGACACTGTATTTATCTGCTGTGTGTTCTGGTGTATTATACATGGAATTGGCACTGTATTTATCTGCTGTGTGTTCTGGGGTATTATACATGGAATTGGCCCTGTATTTATCTGCTGTGTGTTCTGGGGTATTATACATGGAATTGGCACTGTATTTATCTGCTGTGTGTTCTGGGGTATTATACATGGAATTGGCACTGTATTTATCTGCTGTGTGTTCTGGGGGTATTATACATGGAATTGGCACTGTATTTATCTGCTGTGTGTTCTGGGGTATTATACATGGAATTGACCCTGTATTTATCTGCTGTGTGTTCTGGGGTATTATACATGGAATTGGCACTGTATTTATCTGCTGTGTGTTCTGGGGTATTATACATGGAATTGGCCCTGTATTTATCTGCTGTGTGTTCTGGAGTATTATACATGGAATTGGCCCTGTATTTATCTGCTGTGTGTTCTGGAGTATTATACATGGAATTGGCCCTGTATTTATCCTGCTGTGTGTTCTGGGGTATTATACATGGAATTGGCACTGTATTTATCCTGCTGTGTGTTCTGGGGTATTATACATGGAATTGGCCCTGTATTTATCCTGCTGTGTGTTCTGGGGTATTATACATGGAATTGGTACTGTATTTATCTGCTGTGTGTTCTGGGGTATTATACATGGAATTGGCCCTGTATTTATCCTGCTGTGTGTTCTGGGGTATTATACATGGAATTGGCCCTGTATTTATCTGCTGTGTGTTCTGGGGTATTATACATGGAATTGGCACTTTAGTTATCTGCTGTGTGTTCTGGGGTATTATACATGGAATTGGCACTGTATTTATCTGCTGTGTGTTCTGGGGTATTATACATGGAATTGGCCCTGTATTTATCTGCTGTGTGTTCTGGGGTATTATACATGGAATTGGCACTTTAGTTATCTGCTGTGTGTTCTGGGGTATTATACATGGAATTGACACTGTATTTATCTGCTGTGTGTTCTGGTGTATTATACATGGAATTGGCACTGTATTTATCTGCTGTGTGTTCTGGGGTATTATACATGGAATTGGCCCTGTATTTATCTGCTGTGTGTTCTGGGGTATTATACATGGAATTGGCACTGTATTTATCTGCTGTGTGTTCTGGGGTATTATACATGGAATTGGCACTGTATTTATCTGCTGTGTGTTCTGGGGGTATTATACATGGAATTGGCACTGTATTTATCTGCTGTGTGTTCTGGGGTATTATACATGGAATTGACCCTGTATTTATCTGCTGTGTGTTCTGGGGTATTATACATGGAATTGGCACTGTATTTATCTGCTGTGTGTTCTGGGGTATTATACATGGAATTGGCCCTGTATTTATCTGCTGTGTGTTCTGGAGTATTATACATGGAATTGGCCCTGTATTTATCTGCTGTGTGTTCTGGAGTATTATACATGGAATTGGCCCTGTATTTATCCTGCTGTGTGTTCTGGGGTATTATACATGGAATTGGCACTGTATTTATCCTGCTGTGTGTTCTGGGGTATTATACATGGAATTGGCCCTGTATTTATCCTGCTGTGTGTTCTGGGGTATTATACATGGAATTGGTACTGTATTTATCTGCTGTGTGTTCTGGGGTATTATACATGGAATTGGTACTGTATTTATCCTACTTTGTGTTCTGGGGTATTATACATGGAATTGGTTCAGGAATACAATGTAGCAATCCATGTACAAAATGTCTTTATTAGACCCCCCAATGCGCCCAAGGCTGGTATGGATCTCCATTCTCTATATCAGAGTGACTAATTACTACTGCCAAATTGCCCCTGCCCGCCCCACCCAGTATTTATATAAAAAGCAGCGATGTCACTTTGTGATAATGTTTCTATTGGCTGAGATAACAATTTAATCACTCGCTTCTAAATATAAACACCTGTTTCCTGTAATGGGAATGGAATCTGCCCCAGGGCAACAGGATATTATAGTCCAATTATGTACCCACAGAAGGAATGTTCTGGACACACAATAAGCTATACCCACATACTGTACTGTCTAAGGGAATCAATATGGCACCTCCCTCCTCCCATATGTATAAATACAAATATACAGAGAAGGAATGTTCTGGGCACACAATAAGCTATACCCTCATACTGTACTGTCTAAGGGAATCAATATGGCACCTTCTCCTCCCATATGTATAAATACAAATATACAGAGAAGGAATGTTCTGGACACACAATAAGCTATACCCACATACTGTACTGTCTAAGGGAATCAATATGGCACCTCCTCCTCCCATATGTATAAATACAAATATACAGAGAAGGAATGTTCTGGGCACACAATAAGCTATACCCTCATACTGTACTGTCTAAGGGAATCAATATGGCACCTCCCTCCTCCCATATGTATAAATACAAATATACAGAGAAGGAATGTTCTGGGCACACAATAAGCTATACCCTCATACTGTACTGTCTAAGGGAATCAATGTGGCACCTCCTCCTCCCATATGTATAAATACAAATATACAGAGAAGGAATGTTCTGGGCACACAATAAGCTATACCCTCATACTGTACTGTCTAAGGGAATCAATATGGCACCTCCTCCTCCCATATGTATAAATACAAATATACAGAGAAGGAATGTTCTGGGCACACAATAAGCTATACCCTCATACTGTACTGTCTAAGGGAATCAATATGGCACCTCCTCCTCCCATATGTATAAATACAAATATACAGAGAAGGAATGTTCTGGGCACACAATAAGCTATACCCTCATACTGTACTGTCTAAGGGAATGAATATGGCACCTCCTCCTCCCATATGTATAAATACAAATATACAGAGAAGGAATGTTCTGGGCACACAATAAGCTATACCCTCATACTGTACTGTCTAAGGGAATCAATATGGCACCTCCTCCTCCCATATGTATAAATACAAATATACAGAGAAGGAATGTTCTGGGCACACAATAAGCTATATCCTCATACTGTACTGTCTAAGGGAATCAATATGGCACCTCCTCCTCCCATATGTATAAATACAAATATACAGAGAAGGAATGTTCTGGGCACACAATAAGCTATACCCTCATACTGTACTGTCTAAGGGAATCAATATGGCACCTCCTCCCATATGTATAAATACAAATATACAGAGAAGGAATGTTCTGGGCACACAATAAGCTATACCCTCATACTGTACTGTCTAAGGGAATCAATATGGCACCTCCTCCCATATGTATAAATACAAATATACAGAGACGGAATGTTCTGGGCACACAATAAGCTATACCCTCATACTGTACTGTCTAAGGGAATCAATATGGCACCTGACGTCAAGATTTAGCATTAAGATTTCTTTACCGGGTCACGATTAACGAGGAAACAATTAAAGCTTTATTAATCCAGTTAAAATGCAACAATTGAAGCGGGCAGGGGAACAAGCTTAACATGTTTCGTGACTCCTACAGGTGAGACACTTATATAACCACAGCAATAAAAATTCAATGATACACCTAATTAAAAAGTCGCAAAACATATATAAGCATTCATTTTAATTGATGTAATATAATCCATACAATTAGCAGCATACTGGGTTGATTATTATTGTCGGATAATTAAATAAATGAGAATCAGTGAATAATGAATGAAATATGAGGCGCAGCATGATATAAATGTATGTGGGTGGGAATAAATAGATAGATAAATAAATGATTCATTTATATCAGACAAATAATTTGCATTCATTAATTAATTCATTTGATAAAATGACACTTCACCAGACTTCATAGATTATATAAATCAGGATTAAATGAATTCAGATTTAATCAAAACTCTTAAAGTACATGAAAATCTTGAAAGGCTAATTAATATGTCAGAAATATTATTTGACAAAACAATTTAATTCCCAATCTCTGTTAAAATCCTTATGCATAATCGTGTCCAGATTAAAAATCCAGAAGGCCTTTGTTCTCAAAAGGGACAACTCTGTGTGTCTCTTCCTAGGGGCATGTTTACTAACATTGGAGATAAATATCTGGAGAGATTTCTGGAGATGTTGCCCATAGCAACCAATCAGATCTTTGCTTTTGTTTTCTAACTTGGCTGTGGCTGTTTAAATCTAATTGCTGATTGGTTGCCATGGGCAACATCTCCAGAAATCTCTCCAGATATTTATCTCCAATGTTAGTAAACATGCCCCCTAATATGGGATACGACTAATATTGGATACGACTAATATTGGATACGACTTATATTGGATACGACTAATATTGGATACGACTTATATTGGATACGACTAATATTGGATACGACTAATATTGGACACGACTTATATTGAATACGACTAATATTGGATACGTCTAATATTGGATACGACTTATATTGGATACGACTAATATTGGATACGACTTATATTGAATACGACTAATATTGGATACGACTTATATTGAATACGACTAATATTGGATACGTCTAATATTGGATACGACTTATATTGAATACGACTAATATTGGATACGACTTATATTGAATACGACTAATATTGGATACGACTAATATTGGATACGACTAATATTGGATACGACTAATATATGGATACGACTTATATTGGATACGACTAATATTGGACACGACTTATATTGAATACGACTAATATTGGATACGACTTATATTGGATACGACTAATATTGGATACGTCTAATATTGGATACGACTTATATTGAATACGACTAATATTGGATACGACTTATATTGAATACGACTAATATTGGATACGTCTAATATTGGATACGACTTATATTGAATACGACTAATATTGGATACGACTTATATTGAATACCACTAATATTGGGTACGTCTAATATTGGATACGACTTATATTGGATACGACTAATATTGGATACGACTTATATTGAATACGACTAATATTGGATACGTCTAATATTGGATACGACTTATATTGGATACGACTAATATTGGATACGTCTAATATCGGATACGACTTATATTGAATACGACTAATATTGGATACGACTTATATTGAATACGACTAATATTGGATACGTCTAATATTGGATACGACTTATATTGAATACGACTAATATTGGATACGACTAATATTGGATACGACTTATATTGGATACGACTAATATTGGATACGACTTATATTGGATACGACTTATATTGGATACGACTAATATTGGATACGACTAATATTGGATACGACTTATATTGGATACGACTTATATTGGATACGACTAATATTGGATACGACTAATATTGGATATGACTTATATTGGATACGACTAATATTGGATATGACTAATATTGGATACGACTTATATTGAATACGACTAATATTGGATACGTCTAATATTGGATACGACTTATATTGGATACGACTAATATTGGATACGACTAATATTGGATACGACTTATATTGAATACGACTTATATTGGATATGCCTAATATTGGATACGACTTATATTGGATACGACTTATATTGGATACGACTAATATTGGATACGACTTATATTGGATACGACTAATATTGGATACGACTTATATTGGATACGACTAATATTGGATACGACTAATATTGGATACGACTTATACTGGATACGACTAATATTGGATACGACTTATACTGGATACGACTAGTATTGGATACGACTTATACTGGATACGACTAATATTGGATACGATATTGGATAACTTTATGAGAAAGGCAATTGCCTGTGTCTATAACAAATGAACTTCCACTTTGTTACCACTAGGTGTCACTACATTACAACAAAGCAGCAGGGAAGCCAATGTAACAGGTCACAATGAAAGAAAGTGGAATAGTTAGTAATTTGCCACGAGGATGGGGCACCACAGGGTACAGAATTCTATTGGCACCAGTCACTCGTGCCCAATGATTGTGAGTCAGTATCTCTGGCAACATAATGTACCTGTATGTGGAACGGGGGATTCCTATACCTATACCAAGCTCAGAACCGTGCAACTCCCCGCAGCCCACAATACATTTCTATACAAGAGAGTTACTGTAGAAATGTATTGTGGGCTGCGGGGAGTTGTACGGTTCTGAGCTTGGGCAATGGGGCAGGTACTCGGCTTCCTTCTGCCTTTTCACCATGTGACATTTCCACACTGGAAACTTGTGTACAAATCACAGTGACTGTCCTGACTCCGAGCCCACCCACGTGCTGCCCCTCATTGCTCATCACTGCATCTCCCTTCCAGTGAGTGTGAGTTGCTACAGGCCCGGCTGCCCCTATAGACCCAGCTAATAACAACCAGCACAAACACATTGTCAACATTTAACTTCCCCTTTTTCTGGGCAATCTCATCTGCACGTGGGGGTGTAAAACTACAACTCCCAGTCTCCGGGGGGGGGGGGGCTGGAATGTGAGTGGCAGCTGCTCAAACACTGACACAATAGAGGGGCTGCTAGTGGCCCCTGTGATCTCTGCTGTTACAATTGAGTGTTGATGTTGGGGGGACACAATAGAGCAGGTGTAATGGATAGAAAGGGAATAAATTAGCCAATCTGGGCACACGCTGGCCCATTAATGCCCCATCAGCCCCGGGGGCTCCATGTGATTGATCTTTCATTATACGTGTGTGTGTGGGGGCAATGCTATCTGCTGTACCCGTCACTGACACCCTCCCTGTGCCCCTGGGCCACACTTTAATCGTAAGCTCTTCAGGGCAGATCTGAATCAGCAGTGACAGGGTAAGGGATGGCCAATTCCTACGGACCAACCAGAAGGGTATATTATGTATCCATGGAGACGATGTCCAGGATTAACCCCCCACACAGAGTACGGTTCCCATGAAGCCCCCAGAGGAATGTCATTTGAAGTAACGTTGCCTTTAATTGGCTCATCGGCTGTGAGAACGGAGCGCATTGGCTAAGCTGCCGATGAATAAGACTCGGGTGATTTCCATGGCAACAGCAATTCATCCCAAATTCTAATAAGGAGCTGTTTCCATAGTAACAGCATAGTAACATCTCTGCAGGCTCCTTAATAGGCCTTTGTTATGATGAGGGGTACACACGCCGTCTCTTTAATAGGGGGCTCGTCAGGCAGCCATAAAACCCTGCAGCAGTCAATGGAAAAGTGCACTGACTGTTCTCCCTCTGTACTCACTTAAAGGGGAACTATCACAAAAAAGAAAATTTAATATAAGCTTCCTCATACAGAAATAAGAAACTTTTTAAATATAATCAATTAAAAATTCTGTATTGTTTCTGAAATAATCAAGTTTATCTTCACTATTCCTCTCTCAGCATCTGTTTCTCCTCATTCTGTCTTCATGCAGCAGTTGGGTGTCAGATATTCACTGACAGTTACATCCAATATATCTTATAGGGGGGCTCCTTTTGTCAGAACATATGTTAGAGGTCACTCTATTAAACTCGCCAGACATCATGTCTCTCTACATGCAGGATTTGTGCAAAAGACAGTTATTTTGTTAGATTGAGTGAGCCCCCCTATTAGATATATTGGATCTAACTGTCAGTGAATATCTGAATATTAGTGATTATTTCAGAAACAATACAGAATTTTTAATTGATTGTATTTAAAAAGTTTCTTATTTCAGTATGATGGAGCTTATATTAAATTTTCATTCTTACAAAAGTTTCCCTTTAATGGGGGAATGGAGAACAAAGTGAGAGCAGTAACATGAGTCATATGTGCAACCTCCCTATCTCCTTATTATATATATGATGGGGGCCCTGTAGAACAGGACAATGGTTCCGGCAGTTTCATGTTGAGAATCCCACCCAGGGCTGGCGGAAGGTCCCCTGAGCTGAGCGGGGCCCGGGCCTCAGAGAGGGGCAGATAAAAGCCATTTTGTATTGTGTGACCCCCTGCCCCACTCAGCAGGTTCTGGCCGAATGTTATTTCACTTTTATTCTTTCCTTTATTCAAACAAAGAGACTGAACTGCTGCTCCGACTTCCAGCAATTCCTTCCCATTTCCTTCCTGGCTCTGAGCCAGACACTAGACGACTATTGAGTCATGTTTGTGTCCCACACATAGCTATAGGCCGTTGCTATGGGAGTTGCTAGTGCCCGGGGTCCCAATCCCAGTCTCCCTACTGATCTAGGGCCACACAGCGCTCCCCTGACACCACTGGATGTTCAGTTAGAGTGTAAGCTCTGTGAGCATTCTTTGGCACTGCACTAAAGCATTGCTATACAGTGCAATGGGCTACAGATAGGGTTGCCACACTGTCTCCGGAGCCCAGGGTTGCCAGGTTGGCAGTTTTCCAGCCAAATTGAGCTACTTATTTAAAGCCCAGGCAGGTTTCAAAAGTACAAACTAGCCAAGGTACGGATTTGGGCTACTTTTCAGGCCTTTGGCTGGTTTGTACTTTGGAAACCAGCCAAAGTTTTTTTTTCTTGCCCTAATGTGCCAAACCTGCGTCTCCCAATGCATGTTGGGTAATGTGGTTTTTGTTTAACAATTTCCCGACTGCCAAGTTGAATATAAGACTACAATACCCAGCATGCAATGGGACTGACTTGTGTAGAAGACGGGAGTTACCAGATTTTGGACTCTGTACCCCATCACTCTTAAGCATTCTCGCATTTTCCTCACTTTCAGACAATTTTGGGACAAAAATCTGCTGGCCACAAAAAGGATGACCTGTTTTACCAATATTTATTGAAATTGTATATGTATTAGGCCTTTTGGGACCCCTATACCTCCTGTGTCCCCTCTGTAGTTACCCCCCTGGTGACGGGCGAATCTGTCCCATTATGCTTCATGGAAAAATATGCGAAACAGTGAAAATTTGAAAAAGGCTCATTTTCACACATATTCATTTATTTTTTAGACCTGCACATATTATGCTATTTTTGGGCTACTTTTGAAGTGCCTCTTGGCTAGTTTTGGGCTGGTTTTGTAGCTGACTTTGGTTGGTTTTGAAAATTAGACCTGATATAGCCCTGCAGGAGCCCCACAATAATGTCTGGGTGCCCAGTGGCACTGATCGAACATCTGATTTACCATAAAATGCCTCTGGGGAACCAGGTGCCTCTCCCGCGAGCCAATCAGAAAACAAACTGATCAATAAGGAAATATCCCAACACTCACAACAGGGGGTGCTGTTTTACTGCACTTATACCACTTGGGCAAAGGGGAGAAGCCCACTGTGTTGATGCACTCACTGAGCTCTGGGCCTTATAGGCACCCCCTGTCCCTGCGTGGTACCCACCTGCTCATTACTGTGCCCTTACAGTTCCTGAGAGGGAAAGGCAAGTAGTTGTTGTATTCGGGCTCCTTCCCACAGCCTGAGGCCTTGGCATCCTGGAATCCCACTCCATTTGTGCTCATTCCCCCAGGTGCCGGGTTGCCAGGAAGACTCTGCTTTCAGTCTGGCTCTGTATTCCCGGCAGCAGAGCTGAACATCACTGATGCATCAATATAATAATATTCATTATCCCTGGCCAATAGCCTGCCGACTTGGGGGCTTGGATTTGGCTACCTGCAGAGCGTGCACTCTAGTGAGATAACATTTCAATCTTCAAGTCCCCAAGTGAGAATGCTGCATCGCATTTGCAGTAGATCCGTGATTCCCTGGACCATTGATTGTAAGCTCTATGGGGCAACTGTGCCCCATGTTGTCGGCTGGCTCACTATCCTTATGTGCAGCATGGCCTATCCAGGTCAAGTATGTGTTCAGTTGCTTTAAGATTAAACTGTAAGCTCCTGGGAGTCAGACCACTGATGTGGCTATAACAGGGTGGGAGAGCTGGGGAGCAGGACCTGTTAGATTGCAAGCTCTTGCACTTTTTTCAGGTAGGATGCTGTTTGATTGTTGCACTGTGCCTCAGCTCAGCCAATAGGAAGGAGGCACAGCCTTGGATGGGAACAATGTGTCCCAGAAACCCCCAGTTCTGAGCAGTAAGTTCCTATTGGGGGAAATGCAGTAACACAGAGCCAGTGTTAGAGCCCAGGCTTTTCCTGTAATAACCTCACAGGCCCCACTGTTTATCCACGCCTAAAGAAAACAGGGCGCCCATACAGGATTGGGTGGGCTTCAGCTATTTATAGAGCTGCTGTACTAACCCCCCTCCGTCTCACAGTATCCACCACTCCCAGCATGCATCTCCCTGTCTGTCTGGGATCTCTACAGGGTGGGGTACCTCCAGAGAGACTATTATAGTAGTAGTTACAGGTGCCGGCATAGCAGCAGAGTCACAAGTTGCAGTTCTAGTGGACGAGGGGGGTCGCTAAGGGGCACAGTGACTGCAGTACATTATCCTTATGTAGCCCCTTTTATATTATACATTTTTCAGTGTCAGAAGTCCAACCAACTTAATAATATTACAGAGGAGCATCACCCCCCCACACACACATACTGAGCGCTGCTGTATAATGAACCCACAGTGTGGGCAGCAATCTGACATTATTTATTGCAGCTCTCGGGGCCCCGGGCTCTCACAGCAACAACTCGCTGCTCTGCTGCTATAAAATCAATAGGAGCTTCAGATAAAACGAGTTATGTGCAATTAAGCTAATTGCCCCTCTGAATAATTAATCAGGGCCTGGAGACCCGCCCACGTTCAAATGGAAAGAGGCGTCACTGCTCATCAGCAAATGATCTATATGCACCAGCCTGCGGGTTATTGTCACTATGAGGGGCTTTAATGCCGCCTATTTTACCTGGGCTAAAATTCCCAGATCTGCCTCTATATAGTGTCTAGTGCCCCATGGGGGTATAGCTTGTTGTGTGCCCAGAACATTCCTTCTCTGTATATTTGTATTTATACATATGGGAGGAGGAGGTGCCATATTGATTCCCTTAGACAGTACAGTATGAGGGTATAGCTTGTTGTGTGCCCAGAACATTCCTTCTCTGTATATTTGTATTTATACATATGGGAGGAGGAGGTGCCATATTGATTCCCTTAGACAGTACAGTATGAGGGTATAGCTTATTGTGTGCCCAGAACATTCCTTCTCTGTATATTTGTATTTATACATATGGGAGGAGGAGGTGCCATATTGATTCCCTTAGACAGTACAGTATGAGGGTATAGCTTGTTGTGTGCCCAGAACATTCCTTCTCTGTATATTTGTATTTATACATATGGGAGAAGTTGCCATTTTGATTCCCTTAGACAGTACAGTATGAGGGTATAGCTTATTGTGTGCCCAGAACATTCCTTCTCTGTATATTTGTATTTATACATATGGGAGGAGGAGGTGCTATATTGATTCCCTTAGACAGTACAGTATGAGGGTATAGCTTATTGTGTGCCCAGAACATTCCTTCTCTGTATATTTGTATTTATACATATGGGAGGAGGTGCCATTTTGATTCCCTTAGACAGTACAGTATGAGGGTATAGCTTATTGTGTGCCCAGAACATTCCTTCTCTGTATATTTGTATTTATACATATGGGAGGAGGTGCCATATTGATTCCCTTAGACAGTACAGTATGAGGGTATAGCTTATTGTGTGCCCAGAACATTCCTTCTCTGTATATTTGTATTTATACATATGGGAGGAGGTGCCATATTGATTCCCTTAGACAGTACAGTATGAGGGTATAGCTTATTGTGTGCCCAGAACATTCCTTCTCTGTATATTTGTATTCATACATATGGGAGGAGGTGCCATTTTGATTCCCTTAGACAGTACAGTATGAGGGTATAGCTTATTGTGTGCCCAGAACATTCCTTCTCTGTATATTTGTATTTATACATATGGGAGGAGGGAGGTGCTGTACTGATTGGGTGGGTCAGACAAAGCTCAGGGCTAATTATGGGCTGTTAATGAGGTGCTCCCTTATGATGTGTAACCTTCCCAGGTGGATAATCAGGTAACTGGGTGGGTGTAGTTGTTGCCGAGAAGGTTCCCAGGTGGATGTTACTGGGGGATGAAAATACAAGATGCCCCATTAGGATGAAGGGACCTGTGGGGGGCACATGGACACAGAGAATGACATCCCAGCAATGGCCCAGGCATGCACTCTTACCAATTTACTGGCTGATGTGTGTGGGGTGGGGGGGGGTCAGCACCAGGGGGAAGGTGATTTGCTCTGAACCACCCACTTCCTACTCAGGATGCTGCACTGTAGCCCAGCCAATAGAATCAGAGTGTTCTTGCCCTTGTACAGACACAGTGGCAGTTACCTGGTTTCTGGGGCTTCTGGGGGATCACTAAGTATCCTGGGCCAGAAATGAATTGTAAGCTCTTGGGGCAATTGTGCAGGTAAGTATTGCTGGGTCTTCTCCTGTCCTGCCAATAAAACGTGTGTTTATTTGAGTGCCAGAGGCTGAATGGCAGTGAATGAGGAGGAGGTGGGGTAAGGACTGAGCTGCCTCTTTGCTGATTGAGAGAAATGCGAGTGCTCTGCAACACTGCAGCACCCACTGCGGGCTCACACACACACACACTCTCGCACACACACTCTCGCACACACACACTCTCGCACAAGCACAGAGGGAGGGTCACGCTCACTGCTCTCTGCAAGGAGGACCCAGCTGCTACTGTGCTGGTAGGATTGGGGGGCTGTATATTGTGTGCCTGGGATGGTGGGTGTGTGGGTAGGTGGGTGCATGGGGTGGGTGGGTGCATGGGGTGGGTAGGTGGGTGCACGGGGTGGGCTGTGATTTCTCATTGCTAGTGGCTGCATAAGGGATTAGACAATCAATGTGCTCTAGTAATAACAGCACCCTCCCAGCCATCCATCCTGACACCCATCTCGGAGGGCAACTGGGAGACTAACTGCCTGCTGTAGGGCACTGGGAGTAGAGATACCCACCGTAGGGCACTGGGAGTAGAGATACCCGGGGCCTACATCTGAGAGAGATGCCAAGCAGCCCTGGTCAGTAGCCAAGCAGATTTATCATTACAGGGTGTATGTGGCATTGTGCTGGGTCACTTCCCTGGCACAGCTGGGGGGGGGGGCAGATGGCATTATGGCAGCCGCATGGATTGTGCCTTTCAGATAACCTCTAGCCATGGGGCTGCCCGTCACAGAGCCCTTGTTGGGTGGCACAGGCTGGGCACCTGATGTTGTACAGATGTGAGACAATTCAGTGCCCCCGTTCTCTGCTGGGGATTCATTGTAAAGTGATTCCCCCCCATCTCATTATACTGACAGGAGCAGATCAGCTGGAGGGGGAGGTATCCAGGGTCACTTTAACCCCCTCTGCACCACAGTGGAAAGGACCACTTCACTCCCCCAGGTTAGGGAACCATTTTGTATGGCTTTGTGGCCAATCCTGTGCATGGGGGGCTGCAGGGATAGTGGCTGGCAGGGGCATTTCATGGAGGGGCACTTTTGTTGGCAAGACAGCTAGAGGGATGCCCATCCCTGCCCTAAGCTACCAATGTATTAACATTCCCATCTGATCCCAAGAACTCACACTCTAGGTGGGGGTCCACATGATGGCCCAGGTGTGGGGTTCTGAAGCTGGGGTGGGGGGAGGCTGGATCTGTTATCTGATGTCACAATCTTCTATGGGGCCAGTAACACCAGTTTAACCACCTTCATACTGGGATGTTGTTACTGGGTGGGATTATTTATGGGTAAATGTGAAACTGCTTTGGGCCCGGGGGCAGTATCTTAGTAAATCAGGCAGACTGGCCAGTTACAGGCCGCTCGGCTAAATGGCACCCTCTGTGCATCGCTGGGCAATTGGGCAAAGGCTCTGGGAGGTAAGTGTGAGGGGTGATGGGCTGCTGCTCAGACTGCTGGGGAGAGGGCTAAGTCAGTGACATATATATATATACATATATATAGGAAAAGGAGTGATGAATTCAGTCGAACGCAGTGGGTTGCTGCAAAAACTGTGCTTTTATTTTAACAACATGTTTCGAGCTGTGCTCTTTGTCAAGTGTAAATATAGTGTATATATATATATATATATATATATATAATACCTCCGTGGCTCAGGGGATATAACTACAGACTGTGCAGCTTGTGCCAAAACATGGGAAATAAAGGGCAGATTGAGACTTGTGTGTGTACAGGGGGCAGTTCTGTGGGGTATCTTGGGGGTGCATTCTAGGAATAGACTTGGCACCAATTCACCCTCCCTGATTTCCCTGTCATACTGCAACAGCCTCTGCCTGATTTGGGCCTACGGTGTACTTGGCACTGCCCAGTCTGTACCCCTGGAGAAACCCTACAGCCTGACTCAGTTGTGGTTCTGCCCAATCTGTGGGGGGTTGGTTGTATGTAGAGGTGTATGTGTGGGGGGGGGGGTTGGTTGTATGTAGAGGTACATGTGTGGGGGATTGGTTGTATGCAGAGGTACATGTGTGGGGGATTGGTTGTATGTAGATGTACATGTGTGGGTGATTGGTTGTTTGTAGAGGTGCATGTGTGGGGTATTGGTTGTATGTAAAGCTGCATGTGTGGGGGGGTTGGTTGTATGTAAAGCTGCATGTGTGGGGGGTTGGTTGTATGTAGAGGTACATGTGTGGGGGGGTTTGTTGTATGTAGAGGTTCATGTGTGGGGGGTTGGTTTTATGTAAAGGTACATGTGTGGGGGTTGGTTGTATGTAGTGGGGTGTGAGTATTAGAACTACAGGGATCAGATCATGTTCTTTGTTGTGGGTCGGAGCATTTGTTCCCTACTTATCTGTGACAAGAGGGGCCCATAAGTGCCCAGCCTGGCACCCTACACCCATAATGTATATTTTTGGGGAAGAACCGCACCAACTATTGAGATTCATTTCCATTAATGATGGAGTCTAAGAGACAGATGCCTCTGTCCTTTTGTTCCCAACTGCTGGGTCCAATACCCACACAGAAAGGGGCAGGGGGCTAATGAGAATGTTTTGAGCTGCTTGCCTAGGCTCTCCAACTGATCTACTTGGCCCTGGGCAATTTACTAGCACTGTACTAGGAACTGATACATTAACAGCCTCCTTGATATGTTATCATTAGCATAGACAGCCTTGGCCAGGAGCTTGCAATCTAACACACTTGCATAAGAATCATGTGGTTTCATTCTCACTGCTCACCGACCTCTCATTTATTATACAGGTACCAACTCCTCCCAGGGAAGCAAAGCTGTGCCTCCAAGTAGCCAAGACAAGGCCTTCAGGATTATAATTGGTCCTTCATACCTTTCTTGGTATCTAGCAAGGCCACTGGGACTGAAGTTGGTCTGAATCCTTGGGATCTAGCCATGGGACTAAAGTTGGTCTCCATTCTTGGGATTTAGCAAGCCTATTTGGATTACTGTGGGTCTCCGGCCTTGGGATCTAGCAAGGCCATTGGGACTTCTGTTGGTCTCTATTCCTGGGATCTAGAAAGCTCATTAGTATTACATTTGGCTTCCTATGTAGGACTAACTCCATAGAACCTTGGACTGCTCTGCTGGATTTGGCTTTGCTGCAGGATGCTCAGATAATGGTGTTCCCAATGAGTGGGTCCCTCATCTCTCAGAACCTTGTGGACTTGTCGGCAAGAAAGCGGAAAGGACATTCCCAGCCTATGCAAGAGCCTTCCATGTAAGCAGGAATAGGACCTAGGGAGGTGCATTTGCCGTTGATGTGGGGTTATTGCATTCCTCAGCGCAACTACTGCTTGTGAGATGTTAGTATTCAACCACCATCCTCTCCAGGACCTACAATTGCCCGGGTGGCCTTTCTACCATCTCTCTGAGAGACTGAGCACTTGAGCCCGGCAGTAATTTGATCCACTTGCATATTAATGTTTGGAGGGAATACCACGGAGGAATTGACTCCCCAGTTGGACCACATTAGCCTGTTTGGCCTGTAGTGGTGGCCATGGTCATCTGCACTAGACTCTCCTCCTCTGCTGGTCCCTCAATCACAGTGGTGCCAGTGCAAGATTTCTAGGTGGGGGGTGGCATTACAACTCTCCAGCCACATGCAGGGGGCGCTGGGAGAAAACAAAGTTGCGGACAGTAATGTGAAAAAAATTCTTATGTCTTGTCTGAAAGGGCAACAGGTCATCATCAAAATGGAGGCCATGAAGATCATCCAGGCCGAGAAGTTCTCTGAGTGCCAGAACTCTCAACCTCGGTATGCCCCCCCGTCTCGGAAAGAACCTCCGCTGGTTGCCAAACGGGCCTGGCCCTCTGATTCGGAGATCATTGTCAACCAGGCCTGTGGAGACATGCCCAACCTGGAAAACACCCCAAACACGTTGGGGCTTCCAACTAGGACACCACCTCTTCCACGAAGGGAGAAGATCTACCCCGGCCTACGCAAACCAAGCACAGAGATTTGTTACCATCACAAGACCCCTTCGGATGAAGTCATCGTGAACCAGTATGTGCTGCACCCATCCACCCCATGTGAGCCCTTAGAATGCCCCACCTGTGGGCACATGTACAATTTCACCAACAAGCGGCCTCGGATCCTGTCCTGCCTCCATTCTGTGTGCGAGGAGTGTCTGCAGATCCTCTACGAGTCCTGTCCCAAGTACAAATTCATTTCCTGCCCCACCTGCAAGCGGGAGACCGTGCTCTTTACTGACTATGGGCTGGCGGCCCTCGCTGTCAACACCAGCATCCTCAACCGCCTCCCGACCGAGGCCCTAGTGGCCAATCAGGTGCAGTGGAGCGGCGACACAGACCGCAGCTGCTACCAGACCTTCCGCCAATACTGCGGGGCGGCCTGCACTTGCCACATTAGAAACCCGTTGTCTTCCTGCACCATCATGTAGCCTGGTACTACTGGAAGGGCCCCTGGGGAACTGAGCACCTGCAGTATTATATATATATATATATATTTATATATATATAGATATATAGATATATATATATTGTATGTAGGGCAGAAGTGGGAAGGAGGCCGTCCGGATAGACCACCCAATCCCTTCTGCCTTATACTTCCATATCACAGTGATGGGCAGCGATGCCCGTGCCCAGCTCCTTGTCCTGGTGATTCCTTGCATCTCTGTGTGGATTCTTCATCTTTCTGTGTCTCCTCCCACTCCGAATGGCCCCTGAGCATGGAAGGACTGACGCCGGCGCAGAGACTATCATACCAAGCACAAAGGAACCACCAGCTGGTACCAAGAGACTGGCTCAGTGTGCCCAATGGATCAGACAACCACCTCCCGGGGGCACAACCAGAAGGCAAGCCTCTCCTCTGCCCAATAGTTTCTTTTGCCAAAGCTTTGTTTTGATTCATGACTGAAATACACAGAAATGATATATTTTAACTTATTGTCAAAAAGGGTGTGTGGCCACTTGGGCTTCCATCTGCCTGACGGACCTCGGGCCCGTTGCTGAGCGACACATCTGGGGTCTCTCGGGCAGAGGGAAGTCAATTGGGTAGCAAGTGGCGGTCGCATTGTCATTGGGGGGAATGTTTGGGGTGTTGTGCCTGGAGGCGACTCCCTGTCTGAAGTTACAGCTGCATAAATGGCTCCAAAACAGAACCGCTCCGGACTCTCTCTTATTTGCTCAGAACTTACTGGACTTTTATTTATAATTAGGGCCACACAGACCAGCACCCCCAATTAGCGGTGCAGTTTTTGGCTGATAATGATCCCATGAGAATCAGGGTACAACAAAGCCTGGGAGTAACCCGATGGAACCACTTGTGGTATATTGTAGGGGTCACAGCTCCCCCCTGTGGCCGTGTGCTAAAGTACAAACCATCCAGTGGCCTGAGTAGCTGCAAAGTAATTGGGGACAGTGGCCCTCAGCCTGCAAGGGCCAAATTTCCATTTCACTTCCTCTAAGGAACAACAAGTGGGGGATAAAGCAGTCATGGCAATTCAGTTATTACTGAAAGCTCCAGTTTCTTTATGTTTGGGGAGCCGGGGTGCTAGTACAGAGCAGCGGTGGGTGAGTGCTGCTGTGGTACCACAATTGTTTCCATGATGTGAATGTGTTAGCGCTCGGGTCACTTCCTGTCTGACGTGAGACTCGGTGCACAATAGCGAGAGCTCAGGAAGCCCGACTGCTGCTGCAGGGGCCACACACCGCTTTCCTGCACACAAGCTGCACCCACTCATGTTCCCTTATATAGAGATACAGCACTGTCCATCCTTATGTACTCACTCTCTGTCACATGGTACAACTCAATCAGGGAAGGCAAAACTACTTGTTCCCACTTACCTCTGATTGTTTTTGTATAATGGGGGGCAGTTCTTCTCGGCACACAGATACGGGGGGTGCTGACAGGCTGCTGCACATATGAGTGTTAAATTCCACTTCTACACAACAAACTTCCCCATGTAAACACTCTGTGACTGGGAATGTGTCTGTCTGTCTGTCACTCACGTCCTAAAGCCTTTCCTCCATCACTCAGAAAGGTAGAACTTAAAACAAAGGTGACCAATGGCAACGCTGCTTCCCATTAAATGACAGATGGGGGTGGGAAATGCACCCCATACACAGGTGAGGAAATAGATAAACAGGGGGTTCAGATGTGACGCAGCAGATATAGGGCCAGAGGGGCCACAACAATGGCCAACGTGTAGTCCGTGCCCATTGTCTCTGCCAGCCCGTGCCGCCCAACATGCCAGAGATATCTCTCCCACTGGAGGAATGCTGACGCACCAAAGTGGGGGTCCAGGTGGTTGAGGAACCCCAAGCTTCTCTCACACAGGGGAATGGGGGGAGGGGAGACTGAGGATAGTAAGTAACAGAACTGCTTCCCCCAAAGTGACCAAGTGCAGTTGCCAATAGCAACACATCAGCACCACAAGTTGGAGTTGTTCTATTGTCACTTTTCCAATGGGGCAATAGGGGCCCATTTGTGCCCCAAGATGAACAGCACCCCTTTATTTCAGCAGCCCTTTATTTCAGCACCGAGCTACTAAGGGGCCAGAGTGTCTCTGAGAATTACAAATCAATAATTAATTCCCCCAACTAAGTGCACTCCCCGAGGAACGGAAAGATCCTCATGAGCGACCTCCAATCAGCCGACCTCCCAGCTGCCATCCTACTGATTCATAGTGCAGGGGAACTTCACCCCTTGTAAATGTCCTTTCTGCTGAAAGCTGAATCTGTCCTGGGAACCAGAAAACGTCAGTTCTCCTTATCATCATATCTGTAGAAATAAGTCAAATCAACTGGACTTGCTGTGGTTTTTTCCTTGAAGACGTTTCACCAGTCATCCAATTCTTTCTCAATTCAGACTGGTGAAATGTCTTCAAGGTAAAACCACCGCAAGTCCAGTTGATTTGACTTATTTCTGTAGATATACCATGACCTGGATGAATGAGAATCTTCACAAATTCCTTATCATCCTTATGCTACATTGTTTCAGGAGTCAGAGCAGACACTACTTTCAACAGCAATTGCATTTGCAAAAAGACTGTGAAAATGGGCAATGAATGTATATTGGGTGAAGTTCCCCTTTAGACTTCTGTCCATGTGAGAAAGGGTTCAAGTGGCATCAGAGTGAGGAATGTTCCAGAAAGTCTGGAGAGAGTCAGAATGGCAGCCGCATGGAGCAGGAGTCGCACTGCGCTGTAAACAAACAAAACTGATGCAACTCCCAGTAACACCAAAGGGAAGACACGTTTGCAACCAACACTCAATTTGCTCTGAAAATGGGGATGGGATTCATTAACTCAGGGGAGGATCCTGCCTGACCATGGGAAAGAGAGCAGCCTGAGAGCAGGAAGTACAGGGAACAGTTACAACTCCCAGCAACTCCCATTAGCAGCTCAAATGCAGGCTTCAATTTCCTGGTGCATACAGAAAAATAAAACCCATAGTTGGATTCCCTGCAGCCTGAGCCATGAAAAGGACCCCCTGATCCCTAAGGTGGACCCTGATCCCTAAGGAGGACCCCCTGATCCCTAAGGTGGACCCCCTGATCCCTAAGATCGGGCCAATTGATTCCTGGGCCCCCACCCAGCAGAGAAGCCATTAACCCGTTGTTTCATCTTGTTATCTTTTATCCAGGGACAGAATACAAGGCTGTTCCACTGATAGCCATGGGGACTGATACCCAAATAAATGCCTTGACGAGGGCCTGGGGGCCCCAACATGTAAGTGAAGATCATAGGATTGGCTGGGGCCACACTGCAGCACTATAACAGCCTTCTATTTCCTCACTGGATAAAAAGGCAACCGACCCTTCCTTAATCCAATCCAGTGTATCTGCCAGTCTGGCCATCTGAGGGGAGAATCCAGATTTTTTTGTTCCGCACTTTATTATCTCATCTCCCTCCATGGCACAGAATGGGCCTCACCCCAGGGTGGGCTATGTGTGCATAACAAGCTCCTCCCACTCTACAAAAGCCCAAGGTCAATGAGCTCCTCTTCCTCTGCCCCAACAGCACCAATTCAAATTGTACATTTCTTGGCCCTGTAGCTCGGGCCCTAAGGTTGGACAGTAGAAAAGAAAAGACCGGGACTCAAATGCAACTGAATTACAGACTTCTTAGTCCATTCAGATCTCCACTGCCTGCACCCTTGTACTGTACTTATCAGTATGGCAGCTCCCTCCAACATGTATAAATACAAATATACAGAGATGGAAATAGGCTTAAACCCACCAAAAACCCAAGTGGGATATTTGCCATAATAGGCAGTGCTTTGTGCCCCTGTGCCCACACACAAAATGAAATGCTGAGTGAATACTTGCTAATTCCTCTCTGTGGCAGCAGCTCACACTCATTTTCCTGCCATACTTGTATATATATATATATATATATATAAGTTCCCGGCACAGAGGAAACTGTAGTTTTAGTAAGTGTCTCTGTAGTTGTTTGTTGGTATAAGATTTAGAAAACATTGACTATCTCTATAAAAACTAACTGTAATGGTGTCGGGGGTATTGTGTGTATAGTGGTACAACATGGTACTGGGGAAATGGACAGTAACTGTGGGCAACTGTGTATAGTAAAATAAGAACTACACTACAACTCCCATAATAATAATCCCTCCCTTTTTGCAGTAGAAATGAGTTTTGGTCTGTGCACCTGTTGGGTATATTCCAGCACCCTGACGAGGGTGCACTCGCTGTATAACATTATAGAGTATATACAGCTCAGGTGCACTCGCTGTATAACATTATAGAGTATATACAGCTCAGGTGCACTCGCTGTATAACATTATAGAGTATATACAGCTCAGGTGCACGGCGCCCCCATGTGACAGGGCATAGAGTAGGAACAGCCACAGTTCACAATTATACACATTGACACAAAGAAGCACCAGCACAAATAACTACAAAGAGAGCAAGTCATTCTGGGAAATGGGCAGAGCTCTGGGGTAGGTTAGAGCACAACATAAAATATTGATTCAGCCATATATCACTGGGTAACTAAATCTGTTGTGCCCCCCATTATACTGTATGTAAGTCATGGCGACAGCTGGTGCCACCCTGTGAGGACTCGTAAGCAATGCAGCCAAGGCTCCTCCCTTTATTCACCTTGTTTCCACGCAGGCTCCACCTCAAGGTGTTGATAGGGTCATATGACCATGACTGAGGTGCTGCTCATGTTATTTGCTTATTTAATAGAGCCCGGGATTTACCATACAAAGCTATAGGCCCGCACAGAGACAGGACAATGGGCAGATGACTTCTGATCCCCTTGAGTAACAACACTTATGGTCCCTTTATGGCAGATCCATGTTGAACAAGTCAGAAAACACTACCATAAAATGCCAGAGCTACACGCACACCCAATTCTTCCACATTGTCCTGAGCTTCATCTTCTCTATTGGGTTCCTGATGAACTGCATCAGTCTGTGGATCTTCTGGTTCCAAATAAAGCAATGGAATCCCTCCATCATCCTCCAGTTCAACTTGGCCATTTCCGACGCCATTCTCTCCTCGGTGACCCCTTGGTTTATTATGTACACACTCACAGACTACTGGAGTTTCAGAAACGCCCTGTGCAAAGTAACAGTGTCACTCAGCACTCACATGTATGGGGGATAAATCTCCTCACCCTCATCGCTCTCCACCGATACTTCACCATCGTCCATCATCAAAAGAGGCATGTGTGGGGAAGGAAGCCCTTGATCTCCAAACTCTGCCTCACAGTCTGGTGCTGCCTTTTCCTCCAGGGGCTTCCGTTCTGCTTTGTTTTAAACACATCAAATGTTGCTGGACCCACAAAATGTCTCAATATCCACCAGTCAGAAAACGCGGTCCTGTCTTTTGTCTGGAACTTGGTAACAATCGTGTGCTACAACCTCCTGTGCCAGTACTTTCCCAATGCCAACACCATCAAACCATTGACTAAAGCCATGGTATCCAAGTCCATACTGACCATAGGCGTCTCCTTGTCCATATTTATCTTCTCTTACATTCCTGTTCACCTAACCAGAACCGTGCTGGTCACTTTCAAGCTCTTTGCACTGGAGTCTTGCCCTCTTCTGGAAAGAATGGAGCAAGCCTATGGCTTCACATGGCTTCTGTCCACCACCAACTGCTGCATGGACCCTATTCTCTACTGCTTTGCCTCCAAGCGATTCAGGAGAATAATCAGCAAGTGGCTGTACTCTCTCCCCTGTGCTAAGAAAGATCAGCCAATCACAGAGGGTAGCGGTCAGCAGGAAGGCACAGCAGATGGGCAAGAGGCGGACAACAATGACTAGTGACTAAGATAAAGATCAAATTAAGGATTAAAATCCAGATAAAAATGTGATCTTCGTTGTGTTTGTGCTCTGGTGGCTACCCTCCTCCTGCCCCATACCACTGGCCGTCCAATAAATAAGCATCTATGTATGTATGTTTATTGCCCCAAGTAGTGATCCAGGTACAGAGCTCTGAGTATTGTACTTCCTACTCCTGGGAGCTCTGTACTTGGAGGTACTGGATTCATGTACCCAGGAGGGGAGGACATAAAGTGGCCAAGGTGATATCACAAGTGGACCTTAAGTTATAAAGAAGTCTCTGTTAAGGTTCTGATATGTATTACTCGGGGGGGGGTATCTGGTAGGTTATACACAGGGAAGTCTGAGAACTGGTAACATGCAAATATACAATAAGAGGAAGTAACACTCTGCAACTGTAATTAACACTATTATCAAGAAGTGTGAAGCAACTTATCACAGTAAGAGATACCAAATGGGAAAATGACGGACACTGTGCTGTATGTGATCTAGCCACAGATCAAAACCAGTAAATACAGAGTAGGCGGTGCATTTTATTGACGACTTTTATATAAAATATGAGCTTTGGGGACTACTTGGTACGCTAAGACTGCCGCTGCTGCCACCTAGTGACGAATACTGAGAATGACACTGTTTTATACCAACAGGGACATCTATATTGAGGGAGCTACAGATGCAGAGGAAGTGCCTTCTTATTGGCTAACTGACTAGGGAGACGGCCATAATTATTTTTAAATTTTCCCTTTAATAAAATCACCAATTCCTCTTTTTACGAAGGAAGGAAACCCCCAAACACTGCTGTTTCTACTTTAGTGCGCAGCACTGGGGAACAAACTTGATTACTGGAATCGGGCGAGAGGAGGTTTAGTGGTGTTCCGAGGAGTTGGGCAGGTTAGTGCTGTATCTCCTGGGGGAGGTTATAGTGTTCTCCTGGGCAGTGCCTGGTACTGGCCTTTCCCTTCCCCGGGAATGCTGTGGGGAGAATATTCCTGGAATCTCATAGTAAACCATCAAGATGTCCGCTTGGCATCTGATATACAGTATGCATGGTTAATTTATGGCTACCCCACTGGGATTGTGGCATGTATAAGTACATGTCCTGTATTTGGTGTTGTGTAACTCACACTCGTTACGATGGCAAGTGCTTTTGATGGTGAAATATTTTCAGGGGTGTTAATAAGAAAAGTTACCCAGCTATAAAAATGTCAGCTCCTGAATCATAGTTGGGGTATCTGTCAATGGTCCCCCCTACCTTTGTGCCAACTTTACAGGCAGCATTTTTCTGGGTAACTCAGCACATAGATAGAGGTCTGGTACCCAGATCATGCCATGCACAAACTCATGCAAAAGAAGACAAATGATCTGGCAAATTGTTGTACTTTGCAGGGTGTTAGTATCCTATCAAATGGCCACATCTGGGATGTCGAACACATCAGGAAACATCACCTTTTGCCGCCCCTACACTCTCCACATATTCATCCCAGTCTTCCTCAGCTTCATTTTTTCCATTGGTTTACTACTGAACTGCATCAGCCTGTGGATCTTCTGGTTCCGGATCAAGCAATGGAATCCCTCCATTATCTTGCAGTTCAACTTAGCCATTTCCGATGCCATCATTGCCCCGGCGGCTCCAATGCTTATTATATACTCATTCACCGACCACTGGAGTTTCGGGATTCTCTCCTGCCAATACACCGTCTTCTCACTGAGCACCAACATGTATGGAGGAGTCTACTTTCTCACTCTCATTGCTCTTCATCGATACTTCACCATCGTTCATAATGTGAAATGGAATCTTCTGGCCAAAAAATCGTTCATCATCAAACTCTGCCTCGTTGTCTGGGGCCTCCTCTTCCTCCAGGGGTTGCCATTTTTCTTCTTATTAAGAACATCTGATATTGACAGGGCCACAAAATGTCTCAGTATTCACCAGACGGAACACGCTCTATTATTTTTTATATGGAACTGGGTGGCAGTTATATTTGGGCTGTTGGTTCCATTTGTCATAACCATCCTGTGCTACAGCCTCTTAAGTAAACACATTCTCAAAGCAATCCCTATGAACCCTCAGAGCCAAACCATGATCTCCAAATCTCTTCTGACCATAGGGGTTTCCCTGACCATATTCATTATCTGTTACATTCCTGTCCACATCACCAGAACCACTGGAATCTCTGTTAAGTTCCTTAGCCCAGAGTCCTGTTCTCTCCTAGTCAACATTGAGGCTGTCTATTACTTTAGCTGGATGCTCTCGGCTGCCAATTGCTGTATAGACCCTGTTTTGTACTGCTTTGCTTCAGAGAGATTTCAGAAAGTCTTTATGGACTGGTCCAACTGTCTGTATCACTTAATTGAGAGACGTAGAGGGATCAGTGCACAAGTAAGAGCAACAGCTTCAGATGGACCTCCCATCCAGCCTATCCCCACAGACATAACAGTTACCAATACCCCTGGGCTCTAGAACTGAGCGGCCCCTTGGAAACACATCCAGCTATGGACATCACAAGCCATGGAGACTTCACTTTGTAAAGAAAGAACAGATAGCAAATCACCCATCAGTAATTATCGGCAGTACAATATGTGTGCCAAAACATGGAGGTTTCAAGAAACTCTTAGCCACACAATAGTAGATTAAACAGCCTATGAGTTATTCAGCCGGATCCACCCCTATTTAATGGAGCTGATCCTGAAACCCACCCTGGAGGTGCTGCCTGGGACACTGTAGATGTGGGTGGGACTGCTTAGAATGGATACAGAATTACAGCTACATGCAGTAGAACCCAGATTCTACATTTACGTTTTACGTTTACGTCAAAACAGTGTAAATTCTGAAAAATTGTAAAATCTGGGTTCTACTGTAGTTACATAGTATCTAACTTAAAATTGACTGTGCAGACCCCAAGAAAGGACAGTATTAAACCTGAGCCAATGACACTGCATTTGTACCGCTGTGTGTTCTGGGGGCATTAAACCTGAAGGTGTTACTGTATTTATACTGCTGTGTGTTAACAAAATATAATAAAGTATGTAACATTGCCTCCAAAGAGCACTAACATACTGTAATTGGACAACCCCAGCAAAAGGGGCCGGGCAGAACTTTATTTTACTTGCTTTTTCACGGTTCCCCAAACTCCAACTACAAGGATTTCCTGTGTATAATTTGGGGAAGTTCTTAGTCTGTTTAGCTAAAACCTTACTGAACCCCCTATCTGGCTAACACTCCCCTGAGCAGTGCTGTACCCCTTTCCGCTGTGAGTGCCACTGGGGCCAACATAATGCATTGGGAACTGGGAACTTTAGGGCCTAAATATTGCTGCACAAAAAACACATATCCAGACCCCGCAATAAACCCCAAGAAAATGGAAAGTTGCCCATCTGTGCATGAGAAAATACTCTTAAAACCATATACCTCCTCCTCCCATGTGGATAACACAGTACCCCCCCCGCCCCCCGCCAGCACACAAAAACCTTAGGGGGCCCTGACAATAATTTTCAAATGCTAACAAACTGCAGAACAAATACCAGGCTTATGTTCCACAGGCAGAGTATGACACACACAGGCAGCATAGGACAGAACAGAGCAGGAGACAGGGAAACCTATCAGGACCAGTCTAAAATGTACTACATACAGTGACACAGTGCTGGGGCCCCATTAGCATTTTGTATAAAGTGTGAACAGGAGAACAATGTAGGCAGTTTCAGTCTGGGTCTCAGGTGTGAACAGTACAGGGCTTTAGGGTGTGAACAACAGAGGTGTCACATCTGTGAACAATACAGGGGATTAAAGTCTGAATTTGAGGTTTAAACAATGCAGGGGCCAGTTAATCTCTTTAGTGATACCTATTAAAGTTTACACATGGTAAGCAGAAACAGCAGGCAGACTTTCATGTGGAGTGCCACACAAAAGGGGGGCCACGGGCTTTCAGTTGGACAGCCCTGATCTAATGTATCAGCCTGTATCACTGATTCAAGGACAAAATTCCACATCATCACAGCTCTCACTGTAAAAAAGAAAACCCTTCTAAATATTTAGGCGGAACCTCTTTTCTTCTAAACAGAATGGGTACCCACGTGTCAGCGGGAAGGAGCTACTGGTAAATAAAGCATTAAAGAGATTATTATATGATCCCCTTATATATTTATACATAGTTATCACATCACCCCTTAAACGCCTCTTCTCCAGCGTGAACATCCCCAATTTGGCCAGTCTTTCCTCATAGCTAAGATTTTCCCTTTACCAGCTTAGTTGCCCTTCTCTGTACCCTCTCTAATACAATAATGTCCTGTTTGAGTGATGGAGACCAAAACTGTACGGCATATTCTAGATGGGGCCTTACCAGTGCTCTATACAGTGGGACCCCCTCCTCCCGTGACTCTCTGCCCCATTTAATACAACTCAAGACCTTATTTGCCCTTGATGCTGCTGACTGGCATTACTTGCTACAGCCAAGTTTATTATCTACAAGGACTCCAAGCTCCGTCTCCATTATGGATTTGAAGTTAAATAAAAGTGGACCCAATACAGAGCCCTGAGGGACTCCACTAAGAACCTTACTCCAAGTAGAGAATATACCATTAACAACCACCCTCTGTACCCGATCCTGTAGCCAGTTGTGCAAACGACTTCATTAAGCCCAACAGACCTTAGTTTAGAAAGCAGTCGTTTGTGGGGCAAAATCCAAATAGATCACTCATCAACTGTCCCCCACTGTCCAGTATCTTACTTACCTCATCATAAAAAGCAATCACATTTGTCTGACATGACCTATCCTTCATAAAGCCATGCTGATTGCTGCTCATAATGCCATTCACTAGGACAAAATTTTGAATGTGATCCCTTAACAAGCCTTTAAATAATTTGCCCACCACAGATGTCAGATTTACTGGCCTATAATTGCAAGGCTGAGATCATAATCACTTTTTAAATATTGGAATGATATCAGCTTTTCTCCAATCCATAGGTACCATACCAGATGAAAGCAAATATGAGAAAATCAGAAATAGAGGCTGGTCTAAAACTGAACTAAGCTCTCTTAGAACCCGGGGTGTATGCCATCAGGCCTTGGAGACTTGTTTACATTCATTTTTATTAAAGCTTTATGGATCATCTGAGTCAGCCACTGACTAGGTTGAGCTGAGCCATCAGTGCAGCTATAAAGTGAGCCTGGGAACTCAAACTCCTCTATTTTATACACTGAAGAAAATAACTGATTTAGCACATTTGCCTTTTCTGTATCTGTTACAACCATACTGGTGCCATTGTTTAATGGAGCAACACTCTCAACCTGCATCTTTTTACTATTAATGTATTTAAGAAACTTTTTGGGGTTAGTCTTAGCCTCTGCCGCAATGCACTCTTCATTTCCTTCCGGATTGCTGATTTACAACATTTACAATAGTGTTTATATTCAATAAATGCAGCTTCTGTCCCAACAGACATATAGTTTTTCAATGCTTTGCTCTTCTTTCCTATTAACTTCTTTACTTCTATATTAAGCCACATAGGGTGATTCTTGAGAGCTTCTACATTTACTCCTTAAGGGAATACATAGAGAACAGTAATGATTAAATATCATTTTAATTGACGAACATTTATGTTCTTTGTTTTTATAAGAAAACATAATGCTCCAATCAACGATCTGAAGGCCAGCCCTCAAGGCACTAAAATTAGCTTTTCTGAAATTCATGGTTTTTGTTGCCCCAGTGTATATTTGTTTTTTGCACCAGTCATTAAATGATATAACTTTATGGTCACTATTACCCAGGTGTTCAATAACTTGCACATTTGCTATAATTTCTGGGTCATTAGAGATCACTAGATCCATAATCCATTTTTTCTGGTTGGCTCCTCGACAACCTGTGCCATAAAATTGTCATGTAACATATTTATATACTTGTTCCCATTAACTGATCTGGCAGTACTATTGCTCCAGTCAATATCTGGGTAATTAAAACCCCCCATTATCATTACTTTAACCAAACTAGCAGCCTTTTCTATCTGCATCAGGAGCTTAGCCTCCTCCTTCCCACTTACATTAGGGGTGTTAACCCAAACCTTTCATCATTAGATTACAAATGTTTATTTTTAGATTTTCTCGGGAAAGAGAACCATCAGTTCCATAGAGCCCAAGGGCAAGTCAACAGGAACAATAGATAACAGCAGGCTAAAACAGGAATGTCTGCATTTTTCCAGTAGATTTTTAGGGCTCTGCCGTCCATTGTGCAGTGGGGTTTCAGGCACATCATCGTGTCCCCCAAACTACATACTGTGCCAACTTTACAGCCAACAGTTCTTAATGAAGCACATAAAGACACCACCAATATGGTCAAGTCATACCCAACCCCAGCCATGATTGCTTTCAGTGCAAAGGAACATGTACAGTATGTAACACAATCAGGGTTCATCAGGATCTCTAGTTCCCAGGTTTGGCGTAGACATGGCAGCGCACAATAGTGTGGCATTCCCACAGACCAGACTGAATTATGTGCATTTTTGCATCAGGGACAATGTTTTGGTGCCCAGATCATGCCATGCATATACTCATGCAAGACAAGACAAATGAACTGGCAAATTGTTGTACTTTGCAGGGTATTTGTGTCCTATCAAATGACCGATTTTAGGATGTCGGACGCATCAGGAAACATCACATTTTGCCTCCCCTACACTCTCCACATCTTCATCCCCGTCTCCCTTAGCTTTATCTACTCCATTGGGTTCCTACTGAACTGCATCAGCCTGTGGATCTTCTGGTTCCGGATCAAGCAATGGAATCCCTCCATCATCTTGCAGTTCAACTTAGCTATTTCTGATACCATCATTGCCCCGGCAGCTCCAATGGTTATTATATACTCATTCACCGACCACTGGAGTTTCGGAAATTTCGCCTGCCAATACGCCGTCTTCTCACTCAGCACCAACATGTACGGTGGAGTTTACTTCCTCAACCTCATTGCTCTTCATCGATACTTCAACATCGTTCATAGTTTGAAATGGAATCTTCTGGCCAAAAAATCCTTTATCATCAAACTCTGCCTCATGGTCTGGGGCCTCCTCTTCCTCCAGGGGCTGCCCTTTTTCTTCTTATTAAGAACATCTGATATTGACGGGGCCACAAAATGTCTCAGTATTCACCAGACGGAACACGCTCTATTATTCTTTTCATGGAACTGGGTGGCAATTATATTTGGGCTGTTGGTTCCATTTGTCATAACCATCCTGTGCTACAGCCTCTTAAGTAAACACATCCTCAAAGCCAACCCCATGAACCCTCAGAGCCAAACCATGATCTCCAAATCTCTCCTGACCATAGGGGTTTCCCTGACCATATTCATTATCTGTTACATTCCTATCCAAATCGCCAGAACCACTGGAATCTCTATTAAGTTCCTTAGCCCAGAGTCCTGTTCTCTCCTGGTCAACATTGAGGCTGTGTATTACTTTAGCTGGGTTTTCATGACTGCAAATGGTTGTATAGACCCTGTGCTGTACTGCTTTGCTTCAGAGAGATTTCGGAAAGTCTTTATGGACTGGTCCAACTGTCTGTATCACCTTAATGAGAGATGTAGAGGGATCAGTGCACAAGTAACTTCAGATGGACCTCCCATTCGGCCAAATCCCACAGACATAATAATTACTAATGCCTATGGGCTCTAGAACTGAGCGACCCATCAGAAACGCATACAGCTATGGACAACACCAGCCATGGGCAAATACAGAGAACTAATCACCCATTAGTACTTGGCAACTCCAGTCCAAAAACATCACATGAGGTTTCAGGATATCCTTAGTAAAACTGAGAATTTTACAACACTTGATACTTCAACTAACCCCTTTCTATGTTGCCTTCAGACCTTTCTAGACTGTACCACTTAAATATAACTGGACTTACAAAGAATAAACTATCAACGGAATCTAACGGAATCTAACGGAATAATCTGTATTTTATAAAATGTTAATTTTTTTGCCCTAGTGACTTTACATTAATTTCTCTTCCTTTACTACTCAAACACTCAGATGTAAAACGACTTGATAAGAAATAGTAGTTTGAAACAAATCAGAGAAATCTTAGATCCTGATAAATTGCCCTCTAGGCAAATATTAGAAAACAAAAAGATGAAGTGATTTATTTTCAGATAAAACAGGGAAGTTTATTCCATAGAAAGAGACAAGATTGTCACCCCAAATCCTTTAGTGGACTAAATAATGGGGTGTTTTTGGAAAATCCCTCCAAAAACAGAATTCACAACATCAGTCAGACCTTTTGGAATTACTCTGGGTTAAATCCCTCGAAATTCGACTGGGGAATAGAATCGAATAGGCAATTCGGGCGAATTTACGCACCGGCGAATAGTTGAATGGGCGAATATTTGCCCGGCAAATAGTCGCACGATCGAATATTTGATCGAAGGATTTTCATTCAATCGAATGCCTTTTTATTCGATCAAAAACGTAGAAAACAAGCCTATGGGACTTTCCCATAGGCTTTTAAAGCAATTTGGTAGGTTTTAGGTGGCGAAGTAGACAGTCGAAGTATTTTTAAAAGAGACATTACTTCGACTATCGAATTGGCGAATAGTCGCAGCATTTTTGCACTCGATCTATTTGAATCATTCTACTCAGACAAATTTACCCCAATTCGATAGTCGAGGAGCACAAAAAACAACTCGAAATTCAGTATTGTTCCCTCTATTCCTTCACTCGAACGTAGTGAATGGGCCCCTTTATGTAGCTCTAAGGGGCAACTATGATAATTGTGTACAATAAATGCTTTTGCTCATTTCCTCTTAAACATGAATACTGATTTCCTTTTTCATGTCTGTATCCCATGTCCTAGAATAGCACCCTGTGCACACAGACCAGCAGTAGAGTAAGTTGGTGCAAGGGAAAGGTTCATCTAAGGCCAGACTATGCCACAGTGGAGCAATAATGTCTATAGGATTGGTATCACAGTGGAGCTTGGCACTTGACACAAGCAATGAATGGGGCAAGTCCATCTCTCTCTATGGCTGTGGTCGTCTGATTTTTTAGTCTGAGGTCCAAGTTTGGTCGGGTTCAGTTCATCTACAAAGAAGGTTAGAGATCTTGGAAACCATTGGCAAAAGTTTCAGGAATATCTAAGCTGACACACAAAATTATCTAGAAGAGCAAGTAGGCCTCCACTGGGCCTTTACTAGCGTGGCCTGCAATGGGAACTCTGCACGATAAGCATCAGTTTGAAGGTGGTGGTAGCTCCATGGTTCCCCTCCATCAGTAGACACACTGGCAAGCAATGTAGAAGAGGTGGTTCCTATTAAATTTGCTGACAATAAATGTCATTGGCCCTCAGCACCAGTACATATGATATACTCATAGTGTCTGGTTCTGATGATGTACATTGCAAACGTGATCAGAAGAGCAAATTGTACATCAAGGAGTGTGTGTGGGTATCTCTATCTTCCCCTTAATAGGCTGTATGTGGAAGTTCTACTTCCTGTGGATGTAAAAGAATCTCAGACACTTCAGCAACAATTGGATTTGATTCCAACTTCTTCTACTATTGAAGCTTTTTAAAGAAGATGTAAACCATTTAGCCAGTCTGCCATACAACTGCTGTGCTTGGCTCTGAGGCAACACATGATGAACGGTCTGGTTACAGGACTAAATTAAAGGAAAACTAAATCTCAAAAAAGAATTGGGCAACAAAAACCTACACATACAGCATGGGCTTCTTTATTAGACCAGGGCCCCCAAAGCCATTTGTCAGGTAAGATCTGTACTACCCCCCAAGACGATCCCAATAGCTCCTCTTTTTCTCTCCTGCAGATTTCCAGCACATTCTCTGGGCTGCCGTCACTAACCTGATACAAGGGTCACATTACATGGCAGCATAGAAACCAGTGCATTCTGCATCAGAATTTAATATCAGCCCTGTAGCATCAGTTTCCATGACAGGTGTGACCTCACTTTCTGCTCATTTGCCACGCCCCCTAAGCCTTGCTTCTCCCCAGCAGAAGCCCAGAGCCCACTGAGCATGTGCAGTGCCACTGACATACAAGCAATAGCCACCAAGATAGGGAGCTGCTGAATAGGACTGGATCAGTATTGTTATAGGGATGCTGTGCCTCTGGGCTGGTACTGTAAATACAGTATATAAAATACAGCATTTTTAGCCACGTTCTGTTTTAGGCTTTAGTTCTCCTTTAAAGCTAGTGAGATGTGTCTTTCTTATTTACAGGCTGTTCCACCAAGTTACAAAAAAAAGAACAAATTATCTTTTATATTATGGTCTGTGTATAAAGCAAGGATTACGGCACTCCAGCGCAGGGTTAACATGGTATGAAACCAATAGGCCGTCACCTAATCCCCTCTTGCATAGTTAATGATCAGCAGCCTGGAGCTAGGAGTTCCCATTACAGCACGCACACCTGGGACATGGTCCAACACAACTACACTGCACAGCAGGGTTCTGGGTCCAAAGCATAAGGTTCTGGAGGTCTGCCACAGCTACTGCTGGTTATTAGCCATCTGGTAAGTCTTCCGCTCTACTCTGGCCAAATTGGACTGCACTGCATTGCACTGCACTACACTGTGTTGGGCACCTACACTTTGACTGCTCTGGTCCACAGCAGAGTCTTAGTGGTTACATACGGACCCCAAGAGGGTATTTAGGATGGTATGCCTAGAGAAGAATGGACATCATCCCACAGACACCAAAGAACCTCTGATGGGACAAAGTATTGAATGAAATTTATATTTAGGAAGAGCAAATTGGATCTTCTTTGAGCAGAGGATCCTCTACCCCCGTTACTGGCCAACTGAAAGCGGTTTGTATGTCACATAGTCAAGTCCTTAGGCTAAAGCCCTGGCATCCTTGAGTTCTACTCTGCCCAAATAAAGCCACCTCAACCTTCATACTTGTACCTTAACACAGCAAGAAGTCCTTTTTTTGGTTGGACTTGATACAATCTAAGGCTCATTCTTCACTATATCTGAAGGGACCTTGTTTTGGTACCCCTGCTGATAACTGTTGTGTCCACCCTCAGTAGAGCTTCTCTGGTTCTGCACAAGAATCCAGTGGTCCAACTGGAACCCTTCCCAACTCTGAATTACCTTTTGGGCAAGTACTGGTTTGGCCACCGACACAATGTCACAGGAGGCTGGTGGTGAAGCATCAGCCGATATTCTGCGCTGTACAGTGTGTCTGGACGATTACAGACCCTATGGACCAATGAAACCCCGGATCCTGCCCGTGTGCCTCCATACCTTCTGTGAAGGGTGCTTGGAAAGGCTGGGGGAGGACAGCGCCTACAGCATCTCGTGTCCCATTTGCCGCGTGTTTAATGATGTATTTGGAAAGGACGGGATACAAGTGCTACCCATAAACACCAGGGTCCCATTTTTTGAGACTGTTGAGGAGGAGATGGAGGAATCAGACCTCCTGGACTTCATTGACCCCAACATGCCCTCTTGCCCCGTCTGTGATAGCATGACCCTTTATGCCCCTTTTGGGCCGGAGGCAGATATCACCCAATGCCACACATGCCAGTGGGTTAGTGTAGAAATTATGGAGGTTGGAGAGTCTGAACGGTCACCTGATCCAGGCACCGAGGCTGAAAACATAAACTGGGGTAAAGGTAAAGGTGCACTAATGCACAGGGCCCCACCCCAACCCAGAAGGAGGAAGAACCTGCTCCAAAGAGCAATCAGTTACATGAGGTGAGCCAAGAACACTCTTCTTGCCCCCAAACAGTGGCATCTATTGGAAAGGGGGTAAATATTTCTACTTTCACACTGTACCGTGCATCTCATTTATTGTCCCACTGTGTAAAGGAGAAGGAAAGCTACAGAAGCAGTTTAATACCAAAAGATTCGCCACAATAGTGCAAGCTATAACACTATATTTATTCTGCAGAATGCTTTACCATACCTGAGTATACATCTCTAGAAGCTTTCAGTTTGTTTAGGATAGCAGCTGCCATATTAGCTTGCTGTGACATCACTTCTTGCCCGAGTCTCGCCCTGCTCACTCATAGCTCTGGGCTCAGATTACAGCAGAGATGGCAGAGAGGAGCAAACTGAGCATGCTCAAGCCCGGGGCAAGGAGGTTTAAGCTGAAACAGTAAGTCTGATACAGAAGCCCATGAGTACACAATAGAAGGAACGAAATGTGGTGTTTCTTTTGACTCAGAGCAGCATTACTTTGAGGGTTTATTGGTTTCTTTATATAGACCTTTTTGAAAAAAAAGTTTACTTAATTTTAGCCTTTCCTTCTCCTTTAACCCCAGTGACCCCATAACGGTGCATTTAGTAAACGAAAGCTTTGGAGCAAGCAGCTCAGGCTCCCTTTCTGTCAGTCTGTGACATTAGTGTGGGGGGGGGCAGTTGTGGGAAACGCACTTGAATGCCTTCTGTTCCCACTATTGCCCACTCGCCCAGCAAGGAATGCAAGTAATAGATGCAGCCAAGTGATATCACATGATTATCAGTGCTGGGAAGCCTATCTAACAAGCTATGAAGTCTACCTTTCTGTCAGTTTGGGACATCACAAAGGCCATTTTAATTCAAGTACAATTATCCTCAAGCCTATATTCCCCAGAGAAACGTAACCTCATAGTCCCTCCAACTGAATGTAATACTGACAAAGATCAACCTAAACTGAAGTTACCTTCTCTTTGCCCCCCCCCCCAAATAACCATAATGGGATGTTATATAATAATATATAACATAATATATTATTTATTCATATGGGAGTAGGTGCCATGTTGATTCCCTTAGACAGTATAGTATGAGGGTATAGCTTATTCTGTGCCCAGAACATTCCTTCTCTGTATATTTGTATTTATACATATGGGAGGAGGTGCCATATTGATTCCCTTAGACAGTACAGTATGAGTGTATAGCTTATTGTGTGCCCAGAACATTCCTTCTCTGTATATTTGTAGTTATACATATGGGAGGAGTTGCCATATTGATTCCCTTACACAATACAGTATGAGGGTATAGCTTATTGTGTGCCCAGAACATTCCTTCTCTGTATATTTGTATTTATACATATGGGAGGAGGAGGTGCCATGTTGATTCCCTTAGACAGTACAGTATGAGGGTATAGCTTATTGTGTGCCCAGAACATTCCTTATCTGTATATTTGTATTTATACATATGGGAGGAGGTGCCATATTGATTCACTTAGACAGTACAGTATGAGGGTATAGCTTATTGTGTGCCCAGAACATTCCTTCTCTGTATATTTGTATTTATACATATGGGAGGAGGAGGTGCCATATTGATTCCCTTACACAATACAGTATGAGGGTATAGCTTATTGTGTGCCCAGAACATTCCTTCTCTGTATATTTGTATTTATACATATGGGAGGAGGTGCCATATTGATTCCCTTAGACAGTACAGTACGAGGGTATAGCTTATTGTGTGCCCAGAACATTCCTTCTCTGTATATTTGTATTTATACATATGGGAGGAGGGAGGTGCCATATTGATTCCCTTAGACAGTACAGTATGAGGGTATAGCTTATTGTGTGCCCAGATCATTCCTTCTCTGTATATTTGTATTTATACATATGGGAGGAGGAGGTGCCATATTGATTCCCTTAGACAGTACAGTATGAGGGTATAGCTTGTGTGCCCAGAACATACCTTCTCTGTATATTTGTATTTATACATATGGGAGGAGGTGCTATGTTGATTCCCTTAGACAGTACAGGGTGAGGGTATAGCTTATTGTGTGCCCAGAACATTCCTTCTCTGTATATTTGTATTTATACATATGGGAGGAGGAGGTGCCATATTGATTCCCTTAGACAGTACAGTATAAGGGTATAGCTTATTGTGTGCCCAGAGCATTTCTTCTCTGTATATTTGTATTTATATATAGGGGTGGGAGCTGCCATAGACACACGAGGGTACATGGAGTACATTAATGAGAAGAGTTTGTGTATTTCTAGGAAGCTGTTCAGGCCGCACTGAGTAGAAGACAAGACACAGATGGAGCAGGAGGAGAGGTCAGAGAGTGTCTACAGAGAGAACCCCAGACACATTTATCCCAACTGGACCTACAGAAGAACACAGCAAATGAGCACTTAGCCTAACTCAGATCCACTTTCCCCGCCCCAGTTTCAGATTTAGGAATTCCACTTATCTGATCACTCCGGATTCCAGTGAGCAGAGAAAGAGCAGAGTGTGAGTTGGCCCAGAGCCCAGGGGAAGGTGGCGCTGATTGGGGACCCGGTGCTACGAGATACGTGACAAGTACAGAGGTGACCTTCAGCCCCCATCTTATCAGCACCAGGCAAACATGGACTATTTCATATACAGAGTCAGAACCAACCTGCCGACCAGAACCTCCCTGTTCTATATTCTATTTAAAGGAGAACTCCACCCAGAAACTGCTCTTGGCTGGAGTTCCCCTTTAAGCAGCAGTGTGCAAGGAAAACAGGTTTTGTGTGAAGGATATGGCTTTAACCATTTAAAAGCAGATTAATGTTCATCCGGGGGGGTTAATGAAATAAAACTCTCTGATAAGGGGCAAAGCTGAGATTTGTTGGTTTTATAACAGAAAACCAGGTTGTTTGGGAAGGGGGGGTGTATAAAAGTTTAAGAGTCAGGGGGTGAAGGAGCCCCCCACCTAGATTATCTAGTAAACACAATGACCAAGATGAGGATGATAATGGGCAGGAAAATGACAAAGAAGCTCATGATCTCCATGAGGAAGAGGAGGCCCAAAACACAGCGGTAGAGGCAGCGGTTCCTCCGCTCCAGTTTGCGCAGTCCATTAATGCATTTGATTGGGTACCGACAACAGGGGGCAAATGGAAACATCCGGGTGGTGTAGAAGCGCTTCTGAAATCTGTACTCCAAGGCCCCACATAGGCCGGGTCTCCTGGTTGGCCGCTCCGGGGCCACTTCGAATTGCTGGATCTGGAGGGTTACACTGTCCATCATCTGCTCCTGCATCTTAAGGATCTCCCACTGCATCATGGGAGTCCTCTGCCTACACATTGGGCACATGACTCGGCCAAGCTCGGCCCGGTTGGCCTTCTCCATGATGGTCTTGATGCAGTTGTTGCAGAAGGTGTGGTTGCAGTTGAGGAAGGACTGCTTGTGGCTGGTCCCATCATAGGGTTCTGTGCATATGGGACATTCCTGCTCCAAGTTCTCCTCCAGCAGAACAGAACACTCTGTGGGTTCCTCAACCTGCCCTTCAGCTTCAGTCACACCCAGTTCTTGCTGGGGCCCATATGAGCTAGCCAGTTCTCCCCCCAAGTTCTCAGTTCCCCTCCGATCCTCTTTGGGCTCATGGTCAGCAGTGTCCCTTGGAGCGGACAAGCTTGCTCCATCCTGGACTTCTGTAGGGTAGGGCACCTCAACCAGAGCCTCATGCTCCTCAGGCTCTGCATTAAGGCTCAATGGGAGTTCTGTGTCTTTAAGTTCTTTTTCGGCATGCTCTATGCTGGGGTCTGTGGGCAGCCAGGAATCCAAGGGGTTGCCCCTTCCCACAAGCACCTGTTGGCCTCCAGACACTGCACCCTCTACCCACTCACAGAGCTGGGTGGCATTTAAAGAGCAGACAGGCTCTGCTGGTCTCCACGTCTCACCAGGATTATCCATTGTTTCCCGCTGTGTATGGGAGTTCTCAGGGGCAGCGATGGGTACATGGGCACCTCCCAGTCTGCTATCCTGCTCCATATCTCTGAAATGGGAAATGGCATCGGATTTAGTGACCTTTATAAATAAACTTCCATGAGGGCAAGTACTTGGGGTTAAATCGGCTCCCAGGACTGGGTTGCCCAATTCAGAATATTCTGGGCCCTGGGGGGAGCCT
This sequence comes from Xenopus petersii, assembly GCA_038501925.1. Lineage (NCBI taxonomy): Eukaryota > Metazoa > Chordata > Amphibia > Anura > Pipidae > Xenopus > Xenopus petersii. Next base: position 146,158,931 of record CM076686.1, read on the forward strand.
GATCCATAGACAGGGCAGTTGAGGTTTTCCCATGGCACTGACATCTAATGTACAAGGAAGGTGGTGCCAAGCAACTGGCAGTAGGGGGAAGCACTAACACCATCTCTCATTACTATGGGGGGGACTGCATTCACTTACTAAAGAGAAGGGTCCACGTGAGACAAATGTAAATGGGCCTGGGTTTCAGGAATGCACAAATTGGAAGGGATTTATTTAAATGAATAAAGCAGATGGGGGTGCTGGTTCCTTATTGTGTGTGTAACCCATCAAAAGCAAGCAACAAGGTATCAGGATTATGGTAGAACAATGGCAGCTGCCAGTTTGCTTCCATTGTTATTTCTGGGTAACTATTGTGGGGTGACTAAATTGTGAGTTACCCAGAATGGGGATCACAACATAGGCTGCTCCACAAGGCACAGGCATTCCCATATACACAAAGTCAATTTGTCTGCAATTCATGCAGCAGCTAATGTGAAATTAAAGGCCAAATAACCCTCCCCTACATTAGTTACACTCTCACTTTTATCCACCTCAAATAGTCATTTTAGGCCTGGGGGTCCAACCCTGGGCATAGGAACAAATGGGGTGTGTGCGCCTTACAGACAAGTCTTACCTGCAGGAAAACGCTGTGTATTCCGTGGTTGCTTGACCTAATAAATCCAAGTTTTCACTTTTTGCAACAAAGGTGCTGCAGCGGTATTTTTTTCCTGTATTCCCAGGGTGTCAGACTGATCAATCCATGTGCACGGCTCAGTGGGGCACTGCTACAGGGACACTATCCGTTCAGAGTGTGTACTACAGGGAGCAGGTAACACAACCGGTCAGTCCTGTTCCACCCGGCCAATCAGAGAGAGAGCAGCCACACATGCAGCAGCAGAAATACCTTAAAGGAACATCAGCCTGCCTTTAAAATGCAAAACACATGGAGAGAAAAAAATCCACCCTTGATTGGGCAGAAGTTTCACTGATACCATCCGTTTTCTCCCTAAAGCCAGAGGGGAAACCATTTTCCTGGCACATACAGCTTCCTGCTATTTTACATCTGCAGCCTGCATGTCCCTTAGCATGTGGGGTACAGACGCTGCTAGTATAATATATATGTATAATACACAAAAGACATGAATATCCTGTAACTTATATCCTTATAAATGGTGAGTTCTGATGTCATCAGTTATAAATGATGCGTTCTGATGTCATTTCTGTCAATTGACAGGACAGGTCACATGGTAAGGACAAATTAAAGTTCTGGGCTGCTCTCTTCCCCATGGTCAGACACAGGGTTGGTGCTTGATTCAGAGATATCCCACAAGGCTGGTCACAGCCAGAGAAAATCGAAAAAAGCCATTTCATAAAGCAAAGCAAGAATCTCCAGCAATAAAAATGGCAGTTCCATAAAGCCTGACGGATGTTGTTTCTGTCCTGAAAAGCTTACAGTCTAACAGAAATCCCTAAAACAAGGAAGAGGGTGGGGTGTGTGTTGTGCTCTACAGAACTGGAAGTGAATAATGAAAGTTCCATTCCCTGTTGCACTGTCGGTACAACTGCTGGGGAGTCGCATGCCGAGGTTCACTTTGTCATGTCCAGGGGAATTGGGAAGGTTAAGTGAGCATACACAGAGCTCATAAAATAATGCATTTAATACACACACAGCTCTGGATTCATAAAATAATGCAATTAATACACACACAGCTCTGGATTCATAAAATAATGTACTATTTAATACACACACAGCTCATAAAATAATGCAATTAATACGCAGCACGCACGCACACCCCCCCCCCCTTTGGATTCATAAAAGAATGTATTTAATACACACACACACAGAGCTCTGGATTCATAAAATAAATGTATTTAATACACACACAAAGCTCATGAAATAATATATTTAATACACACACAGAGCTTTGGATTCATAAAAGAATGTATTTAATACATACACACAGAGCTCTGGATTCATAAAATGTACCTGTATTTAATACACACACAGCTTTGGATTCATAAAATAAATGTATTTAATACACACACAGAGAGCTCATGAAATAATGTATTTAATACACACACACAGCTCATGAAATAATGTATTTCTCTAGAACGGCCCTTCCTGTCAGTGCAGCAACCATGGGGTTAAGTATCCACCTCCGGAGGCAGGACAGAAGAAAAAAATTTGAATCTCGACTCCGCCCTCTTCATATAAGCTCGTGCTCCTCCTGATTCCCCTCAGTTTTTTTTCTTCTGTCCTACTAGGAGGTTTGGACAGCACACTTTGTGTTTATATTTTTATTTTATTTTCTTACAGGTTTTTTTCTTTCCATTCTGAAGAAGGGAATTTATCCAGAGCAGGAGGCATCCTAGCTCTTATTCCACAATCATGTGGCTAATCCCTAACCTGCCTCCACTCCTCAGGACTGGCGAATGGATACTAAAAGGGATTATTACAGCACAACCATCCTCTCTCAGGGAAGGTACTGCTACCTGGCGCCTCTTCGGTTTTCCCTACAGCCGCGGCAACAGAGCCACGGGTATCTAAGGGGCCGCTTTCTGTACTACGCGCAGTTCCTGTTAAGGACACGCGCGTGCGTTTTTCGCGCCACAACGAGGCGCGCGCGTAGACGCAGGGAACGTGCTTACTGGGCGCCATCTTGGATTTTTAATCCACACGCGCCGGAGCTCATAGAGGCACTGCAAGCTGAGACTTGCCACCAGACAGGTACAAGTTCAGTAACAATGAACCGCTACATGAGGTTTTAACCCAGCGACCTTACTTATGACAGTTTTTCAACACATACCAAGTAGATCACAGCATATTGTTTGTTATTATTCCCTGCATGCTTTTAATGCACACTGAATTAAGGCTTACATGCCTATAGGCAGACAGAGCCATGTTCACGGCTAGTTTGTTCCCTTAGGGGACCTTTAGTTCTAAGACATATCTGTATGTTTTATTCCAGATGATACACCATGGATGCAGATTTGGGTCTGGAGGAGTTTAGGAAAGAGATGACCTCAGCTACGCCCAAGTCAAAAAGGGCGGATAAAAGATCACACAACCAACCAAAAAAATGCAAATTCTGTAAACATTCATTACACAAAGGGGAACAAGGTGTCTGCCTAGACTGTGCAGAACCAGCAGATCTTCCACCAACTTTATCACCACAACCTATTCCATTGCAACAAACTGAGGCTAGTTCCCCACAATTAGAAGCTCAGGATTCTTCTACCTCAAAACCTCCTCAGCTAGAAGAATTGTTTGATTGGATTAAATCAACCATTCAATCTTCCATTGCTCAACCACCTAAGCCTAGTAAAAAAACGACGGGCACATACTATTCCAGATTCTAATTCATCTGATTCTAAATCAACTAGTGATCAAGATAGTTATGTTGAGCCAGGCGAAGTTTCTGATACTGAATATTCTTCCGATGACTCAGACACACAACGTCATTACCGCTCCATTGCAGGCCCAGAAACCGCAAAGCGATTACTTCGCGAAATGCTAGCTACGCTAGAGATTAAGGATGAGACAACAGCCACATCAAAAGCTGACAGGGTGTTAGGGATTCAACCCAAAAAGTGTAGAACCTTTCCGGTTTTTCGATCAATATCTCAAGTGATAGAGACTTAGTGGTCAAAACCAGACTACCGCCTCACTCAGACTCAAAGGTTCCAAACCACTTACCCCGTTCCAGAGGAACAACGTAAATTGTGGGACAAGGCCCCTAAAGTTGACTCAGCGGTAGCTCGCTTGTCCAAGAACACAACTCTACCAACAGAGGAAGCGGCTTTCAAGGAGCCGATGGATAAAAAGATGGAAGGGTCCTTGAGGAGAGGGTATACACATGCCACATCGATTCTAAGACCGGCTGTTGCATCGGCGGGATTAGCTCGCACTGCCAGATTTTGGTGCCAAGAATTGCAAAAGAATCCTCCTTCACTAGAGGTCTTACATGAATAACTACAACGCCTTAGCTCAGCGTTCGCTTTTTTGGCAGATGCAGCCATGGACACAGTTAGGTTAGCAGCCAAGACCAGTGTCGATACCGTGGTTGCTAGACGAGCACTATGGCTACGTCATTGGTCTGGAGATACAGCATCCAAAACCAAGTTAATGAACCTAACATTTACTGGGGACACGCTCTTCGGACCAGACCTCAAGCAGATCATTACCGAAATTACAGGTGGTAAGAGCACCTTTTTGCCTTCAGGCAAGAAACACAGATCAGAACAGCCTACTAGATCTTATAATAGACCCTGGAGCTCCCAGGGCCGACCATTTCGTTCCTTTCGGAATTCCACATTTCGTACCTCGCAATCGAGCGGTGACACGAGAAAGGGCAGACAAACATGGCCCAACCAACAGAGGCAGAACAGGAAACCTGTCCCATCAAAGCCTAATTCAGCCTGACTCCAGGCTGGGACAAGCGGGGGTAGGAGGTCGTCTTCAGCAATTTTTTCCAGTATGGCGAGACCACATACAGGACAATTGGGTACTCAAAATCATAGCAGAAGGGTATCGAATTCCATTCGACAGCCTACCCCCTCGTACATTCAAGCGCTCATCTACGCCAAAAAGCTTATCCAAAAGACTCGCTCTGACTGCAATAGTAAACGAACTGAAACAAAACAATGTCATTGTACCAGTACCTGCCGCAGAACGTTACGGAGGTTTCTACTCGAATCTCTTTTTAGTCTTAAAGAAGGAGGGTACCTTCAGACCAGTCTTAAACCTAAAAACCTTAAACAGGCAGGTCTCCAAACAGAGATTCCGCATGGAGTCCATCCGGTCGGTGGTAATGTCAATGACCCACAATTGTTTCATGACCACGGTAGACCTTCAGGATGCCTACTTGCATGTACCCATCAGGAGGGCAGCCCAACGATATCTTCGGTTCACGGTGCTCGGAGAACATTACCAATTCAAGGCTCTTCCTTTCGGCCTATCCACGGCACCCCGTGTGTTCACGAAAATACTCAGCCCATTGATTGCACACCTCAGGCGTCTAGGAATCTCAGTCACACATTATCTAGACGACCTCCTAATCAGAGCTCCGTCCTGCGTCCATAGTCACAACGACACCCAAATTTGTGTCGCAATACTCCAACAACACGGTTGGATAATAAATTACAGAAAAAGTCATCTCACTCCCACGCAGCAAATTCAATTTCTGGGGATGTTGTTCGACTCATCCCGTCAGACTACATCTCTGCCCTTGGAGAAGATTCAGACAATCGCTCACACGGCACAACAAGTCTGCACTCAGACCACCATTTCAGCGCAACGCTGCCTCCAGTTATTAGGCTACATGGTAGCAGCATTGGAAGCACTGCCTTTCGGCAGATTTCACATGAGAGACTTTCAGACTCACTTTCTACGCTTTTGGAACAGGAACCACTCAAACTTGTCACAACAAATTCCACTTACTATGCAAGTCAAACGCTCACTGGCTTGGTGGACAATACCTCAAAACCTTTCTCAGGGAAAGACATGGGCCTTACCCCAGTGGACCGTACTGACCACGGACGCCAGCCTCACCGGTTGGGGGGCGACTTGGCCACCTCGAACTTGCCAAGGCACATGGTCACTGGCAGAATCAAAACTTCCTATAAACGTGTTGGAGATCAGAGCAATACGAAATGCCATAGCTCATTGGTCTCAGGACTTACAAAACATGCCACTCCGCATTCAGTCCGACAATGCCACCGCAGTTGCCTACCTTAACAAGCAAGGGGGAACCCGCAGCAACAGAGCGATGAGGGAGGTAGCGCAAATACTCACCTGGGCAGAACTTCATGTTCCAGCCATCTCGGCAGTCTTTATTCCGGGCGTACTAAACTGGGAGGCGGATTACCTCAGCCAACAGCGGCTAGACCAGGGAGAGTGGTCTCTTCGCCTGGACGTCTTCGCGCAGCTGGTAACCAGATGGGGACGACCAGACATAGACATGTTTGCGTCAAGACTCAATTTCAAAGTTCCTACCTACTGCGCCAGGTCGCAGGACCCGAAGGCGGCTTACGTAGACACATTAGTGATTCCGTGGAATTTCAAGAGAGTATATGCCTTCCCTCCACTAGCACTTCTTCCACGGGTGATACGCAAGATACGACTGGAACAGACGGAAACCATTCTCATTGCCCCAGATTGGCCGCGGAGACCTTGGTACTCCGAACTCATCAACATGTCAGCAGCTCCACCATGGCGGCTGCCTCTCACACCAGATTTGCTCACTCAAGGACCGATAAAGCACGACAACCTGCAGCGGTTGCATTTGACGGCTTGGCTATTGAAACCGAGTTGTGGCGTTCCAAAGGATTTTCGAAAGAGGCCACTGACATTCTGTTGAAGGCCAGAAAGCGGTCAACATCTAGAGTCTATCATAGGACTTGGAAAGCTTTCATAGACTGGTGTGCGCCCAGGCACTTTCAGTGGCAGCGAGCGTCAGTTCCCACAATTGTTGAATTCCTTACTCAGGGGCTCCATTTAGGTCTCTCCTTAGCTACCCTCAAAGGACAGCTCTCGGCACTTTCTATTCTCCTCCAGCGTCAGTGGGCAAGGGAACCAGATGTCTTACAGTTCATGCAGGGAGTGGGTAAGGTTAGGCCTCCATACAGGGACCCCACGCCACCCTGGGATCTGACACTAGTTCTCAATGTTTTACAAGGTCCCCCGTTTGAGCCTTTGGCTTCCTGCACGCTTAAATTTCTTACCTGGACGATGACGTTTCTTTTAGCAATTACCTCAGCAAAAAGGGTCTCTGAAATGGCCGCTCTATCTTGTAAGGAACCCTGGCTTATTTTGCATCAGGACAGGGCAGTTTTCAGGACTATTCCAGCTTTCCAGCCCAAGGTGGTTTCTGCCTTCCACATAAATTAGGAAATTAATCTTCCTTCCTTCTAGACCAGCTAACCCCAAGGAAAAGGCACTACATAAGCTAGACGAAGTGAGAGCGGTTCGCTATTACTTAGACAGATCCAAAGATTATAGGAAATCGGATGCCTTTTTAGTTACATATGGTCAGAACAAGGGGTCACCTGCTTCTAAACGTACCATTGCTAGGTGGCTGGTTGAGACAATCAATTGTGCTTATGACCTCAGTACCAAACCTAGGCCCTTCAAGGTCCGAGCTCATTCTACCAGAGCTCTCAGTACGTCCTGGGCCTTGTATAATTTAGCCACTCCAGAACAAATCTGTAAGGCAGCCACTTGGGCTTCTTTGTCTACATTTGCAAAATTTTATAGACTTCATGTGTTTCATTCCACTCCTGCTGCATTTGGTAGAAATGTACTTCAAGCAGTTGTGAGGACACAGTAAATTACACCCAGCCCTAAACAAAAAGATGGGACAGCTTTCGGACGTCCCCATGGTTGCTGCACTGACAGGAAGGGCCGTTCTAGAGAAAGATGGATTTTCGACTTACCGGAAAATCTTTTTCTAGACGGCCTGGACTGTCAGTGCAGTAAGCCCCACCCTTTTATTACTGTTCAATGTTGTTGCCTGTTGGCGAGTTATTTCTGTTGTTATTATGAATCTCTTCTCGCTTTCTCTCTGCTCTCCTTTTTTTCTTCTCCTAACTGAGCTGACAGACCAAACTGAGGGGAATCAGGAGGAGCACGAGCTTATATGAAGAGGGCGGAGTCGAGATTCAAATTTTTTTCTTCTGTCCTGCCTCCGGAGGTGGATACTTAACCCCATGGTTGCTGCACTGACAGTCCAGGCCGTCTAGAAAAAGATTTTCCGGTAAGTCAAAAATCCATCTTTAATACACACACAGAGCTTTGGATTCATAAAAGAATGTATTTAATACACACACACAGAGCTCTGGATTCATAAAATGTACCTGTATTTAATACACACACAGCTTTGGATTCATAAAATAAATGTATTTAATACACACACAGAGAGCTCATGAAATAATGTATTTAATACACACACAAAGAGCTCTGGATTCATAAGATGTATTTAATACACACACAGCTTTGGATTCATAAAATAAATGTATTTAATATACACACACGCACAGAGCTCATGAAATAATATATTTAATACACACACACACACACAGAGCTTTGGATTCATAAAAGAATGTATTTAATATACACACACACAGAGCTCATGAAATAATGTATTTAATACACACACACACACAGTTCTGGATTCATAAAATAATGTAATTAATAAACACACACACATACACACAGAGCTCTGGATTCATAAACAAATTGTATTTAATACACACACAGACAGCTCTGGATTCATAAACAAATTGTATTTAATACACACACAGACAGCTCTGGATTCATAAAATAATGTATTTAATAGAATTGCTATATGGTTGACTTAATGTGCACAATGTCCTGGTTCATGGCGCCTTGCTCCCCAATTCAGCCAAACTGGCAGACCCCTGAAGATAAATAATGCCCCCTGATTTAGCTGCGCTGGGTAGAAATGTCATGTAAGAGGTGCAAAGTATGCGGCTACATGAGTTGTGCCTCCAGGCTAGGCTAGGTCCCCAAGTACATGAAATATCCACAATCTGCCACATAAATAGGAATAGAGATCAGGGGTGTGACCCACACAGACCCTCATGAGGTGAAACCTTCCTGTGCAGGTTCTGTTACTGGGCCTCCTTGTTGGACTAGAGCAAACCAAAATCCCAGAATCCTCCTCTCCTTCCTTCCCATGAGCCCAGAATCCACCTTGCGAGTCGGGAGTGCAACCAATTGCATCTGGAAAGGGCGGGGACCTCAGATATTTAGGACCACGTCTCAGACTGGAAGTGGCACGATTTCTCCATGGAGGCAAGATACTGCTCTGCATCGGGGGCAGACATCCCACCTTCCAACTGCAACACCCACTTCAGCGCATCAGTCACCTCATTGGGCATCAACTTGGCATTGCTGCCACCAAATGGGCACAGTGGTGGAAGCAAGAAAAAAAAACAGAAAGGTAGGGAGACAGGTTTAACTAGGGCTGCTGGGTATCAAGAGCTGTGACTCCCATTTGCAGTGGCAGGCACCCCCCCCCCCAGTACCACCCCACTGATATTGATATATGGTCAGTGCAGGAGTCAGTCTAGGATGCCCGATTGCCAGTCTGGGGTTACTGGTCTCCAACCCACTCATGCACATCATGCATTTATTATTATGAATTGCAAAGCAGAATGCAGAAAGGACGAATGCACGTGTTTCGACCAAGCAGAATCAACATGCGATTTGATTGGCAGCATCCTAACACATTTGATTGGCAGCATCACAACATAGCAAGCAACAAGCTAAAACTGGTTAAAGAAACGTGAAGCCTCGTCCACCTTGCAGTTAAGTTCTAGAGATAAACAGGTTCCGTAACATTCCCCCACCCCAGTTTCAGGCAGTTTATCAGGTCATTCCAATAAATAATACTTTATGGAGATGTCTGTTGCCCCCAATTGGAAGCAATGGGTAACTGCACCAAAAAACCACCTACCTCATCCCCTTGTCCTTATGTCTTCTCTTTACATTATTGGTAGAAAGCATCATAACAACCATTAACCCCTTATATCACAGTTCTGCCCCAAATGTTAAGAGCCAAGGCACACTATATTCTTACCCTGCAATGTAGACGTAGCCTTGTTTAGTGCCAATCAGGTCCCATAGAAGCGTGCTGTTCTCCTTAATTCGATGCTGCACATATATTTTATCCTCCTGGGGGGAAAAGACAATAATCAGGGGGGGGAAGCAGGGCAGAGAGATATCCCTACTTTGGCTACAGAATTAAGAAAAAAACAAATGTGATGTGAATGAGACATAATTTCTGCTCTGTAGAATAGGTTGATGCTACATAAAGGCTAATAATAATAATAACAACAATAATCCTTGTGCTTCAATAATATATTAGGAACCTGGAATGCTGCTGGAAATAAAACAGACATTGTAGGTGATGATGGTTCTACGCTCCCAAAATGCTTTGAAGTGCATTAAGCTCAGCCAATCACAGCCCGGCACATGACATGATATTCATGATACAGAAGTAGCCAATTAAGTGCAAGGAGGTCTGATGAAATAGAATCAGTGATGAGGGGATAAATGATCCCAGAGTATGTGAGACTAATAGCAGTTGCCCTGTCACTCCCTAATCACAGTGAAATGTGAAAAAAGATGGTATAATTACACCCCAGACACACATGAAAGCAAATATCACAATATAATTCAGAAGCCCAGGGTCTCACAGGGTACAGTGATCCCTTTATTATAAGGTATGTCACATGACTCAGACAGGGAACCTCTCAGAACAAATGGATCTCCTTTGTAATTGCTTTTATTTCGCTACTGCGTGGGGTAGAAGCTTTGGGGAGAGTCCAGGCAGGGGATGGGTCTTGGGTTGCTGTAAGTTATATCACTAATGGGTATCACAGTCATAGGAAAGTGAATTGTTTTAGCAGTTGTTTGTGCCCCCTGCTGGACAGCTTGTGTATAACAATAACTGTGCCAGGTTGATAATGAGGCTGGCCATGGACAGACCTGATCTCGAGAGAAGGCGGTGAATAGGGTCAAGTAGCCGTGATTCCCCAAATCTTCCCATTCTTTCTCAAAATAGAAATCTTTTGATTTTCCTCTGCAACCGAAAAACAAACAGTTTCCTGCAAGAGAAGATCAATGGGATCCACATGAAACACAGTGTGCAAGTCAGAGGGAGACAAGCTCATCACATAAGGACTGGACCAAAAGAATTCCTTTCATACACAAACAGTAACCAAAAATGTTTAAGGGTGAGGGTTTCCCATCCTGCCTACAAATATCTCACCTGGTCTCCCATTCGCTACTCTCTCCTGGATTGCAGCACGAAATGGGGCCACCCCAGTGCCTGGTCCCACCATCACCACTGGTATGTCAGGGTCACAGGGGAATTTCATGCTTCCTTTCTTTACCCAGATGGGAACTCGCTCTGTACCTGCATGAGAAACAGCACAAGTATCAGAAGCAACAGCAACACAAAGATGGGCACAGTAGGTGTGTGTGAATGAAGGTAGTCATGTAATATATAGTAATATATATATATATATATATATATATATATATATATATATATATATATATATATATATATATATATAAGGCAAACTATAACTTACCATGGGGAGGGAGGGAGGCCAGCCAAGTGGAACACAGACCCCGGCGGGGCTCAATCAGTTTAGTCTTGTACTGCACAACAGCCATAAGAATCTGGATTGTGTTGGGAAGAGCCTGCCCAGGAATTAGAAATACAAGTTGCTGTGAGTTTCTCCATAATGCTGACCTATATCTTTCTATTGCACTGAATCTGGCTGCCATTTAGGTCTAGGTGTGTGTAAATCTCCCCTGAAATGATCTGTGTCACCCACATTTCTGCCCAATTCAGCAGCACCCACCAGAGTTGCACACAATGTACCATCCAAATAAGCCTCACTTTATCCTCACAGACTGGGGCACAATCTCCAGTTACATGAAATATGCACCAGATTGTAAGCTCATAAGGTTCACGCCATAATGCAGGCTTCTCAGTAACAACTCTGAATCCCAGAAACACATGGCTAAATATGGGACTCAATTTACATTACTGAGCTTATGTTCATATTGCCACCAGCCTCCAGCTTGGAATTAAAAATGCTTCCTGGTTGCTATGGTTACAAATAAGTATATTTCTGTCTGCTACGGTCTGGCACTTTAGCAACCAGGCAGCATTTTTAATCTCACATTACTGAGAAGAATAATAAAAGAATAATGAAACTGGGGCTGATTGCTTAAAGTAGGTCAATTTAAAGGAGATGTAAACCCTAAAAATGAATATTGCTAAAAAGGCTTTATTTTATATAGTGAACTTATTGCACAAGGCTAAAGTTTCAGCTTGTCAATAGCAGCAATGATCCAGGACTTCAAACTTGTCAGGGGGTCACCATCTTGGAAAGTGTCTGTGACACTCACATGCTCAGTGGGCTCTGATTGGCTGTTGAGAAGCTAAGCTTAGGGTTCGTCACTAATTATCCAGCAGAAAATGAGCTTCCCTGTCTGTAATATAAGCTGATGCTACAGGTTTGCTGATTATTAAATTCTGATGCTAATTGCACTGGTTTCTGTGCTGCCATGTAGTAATTATCTGTATTAATTACTAATCAGCCTTATATTGTGACATTTCTATTCTATGTGTACTGTATATTGTGAGTGGGTCCCTAAGCTCAGTAAGTGGCAGCAGCACAGAGCATGTGCAGTGAATAAGCAGAAAAGAAGATGGAGAGCTACTGGGGCATCTTTGGAGACAAAGATCTTCCCTGCTAAATGGTTGCCTTTGTGCCTAATGTACAATATTTCTAGCTACATCTTTAGTTCTCCTTTAAAGCCATCTGACATTGACAAAAACATGTTCCCCTTTAAAAGTAAGAGAGAGATACACTTCCCAGAATACCTTACCTCCATAGACGAGGCGATGGAAAAAGCCCGAGGGCGGATTCGGGGAATAAGCTCCAGCAAAAAAGTGGCAGGAATACAGCGGGTTGTATGTGGAAAGTCAACCAGAACCTGTAGAAAAAAAACAGGACAGGGTTAAATGGCTTGTGCAACCTAAATGCCCTTTCGTCCAACACCCCCAGTTCTCACTTGCAGAGACCATTACCTCGAGAATGGTGCGGCGTGGGCGGTTACAGTAGGAGTACAACTCTTCCTGGCCGGCGGCACAGCTAAACTCTTTCAGCTTCTCCCTTTCCAACTCATCGGGAGAGAAGTGACAAAGGAGCTGGAAGAAGGAGCGGCGCGGGATGGAGCAGATATCCAGGTACCTCTCAACCAGCTGCTGAACACTGCACAGCGCAGCCAGGTGCATCGGGACAGGTGACTCTGTCAGACAGGAAAGCATGAGGAGTGTCAGCTCACAGGAACAGAGGAATAAATGAGAAATGAGCCAGCAAGACAGCGTTCTGCCCCAGCAGCCACAATATGGAGGAGGAATATATTGGAGTTGGCACAAATGCCAGGTGAAAATGGCAGAGACTTATGTAGGTTTGCAACTCACCGGACTTTATTAAAGGAATTGTTCAGTAAAAATAATAAATAAAAACTGCATAAATAAATAAAATAAAAAAATATAAGATAAAAAATAAATAGGCTGTGCAAAATAAAAAAATGTTTTCAATATAGTTAGTTAGCCAAAAATGTAATGTATAAAGGCTGGAGTGACTGGATGTGTAACATAATAAAGTTAGCGAGTTGAAAAGCAGGAAGTAGTGTTCTGGCTATTATGTTACACATCCACTCACTCCAGCCTTTATACATTACATTTTTAGTATTTAACTATATTACATAGTCACATAGTTACATAGTTAGAACAGGTTGAAAAAGGACAAAGTCCATCAAGTTCAAGCCCTCCAAATGAAACCCCAGCATCCATACACACACCACTCCTATTAGAAACATTTTTTAATTTACACAGTTTTTATTTTTAAAAAGGGCAAGTAAAGCCTGAAAAAGACATAGCCTTGCCCACCTACAGAAGCCCTATGCCCTTTGAGTGCAACCCAACACTTTCCTTCTAAAAATATTCTAAAAACATTATTCTCTTCACAAAGCCCATCATCCTGATTGGTGCTTACCGGGATCACTAGGTTCCACCACAACCTTGTTCAGTGGGTCGAGGTGCAGGAGGCTGCAGAACTGCTCCACATGAAGTAGGGAATTTCTTGGCTGAACCATCACTACGTCTCCTGGATAGAACCTGAAGCAATAGAACAGAACACAAGGGTTGGATGTTGTAAAGGGTTAATGTGCTTTCCCTGCACTGAACCCTGTAGAGCAGATATAGGTCTTTTACCCTAGGAGTTTGCAGGGGCCCTTTAAATGGAGAAAGACTGTGCCTTATTTAAGCCCTTCAGTAACACTAACAGGCAGTGCTTTTGCTGTACTGACTTGTTGGTGGGTACGATCAGCACAGGGATGGCAGCCGACAGTTGTTGGTGTGTGCAGACAGTTGCAGTTTTACAACAGCTGAGCAGTGGATCAGCACCAAGCAGGGCCAATCATAGACAAAGCAGAATACACATGCTACAGGGTTAATGATAAACAGTTATGAGTTCTATAAATATACAGACATTGTATAGCTTAATTGCGCTGGTTTTTCCACATCCAATCAGGGAGTTTATCACATAATAAACCAGAAGAACTTCCAGCTCGGAGCTATTTTAGTCTTGGCCAAGGGAGCAAATGTACATGGATCAAAGGCAACGTTCTGGAGCTGATATTGGGCCTTTTGCCTCTAATCACTGATAATGCCAGGTACAACATTCCAGTGCCTCTATTGGCCAATAAAGGGCTGTTACAGGGTCACCAGATATCCCTTGCAGTATCTGTCTTACTTGAGGCTAATGCACACACACAGCAGATTCCAGACTGTGGATAAACACAGGCCAAGATCCAGCACCTTCCCTGCCTGCGCCCAGAACCACTGCATTGATAAAGTGCATCTCAGTTGTGAAACATATAAGTAAAATGAAATAGAAACTTATAAGTATGCATTTCTGCACCCAAAGCCACCGTTAATGCCTGAACCGGGGTCAGTGCAATGGTTTCATGGCAGGGAAGGGGGCTAATTCTCTTCATAGAGGAACATTCTCACCCTGTGTTTATCCACAGGCAGAGATGAGCTGTGTGTGGCATTAGCCCAAGAGGCCACTGTCTCAGGATCCCTCGTCTCAAGCTCCTTGTCACCTCCTTTAGGCCTTTTATAGGTTCCTAAAATATCAATCACCAAACAACATGTAATATTTAGTCTACAGTCTGTTTGTTCAAAGTCTGTACAGAGTGATCCCATAAAACTATGGCAGCATAGGTATTCCCTGTATTAAAGGAACAGTAACGCTAAAAAATTTTTTATTAAAAAATCCATTCTACCTACACTAATAATAGATCTACCCTGCATAAAGTGTATTAATAGCAATGCTTTATTAAAAAAAATACGGTTAGAAAACACTGCTTCCGGCCTACTGGAGAACGGCGATATGGCGACTCACTCTGCAGCTCTGCACTCCGCATCTTCTCCCTAACCCGACTTCTGCCAAAACCGGAAGTTATGAATCCGAAGCCCATAGGCTTGAGGCCAGTTACATAGGTGAGATCCTGACAGCCTAAAGCCCCTGTCCGACCAATTATCTCCCTGGGCAGCAGCTCATCTGCCATCGCTGGGGGCATCCCTTCATCTCCTGACCCCCCTCCAGAAGAGAAGTGAGCGAGTTGTTGGTCGGTGGTTCGATGCGGGGAAAGAGCAGAGAGCACAGCAGGCACAGTGACCGCAGCTCCACACAGGATAATAGCGCTCTTCATCATTGCCGACCTTTCTCTCCTCTGCCCTTTACTGTAAATCAACTGATTAGCTAAGGAATGCCAGAGAAGTGCTTTACAAAACATATATACAAAAACTGCATCCACCGTCCCATTATCCAAACAAGGGCCGGCATTCCTCAGCTAATCAGTTGATTTACAGGGCAGAGGAGAGAAAGGTCGGCAATGATGAAGAGCGCTATTATCCTGTGTGGAGCTGCGGTCACTGTGCCTGCTGTGCTCTCTCTGCTCTTTCCCCACATTGAACCACTGACCAACAACGTGAGGCACAAATCCTTTCTGAGATCCCATCGCGAGGCAGAGCTGTACAGCTAAATCCAAGAGAGTCACGCAGATCTGCTCCTCTTGCTCACTTCTCTTCTGGAGGGGGTCGGGGGATGAAGGGATGTCCCCAGGGAGGGCAGATGAGCTGCTGCCCAGGGAGATAATGGGTCGGACAGGGGCTTTAGGCTGCCAGTATCTCACCTATGTAACTGGCCTCAAGCCTATGGGCTTCGGATTCATAACTTCCGGTTTTGGCAGAAGTTGGGTTAGGGAGAAGATGCGGAGTGCAGAGCTGCAGAGTGAGTCGCCATATCGCCGTTCTCCAGTAGACCGGAAGCAGTGTTTTCTAACAGTATTTTTTTAATAAAGCATTGCTATTAATACACTTTATGCAGGGTAGATCTATTATTAGTGTAGGTAGAATGGATTTTCTAATAAAAATTTTTTAGCGTTGCTGTTCCTTTAAGCACAATTCAGCAGGAACAGTCCCTAAGTTTGCTCATAGTCTGTACAGAGAGATCCCATAAAACTATTGCAGCATAGGTATTCCCTGTACTAAGCACAATTCAGCAGGAACAGTCCCTAAGTTTGCTCATAGTCTGTACAGAGATCCAATAAAACTATGGCAGCATAGGTATTCCCTGTACTAAGCACAATTCAGCAGGAACAGTCCCTAAGTTTGCTCATAATCTGTACAGAGAGATCCCATAAAACTTTGGCAGCATAGGTATTCCCCTGAACTAAGCACAATTCAGCAGGAACAGTCCCCTAAGTTTGATCACAGTCTGTACAGAAGATCACATAAATCTTTGGCAGCATAGGTATTCCCTGTACTAAGCACAATTCAGCAGGAACAGCCCCCTAAGTTTGCTCATAGTCTGTACAGAGAGATCCCATAAAACTATGACAACATAGGTATTCCCCTGTACTAAGCACAACTCAGCAGGAACAGTCCCCTAAGTTTGCTCATAGTCTGTACAGAGAGATCCTATAAAACTATGACAACATAGGTATTCCCTGTACTAAGCACAATTCAGCAGGAACAGCCCCCTAAGTTTGCTCATAGTCTGTACAGAGAGATCCCATAAAACTATGACAACATAGGTATTCCCCTGTACTAAGCACAATTCAGCAGGAACAGTCCCCTAAGTTTGCCCATAGTCTGTACAGAGAGATCCTATAAAACCATGACAACATAGGTATTCCCCTGTACTAAGCACAATTCAGCAGGAACAGTCCCCTAAGTTTGCTCATAGTCTGTACAGAGAGATACCATAAAACTATGGCAGCATAGGTATTCCCTGTACTAAGCACAATTCAGCAGGAAAAGTCCCCTAAGTTTGATCACAGTCTGTACAGAGAGATACCATAAAACTATGGCAGCATAGGTATTCCCTGTACTAAGCACAATTCAGCAGGAACAGTCCCTAAGTTTCCTCATAGTCTGTACAGAGAGATCCCATAAAACTATGGCAGCATAGGTATTCCCTGTACTAAGCACAATTCAGCAGGAACAGTCCCTAAGTTTGCTCATAGTCTGTACAGAGAGATCCCATAAATCTATGGCAGCATAGGTATTCCCCTGTACTAAGCACAATTCAGCAGGAACAGCACCCTAAGTTTGCTCATAGTCTGTACAGAGAGATCCCATAAAACTATGGCAGCATAGGTATTCCCTGTACTAAGCACAATTCAGCAGCAACAGCCCCTACGATTGCTCATAACTAGGTGGCATTTGGGTTTAAGTGCAGCTTTAACCCACGACAATAAATAATACTAGAGAAGAATCTAAGAGAAGTTCTTACTGAATGGCAGAGCCCGTGATATTGAACTCAATGAGACGTACATCCTGGAAATGATCGTGTGCTGACACACGCTCGTTGGAAAGGACTGGAGCGAGGAATGGATGGATCTCTGAGGGAGGTGTAGTATTGTTAGAAATAAAAGCCCTTTCATAGGCATCTCCTGAGAGCTCACTCTGCCCAACCTTTTCCTCCAGAAGGCGGAGAGAGTACTTTGGAGGTAACCTGTAGAATAAGACAAGCGTTCAGATATACAGAACACAAATGATTTGAATCTTAGCAAATACAGAGAACCACAGTACCAAACTTACAGGACATCCTCACTGATTATTTCAAGTCCTGGGCGTAAAGGAAACATAGACAGGACCTTGCTCCAGAGATCTTTCAGCCAAGGATCCACCACTGCATCGGGGCTAAACACAACCATAAGCACAAAGTGTCAGTCAGTGCAAAGTGAGCAACAGTAATGTGCTAAACACTGCATCAGTCCAATAAAACAGTGCATACTGTCAAGATATTCCTGCAGATAGTCCTGCAGGAATGGGCTCTGTCCACGGTAGAAATTGGAGAGTTAGAAGACTGTCAACCCATATGAACTCTGTTGGTCCAGAAGCAAAAACCATTGCTTTCTCCTGCCCATCTGATACTGTGAGGTCATTGGTGTGGGCATTTACATGAATTGGATGGCATAAACAACCCCACATTTCATACATGTCTCTGCCATGTGACACACCACTTACCCCAGCTCATGCTGATCATCTCCCAGAGCTGCGGGCAGAAGCGGACAGGCTCCAAGCTGATTCAGACGCTTGTGTAGTTTCTTTGCTATGAAGTTAAATCTGAAAAGGAAACAAGTAGCAAAGTAAGTGTTACAGGTAAACATAATCAGGGATATATATATATATATATATATATATATATATATATATATATATATATATATATATATATATATATATATATATATATATATATATATATATATATTAGGGATGCACCGAATCCAGGATTCGGTTCGGGATTCGGCCTTTTTCAGCAGGATTCGGATTCGGCCGAATCCTTCTGCCCGGCTGAACCGAATCCGAATCCTAATTTGCATATGCAAATTAAGGGCAGGGAGGGAAATTGCGTGACTTTTTGTCAGAAAACAAGGAAGTAAAAAAAATTTCCCCTTCCCACCCCTAATTTGCATATGCAAATTAGGGTTCGGATTCGGTTCGGTATTCGGCCGAATCCTTCGTGAAGGATTCGGGGGTTCGGCCGAATCCAAAAAAGTGGATTCGGTGCATCCCTAATATATATATATTTTTAAGCTGCATGATGTTTGTTGCATAGGGATACCCAGCATGGGAAGGGTTAATATTCCCTCTCAGCCAAGTGGCAGGTGAGAGAGGAGCTACCTGGAAATGTAAAAGGGCTGCGTTCCAACAGTATACAGCTCTCCAGACACCTCCTAGAGTGGAGGGAAGTGTGGGGTGCTGACAGAAGGGGTCTTTCTGCTAGCAAGAGAGTTGCAGAGGCTGTTGAGCCTAAATCCCTAGTGGGGGAAGAAAGGTTAAGAGACTAGTGAGTTTGATATCCCTGGAGGGGAGAGTAAAAGGGGCTTAGTGAGAAGCCTGAATGTTCCAGAGTGTGGAAACCAACCTGTATGGTGAAAACCCCAGTGTGGGGAAAAGTGTGTGCTATTAAACACTAATGAACTGTGTTCCTGTATGCCAGTGACTGATGGGTAAAGATTTGCCTGATTAAACCGTTGTTTTTGCCTGAAGACGCTGTGTCCCTGTGTTTATGCTCCTGATCCTCTGCTTACCTGTCTACCATTGCATGTACAAGCAGCCAGTAATGAAATCAGAGCATGAAAGCTTTAGGGCACTATGACTATAAACTTTATACATGTGCCAGAGTGAATTCAAGGCAGCCCTGTGCCATTCCACTGGAGGGCACAGTTTCTATTAAGTCTAGGTTACCTTGCCACAGCCATCATGGCCAGTAGCAACAGTGACCCCTAGACAATGGAAACCTAACATACAGGGTTATGGCCTTACTTTGGGTAGGAAGAATCACCGAGGCCTAAAACAGCATAATCCATCTGGCAAAGCGCATTGTGGGGAAGATTCCTCCAGAATATAAACCTCCAGAAGTTCTGAAAAGAGAAATTGTGTAATTGCACAGTCCATACAATACATGTCTGTTCTGACCCACTCCTGCCCCAGGCACCTTACAGCAGCCCCTCTGTTATTTGCCTGAAACCCACAGATTGTCAGTCCAGGCCCGGCCCAGGCAGTAGCAGCAGAATAGCAGACAGTCTGGCCACCCTCTGTCCCTCACAGCTCCATATGCAGAGTACAGAATGAAACGCTCCTGCTTTACTATACCTACAGCATTCACCTGCCCACAGCCTCATGGTTACAAGGACCTGTGTTTCCATATTGTGTCACAGTCACTGAGGCATCCAGAGGCAACAATATGTTGGTATATACCTGCCCATAGCAAACACACATTTAACCGCCTCAAAGACTGAAGATGTGTAGATGCCACTGAGCCCAGGTGCACCTACCTTCATGTTATCAGGAGGGTCTCCTTGCCCTGTAGTGGCGCAGACAAATATCACAAGGTGCTCATTAATAAGATTAGCCTGTTAAGGGAAAAGGAATTACTATTAGAAAGGTCAGGGTACAAATGATGCACATTAATTCTGAATATAATAACTTAAAGTTAAACTGAGAAACTGGGAAGGTTTCAGTCATTGTGCTCTGGTCTTTGGCATTGGGAAACTCAGCTGCCTCTGTGTTTTATCACCACAAGGTGTCCCTGCTGAGCTAAAGAACTAGAGGTAAATACTCTGCACCCAGCCCAATGCATGTCTGTCCCTCTCCCTTGAGTCCTTCCCATATGTGCAGTGTATATAAATGCTGCCTCTGTATACAAATGGGCTACTTACCACCCTGTACTCATCCAGAGCTTCCGTCCTGCAGTTAAAGTGGTGGCGCTTGGCTTCCCTGCTGAGTCTCGCAGCCAGATCCTCTGCTGTCCCCGTCTGACTCCCATAAAGGATGAGCAGGTTCTGTTGGGGCATCTGTGACACAGAGAAGAGGGGGATTAGTTAGCCTTTAGCCTCAGCCACGGGGGGGCAATGGGTCAATGTCATTTCTCTCCTCACTGACACTGTGACTTACAATATGCAGCCCCCACAGAAAAGGTATAGGCACTGCTTCACTCACATATTACAATAGGTCTGAAATTCCATAGTCACTCAGGTCATTTTCTGGCCCAATACCCAGTGACCCTCCCAATATCCAGTGACCCTCCCACTTCAATGTCCAGTGACCCTCCCAATACCCAGTGACCTTCCCAATACCCAGTGACCCTCCCAATATCCAGTGACCCTCCCACTTCAATGTCCAGTGACCCTCCCAATACCCAGTGACCTTCCCAATACCCAGTGACCCTCCCAATACCCAGTGACCCTCCCAATACCCAGTGACCCTCCTGAAGCCAGGGACCCTCCTGCCTCAATGCCCAGTGACCTTCCCAATGCCCAGTTACCCTCCCAATACCTAGTGACCCTCCCAATGCCCAGTGGCCCTCACCTCAATACCCAGTGACCCTCCCAATGCCCAGTGGCCCTCACCTCAATACCCAGTGACCCTCCCACCTCAATACCCAGTGGCCTTCCCAGTGCCCAGTTACCCTCCCAATACCTAGTGACCCTCCCACCTCAATACCCAGTGACTCTCCCAATACCCAGTGGCCTTCCCATTGCCCAGTTACCCTCCCAATACCTAGTGACCCTCCCAATACTCAGTGACCCTCCCAATACCCAGTGACCCTCCCACCTCAATACCCAGTGACTCTCCCAATACCCAGTGAGCATCTCGCCTGCCAGGGGCAAAACCGGGGCTAATTAAAGCCAAAAGCAGCAGTGAGGGTGTGTATTTGCAGCATTAGCAGAAAGCGATGGTTGGGCAGCACTAGTGACCAATAGCAGGCTGATATATGTATGGGATTCAGGTGTATGTTGGACATATAAATGATATGATTGCTGGGAATATTATTTTATATAGTACTACTAATAATCGAATTGCAAAAGTCTAAATGAGGTCGGACACCCTGCCCATTGCTTCCCTGTCTGTTCTGTCCCACAGGCAAATAGCAGCCAAACTGACAGGGAGGGGACGTCTCTCTTATCAGCAAATAGAACAATACACACTCATCTGACACGCAAATAAAGAGTCCAGGAGGGGATTGTGGGAGTTGTAGTTTAGCAGCAAGTGGAATAATTCCTGTCACACAATCACACAAGAACCTTCTCACCTTCGCGCTTCCCTCCCTCACACACCGGCATTGAGTTCCCGCCCCGCGCGCTCCAATGACGTAGTTAGCGCAGTGACGCAGAGTGAGGGCGGAAGTGTAGCGGGACCGGAGCTGTATGAGGCACGTCCAGATGTGAGAGTCATTTGTCTGCTCTCTGATAGCGTGTCCGGTACATTTCTCTTCCCTCCCAGCAGCAGCCCCAGCCCCGGGGTATGTGGGTAAGTGGCGCTTAATTCTCTCTCTTTCTCTGGCCTCATCCCAACAGCCGCCGACTCCCACTCCATAAACAACTAGTGGCATCTCTACTGCTGTGATTGACACTACAACTCCCACAATCCTCTCTTGTCCTGCATTCATCAGCAACTGCCTCATACCCTCACTATGTCTCTAGCACTCAAACGTGGGTTTCTTATGGCCTTGTTCCCCTTTAAATTAACTCTTAGTATGATGTACTAAGAGACAATTTGCAATTGGTTTTTATTATTTGTGGTTTTTGACTATTTAGCTTTTTATTCAGCAGCTCTGCAGTTTGTAATTTCAGCTGTCTGGTTGCTAGGGTCCAAATTCCCCTAGCAACCATGCACTGATTTGAATAAGAGACTGGAATATGAATAGGAGAGGCCTGAATAGAAAGACGAGTAATAAAAAGTAGCAATAACAGTACATTTGTAGCCTTACAGAGCATTTGTTTTTTTAGATGGGGTCGGTGACCCCCATTTAAAAGCTGTAAAGATAATAAACCCCATTGTGATGCCAGGGATGATATAGAAGCAGTTTTCATTGGGCTGGAGGCAAATTGAAAGCAGGGGGCACAGGTGCCAGGGTGTAACATGACTTTTTTTCCTCCAGAGGTGCAGTGGGTGCTGTTGGGTGACTGCTAATTGGAGCCTTTCCTTGTAGCACTGGCTGCTTCTTGCAGGGATATTGGGGGGGTAGGGTTAGAGGTGCCATGCATGTGGGTGCTGAGGCGGCATGTGAGTGCTGAGCTGGGCATGCGAGCGCAGAGAAGGGCATGTGGGTGCTGAGAAGGGCATGTGGGTGCTGAGAAGGGCATGTGGGTGCAGAGCCGTGCATGTGGGTGCAGAGCCGTGCATGTGGGTGCAGAGCCGTGCATGTGGGTGCAGAGCCGTGCATGTGGGTGCTGAGCCGTTCATGTGGGTGCTGAGAAGGGCATGTGGGTGCTGAGCCAGGCATGTGGGTGCTGAGCCGTGCATGTGGGTGCTGAGCCGGGCATGTGGGTGCTGAGATGGGCATGTGGGTGCTGAGGAGTACAAAGCCAGCCCTGGGGGAATGGGAGGGGAATTTGCCGGCAGTCCCTTATAATGACACTCCCGTCCCCAGACCTCAGGCATTTCAGCTGAAGCCCCTGTCAATGGGCAGATCTGTCACAATAACTTCCAGCCTGTAATGTTCCAGCCACAATCATGGGGTGCAGAGATGGTTACTTTGTGGTGGTTGTTATTGAAGAGCATTTGCACCCCCACCCTAAGCTGGAACACACCCCACCCAAGTAATAGCTGCCATCGCTTTCACTCTAAACACTGTTTCACTGAATTAAAGGGGATATAAACCCAAACATTTTTAATTAGAGAAAGAAAATGTGATTCAAATTCCACTGGTTTGAATCAGAGTGATCTGTGAATGTACTGTAACTGCTGTGGTTGTGACTCTAGAAACAATGTATGAGGTGTGGGCTTCATGTGTCAGAGCCAGCAGTGCAGGGAATAGGAAGGGACAGTGATGCTCTATTTCTCCTCTCCGGTTTCAGAGAGTGGACCCCGAGTAGCTGGAGGGTTGCTGATGCCACGCCATGTTGTTCTCTCTCATTGAGCTGGTGCAGTGGTTGGGATTGGCTCAGCTGGAAATCTTCCTCCACATCTCGGCACTGCTGGTATACACCGTGCTGCTGGCACTCAAGGCTGATGGATTTGCCCCCGGCATGTCCTGGTGGAACGTCTTCATCCCGTTTTTCACAGCCGACGGCTTGAGCACCTACTTCACCACCATCGTATCGGTGCGGCTCTTCCAGGATGGGGAGAAACGACAAGCGTTCCTTCGTCTCTTCTGGATCCTCACCATCCTCTGCCTCAAGTTCGTCTTCGAGATGCTTCTGTGCCAGAAGCTGGTGGAACAGAGCCGGGAGTTGTGGTACGGCCTCATCATGTCCCCCGTCTTCATCCTGCTCCAACTGCTCATGATCCGAGCCTGCAGGGTCAACTAGAGACCCCCAATGTCCCCCACTTGTACTTATTTATTTCTATTCCCACCCCTATGTACTGTTCTGATCCACCCGACTGAAAGACTTCTGAATTCACACTGAACATTTACACAATATTCTCCTGCTCAGATTCCTCCTGTACCTCGTGGGACTTTGCTCTGATTCTAATAAAGGAAAGTGAAATCTCAGTAAGTGTGCGCTTCCCACTCGGCCTATAGGGGGCAGCAGATCTGACCAATTAGCTGACTCTCTTCCCCCAGGGCCACACTTCCGGCATCAGGGCAGATTTGCTAGAAATATATCAGCACCTTACTGGCTCACACGTCTCTTATAGCAACAACTTCTTTTTCTTTCTGTGCACCGGTGCATGAGCACTCATTAAACCCTTTGTATATGGGAGCTGCCCAGCGGCTTTACTCAGCTGAGCCTTTCTACAGACTTCTATAGAATCAGTACTTCCTCCATTATTTCCTGTACCTCTCCCTATTGCAGCTGCACCCTCAGACTGTGCTGGCAAACAATATGGCACCTCCCTCTATATATATCTATAGTATATATATCTATATCTATCTATAGATAGATATAGAGATATACAAATATACAGAGATGGAATGTTCTGGGCACACAATCAGCCATACCCTCATACTGTACTGTCTAAGGGAATCAATATGGCACCTCCTCCTCCCATATGTATAAATACAAATATACAGAGAAGGAATGTTCTGGGCACACAATAAGCTATACCCTCATACTGTACTGTCTAAGGGAATCAATATGGCACCTCCTCCTCCCATATGTATAAATACAAATATACAGAGAAGGAATGTTCTGGGCACACAATAAGCTATACCCTCATACTGTACTGTCTAAGGGAATCAATATGGCACCTCCTCCTCCCATATGTATAAATACAAATATACAGAGAAGGAATGTTCTGGGCACACAATAAGCTATACCCTCATACTGTACTGTCTAAGGGAATCAATATGGCACCTCCTCCTCCCATATGTATAAATACAAATATACAGAGAAGGAATGTTCTGGGCACACCATAAGCTATACCCTCATACTGTACTGTCTAAGGGAATCAATATGGCACCTCCTCCTCCCATATGTATAAATACAAATATACAGAGAAGGAATGTTCTGGGCACACAATAAGCTATACCCTCATACTGTACTGTCTAAGGGAATCAATATGGCACCTCCCTCCTCCCATATGTATAAATACAAATATACAGAGAAGGAATGTTCTGGGCACACAATAAGTTATACCCTCATACTGTACTGTCTAAGGGAATCAATATGGCACCTCCTCCTCCCATATGTATAAATACAAATACACAGAGAAGGAATGTTCTGGGCACACAATAAGCTATACCCTCATACTGTACTGTCTAAGGGAATCAATATGGCACCTCCTCCTCCCATATGTATAAATACAAATATACAGAGAAGGAATGTTCTGGGCACACAATAAGCTATACCCTCATACTGTACTGTCTAAGGGAATCAATATGGCACCTCCTCCTCCCATATGTATAAATACAAATATACAGAGAAGGAATGTTCTGGGCACACTGTTCACTAGTGTTTATGGGACAAGGGTTGTATAACATGAGTACAGTATTTGGACACTACATATAAGAGGCTACAAACTTTGGATAAGTGAAATGATTGGGCAGTCTCTCCCTGTGACATGGCAGTGAGTAAAGTCTCATTCCAGTTGGTTGGAGTCAGGCCTGAGAGTATTGTGTGAGGCTGATACAGGGCTGGACGCTGTTATTTTGGTTCCTTTGTCCCCTCAGGCAGGTACAAAAGACACTAAATCCTACCCCCACACCCCACCCTGCAGCCTGTGCTGGAAAGAACAAAAAATAAATTTTGGATTTTCTATTTCACTCCAATGTAGCTAGGGTTGCCACCTGGCCGGTATTTTACAGGTCTGACCAGTAAAAATTATGTTTGATCCCAATGTTATTAATAGGGAACAAAAGATAAACATATAGGAAGGTCAGTGATCCCAATGTTATTGATAGGGAATAAAGATAAATATATAGGAAGGTCAGTGATCTCAATGTTATTAATAGGGAATAAAGATAAATATATAGGAAGGTCAGTGATCCCAATGTTATTAATAGGGAATAAAGATAAATATATAGGAAGGTCAGTGATCTCAATGTTATTAATAGGGAATAAAGATAAATATATAGGAAGGTCAGTGATCCCAATGTTATTAATAGGGAATAAAGATAAATATAAATGAAGGTCAGTGATCCCAATGTTATTAATAGGGAATAAAGATAAATATATAGGAAGGTCAGTGATCCCAATGTTATTAATAGGGAATAAAGATAAATATATAGGAAGGTCAGTGATCCCAGTGTTATTAATAGGGAATAAAGATAAATATATAGGAAGGTCAGTGATCCCAATGTTATTAATAGGGAATAAAGATAAATATATAGGAAGGTCAGTGATCCCAATGTTATTAATAGGGAATAAAGATAAATATATAGGAAGGTCAGTGATCCCAATGTTATTAATAGGGAATAAAGATAAATATATAGGAAGGTCAGTGATCCCAATGTTATTAATAGGGAATAAAGATAAATATATAGGAAGGTCAGTGATCCCAGTGTTATTAATAGGGAATAAAGATAAATATATAGGAAGGTCAGTGATCCCAATGTTATTAATAGGGAATAAAGATAAATATATAGGAAGGTCAGTGATCCCAATGTTATTAATAGGGAATAAAGATAAATATATAGGAAGGTCAGTGATCCCAATGTTATTAATAGGGAATAAAGATAAATATATAGGAAGGTCAGTGATATGATACCAATGTTATTATTAGGGAAAAATGATAAATATATAGGAAGGTCGGTATTTTTTTCCAGAAAAGGCGGCAACCTTAGATGGGCCCTACACAATAGGGAATCTGCTTCCTAGAGTACTGCCCATCAGTCTTGTGGAGAGGGGCCCAAAGCCTCTCATAGCACCAGTACCAGGAATTTTCATGCCAAGCCCTATAGCCATTTTAGCCAATGAGTCACCAGCCTGGGGCTGTATCTGAACCTTGGAACAGTATAAGTCCCTGGACTACAACTGCCAATATCCTTCAACATATGACCAAGGTTTAAGGCATGCTGGGAGTTATAGTCCAGCCACATCCAGGGACCAGTGCAAAATAAAAACCCACTTAGTTGTGGGCACTGGACGTTTGCAGGTGCAGCACATGTAGGTGTGGGTAATTAGTGGCACATGATTCAGCGAGTGCTTGTACCCGGGCACACCCACCTGCCAATAACGGGGAGATCACCAGGGCAGGGTGCAGGCAGGGAGACATATGGGAGCAGTGACACCCAAGCGTTTCCTTGCACTGACAATATTTATTGTCTCTGCTGGGTCTGGATACAAAGTGACAAAGTTCTGAGCCAGACCCACAAGCATCACACTCAAGTGAGGTCCATTCATTTTCAACACAAGGGAAATAAAAAGTCAGTATTTGGCCGCATAACCAGGAATGGCTAGTACAGAAAGGAAACGGCTAGTACAAACAAACAGTAAACAGCTAGTACAAACAGGAAACAATTACACATTGATTCATGAAATATATTAATTATATGAACAATTACTGATATAAACATTATGAAATCAAGTGCAAAATAGACTATCGGAGTATTTAAAGGTAAACGACAATAAAACAGATGGTGCAAAAGGGCAATGTCAGAAGTAAGAAAATAGTGGAAAAGTTGGAAATTACATTTTTCTATAAAAATACAGTTTCTCATAAATCAGTACAGCTATTAATCGGCAGCCTGTGGCTTTCCAGTGCTGGGAGCTGTAGCTTAGCAAAGAAGGGTTGCCACCTGGCTGCTATTTTAACAGCCTGGCCAGTAAAAATTATAGTTGATCCCAATGTTATTAATAGGGAAAAAAGATAAATATATAGGAAGGCCGGGATTTTTTCCAGAAAAGGTGGCAACCCTATTTGCAAGGCATGCTGGGAGTTGTAGTTTCACAACAGCTGGAGAGGCACAGGTTGAAGATGAGAGAGCAAATAAAGTGGTTGAAGTAGAGAGGGGCCCTTTATTAGGGGACCTAGTAAGGCATTCAGTGTTGCACATTTACTAAAGATTGGGGTACAGCCTATTATGTTCTGGGTACAGCCACACAAGCGATTGGTCACTGGTTGTGCAACAGCACACTTTATTTTGACATTCATTCAGGACCAGTCCATTCAGTGCTTTGGGGGGTACGCCTGATAGCAATGTGTTGGTTTACATTTTGCCAGGAGAACAATAAAATGAGAGGAGGATAGAACTGCAAATCAGTAATGATGGAGCGGCTGCTGTAGGCTGCACACTACAAGAGCCGGACTGGATATGGACTGACCTGGAAATCTTACTGAATAATAAATAATCTCATGGAGTCACATGACAGCGGCTCCATGGGGGAGGGGAGAAGAGGTACCCGCTGTCAGTGCCCAAGTCATACCATGTGACACATGGGGTTGTGCCAGCAATAGGGAGCGCCCTTTAAGGGATTCATTTCTTGGGTTGGTACCAAGTGGCCTGGAGGAGTCAGCTGACGAGCTGTTGGGTTACTCGTTAATTTAACTAACGACAGGACTTTACTCCTTTTGTCTTATGAACCCTGAGCTGATGGATGTGACTGCTGCGCAGCGCGAGGAGAAAGAGAGTCAATTCTCACATTCACGCACTGCTTCTCCACTATCCACTGATACTGAGGCACAATCCCCGTCACACTGCAGCCTAATCATCAGAGGACTTTACATTATAAATAAAGATATATATATATATATATATAGGTAGAGAGATCTCCCCAGTCACTGTACTCCACGTGCAACACAAGAGCAGATCGTGAGAGCACAAGCATCCCCCCAGCTACACAGCACAATGAGGGCCACACACACACACAAACACACTACACAATCGCATCCAAACCAGAGCCGACCTACCTCCCCACGCAAGAGGTGGAGCTCACAGACACACAGAGATTTGGAGAAAAGCCGCTCGCTAATTAATATAATTAACAGAGCTCCGGGGATCCAGTCTCAAGGGGGGACGCCCGTGCATAGATACAGTGCATAGATATAGTGGGAGTTGCATGGAGTGGAATTGTATAGTGAGATAGGATTGGGTGCAAAATTCAGTCACACGATACAGTAAAATGCATTTCCCATAATGGCCAAGGTCCGTAGCTGAAATCCAGGCCGGGCTGCAGCAGAGGGACGGAGTTGTGGGCAGTGATATTTCTGCTGGAGTGGAACATGGGGGCTCCTCTAGAAGTACAGCGCCAGCTTGCTGCTTTCATCCGGGCTCAGCTGAAATACATGAGACAACATGAGATGGACTGTCAGAAGTCAGAAGCAGTTTATCAGGAGCAGCCAATGAATGTGCCTGTATGTATTTAGCGTGGAATTGAACT
The DNA here is from genome assembly GCA_038501925.1 of Xenopus petersii. Lineage (NCBI taxonomy): Eukaryota > Metazoa > Chordata > Amphibia > Anura > Pipidae > Xenopus > Xenopus petersii. The sequence goes on from CM076686.1 coordinate 146,188,317, forward strand.
CAGGAGCCCAGCGCTGCAGGCAGCAATACTACCCCTGTGCCAGCTCATCATGAGTGAATGTGATATAAATGGAGCAACTGTGTGGATATGAGACTAATTACCGTGTCATCTCCCAGAGCTTTGCCGTGTTGGGGGGCCGCAGTGCCGTACTGCTGTGCAGTGTAATCGGACAGACCTGCAGGGAGGGAAAGAACAGGAACATTAGTGTATCCCACGTGACATGCACACCCTTCCCATGATCCTTAGCTGCAATATCAGACAGTCTGTGCCATACAGGTATACATATCTGGCAGTTTACAGGCCGTACAATCAGCAGATTCAGCTATTGCTCACCCAATCAGATAAAGCCTGGGATTAAAGGGTAAATGTGAGCTAAATCCCTATCCATTGTGTTCAGGAAGTATTTCTCAGTATATTCTCATTAGAATCAGTGACACTGAATCATTTTATGCTTCTCATTTCCTTCTCATTTCTTTTCTTGCTGATACTTATTCTCCACATTTCACTTTATTTTACCCCCATTCTCTTCTCATGTCTGCTTCTGTCATTGGCCTCGCTTTGCTCCTTTCCCTATTCTTCTTACACTGTTTTTTCCTGCCCCCTCCCCCTGCCCTGCATTCCACTTCCAACCCCAACCACTTGGCAGTTTCTTTTTGCTCCTTCCTATGGCACATGGGGTGTACTTTCAAGCAGTGACCCCAATCAGGACACCCCATATTCTGTTCCTTTACTCGAGTCAGGAGTAACATTTCAGTTCCCACCTAACAGTGCCAGGATGTGACAGCCATGCTTGTGCCAGGGGGTAGTATTTTTGGGGCAAGGACTTGGGGGAAAGAATTGTTGGTGTTACAGTCAGAAACAATGAGGCCAAAGGAATAGGGGGTACCGGAGTTATGGGCATTGCCGGGAATGGGAAACTTTGCCCGTGGGAAGAAGTGATCGTTCAGCTTCTCCTCTTCCTCATATTCCGAGCCTGACCCCTCGTATGCATCTTCTTCCCCAGTGTCGTCCGCTAGTGAGTTCTCCGACGGGTACTCGAAGATTTTATGGATGTTCTTCTCATTGAACGTGATCTTCATCTGACGGAAATAAGAGACGCAGTTAGTCAAGGGCAACAACCCAACACACGTCCAACAGGACCAGAGGCAGGAACTACCCAAGCAACAGATTCCATATGAGTGAGTATTAGCACTGCCCAAACCAACCCAACGTGTCACTTATGCTAATGATAATAACACAAGGGAGCATGTAACTCACAATGGCAGCTCCCACCCACGGTGCTGAATTGTTTATCAAGCCACAATGTGGGTTACACAGGAAATATAGAAACTGGATTGTGCAACACGGGAACCTTTAGGAACCACTGAAATTCTCCTCAGTCTTTAGCTCAGCTTAAAGGGCAACTCCACCCAAATAATTAGTCCATTGTGAGAATAAAAAGAACCTGAAGCTGAGCTAGTGAGTAGGTATTAGACATTTTCACTAGAGTGAAAGGCCAGTGGGTTAGTGACAGGGCGGCGTGTGTGTTAGAGCACGAGGCAGTAAGACAGGCATTAAAGCTGATTTACAGGACAAATGCTGCCAATTGTTATTTACCCTGGAGGTATTTCTGGCAATTAGTGAGGTACCAGTTCTGCTCACACCAGTTCTACCCAGACAGTGTCGGGTCACTAATGGAGAGGTGACAGACACCAGGGAGATCCCAGGCATGTGTATGTGGCCCCGGGGCAGGGGAGAGGCAGTTCTATTGGCCTGTGTATGGGGGGTTTGTTAGTAAATGGCAGGTCCCAGGCAGCCGGGTGCAAAGCTGAGCCAGCATTCCTGAATGGTAATAATGTACTTATAAAGGTGGTAAGGGGTGGCAGCAGGAGGGGCCACGCACGTCAGGAGCCACAATGACTAACCGCACTGTCAGGCTTTACATGTCATTGTTACATTTGCTGAGAGGCCATTTTTATTAGCTAATAAGGGACACAGCATGCAGCAGCTGATAGGGCCCCTATACACTCCCGTATTACTAATGCCTATATACAATACATGACCAGACTACAGGCCAAGTAGCAGCAGGTATTTCCCTGAACCCCTCAAACCATGTGAATGTTCTGCAGCCACTGATACTGAGCCTCTGAGCTCACTGCACCCCTTTATCCACCAGAGATCCGCATGGGATTATTCTTTCCTTCTGGCCTGGGATTTGCAGCATTAACATAGACTGGGGCCTGATTTTATTAGCACTGCCACAGGCCTCTGCACCCCCAATCCTAAGGGCCAATGCGGCACATGGGAGCCTAAGCCTTAAAAGGAGCGGCTGATGATAAAGGCCATATAAAGCTGCACGCATATGAGCCTCGGAAGGTTCTATGGATGAGATTTGAAGGGCAACTAAAGCCCCAGAGTTTACTTATTTAGGGCTGCCGCACACTCCCCCACCACTAACTGTACACACAAATGCAGAAGTTACAAAACAATAACATGTCATGTGAAGGTGAACTTCCCCTTTAACCCTCTCCATGCTGAACAAAAGAGTGCTGCAGTGACATGAGATTTCCATTCTGTGAATCACAATGGGACCAGCCCAGGGCCTCACCCTTCTCCCACTCTCCCCACACAGGCTACACTCAGCCCCGCTGGGAGTTACAGCACAATTACGTACTAGAGGCTGCAGGAGGGAGGCAGCCAGTGAAGCAATATAAGAGCTCAGATAAAGGATTCGCCATGCACCTTAGCAGCCGTCCCACCTCTCTGCTCATGAGCCATGCCCAGCAGTGCACTGCCTGTTCACATACCAATCACTAGTTCCCCTGGTTATGCCCATTCGTTACTATGGGTGTTATGTGCAATGTACAAACTGTGGCACCATCCAATCACCCAGGACTAATGTGCCCAACTGCTTAAACTTCTCTTAATATACCCTTACACTGTACTAGGAAACAATATGGCAGCTCCCTCCCGTACATAAAACTAAAGGCGTCACCATTGCTTTGCTCTCCTGATTGACACCAAGAGGTTAATAATGCACCTGCTAAGTCCACACAGGTAAGTACAGTGTGAACCTTCATCTCTGCTTCTGCAAATAGGATCTGTTTAACCATCTGACTGCTGGACCCACACGTTTCTTATTCAGCTTTTCATTCTGCTTATCTACATCTGGGCATTTGCTAAAGGTGGAGACCCAATGCTGAACCAAACAACAACACAATCTACCTCCTCCCACCCCAAATACACAGCACTCCGCTTTCTCTTCACTTTTCAGCAGCATATTCTGGAGCGCAGCAATTTTTGTTTTTGGCCACGGCCACCCCCTAAATATCATGTTCATTTTACATTTCTGTGTTTTTTATTACATTTCTGTCTTTTTTATTACAGTTTTGCTAATGAAAGTGAATTGCCCTTTAAGCTGAATGTCACAGTTTCCCCAATAGACTTGTTTATCTTAAATAGTTACAATTGTTTCTTTGCTTATCTTAAATTAAACAAATGTATCAAAGTGCACCTGCCACATATTCTTGGCTCTCTGCCAAAAGCCAATTAAAGGAAACCCCCAAAATGAATACTTTGGCCACAGATTTTACATCTCTTGCCTTGAACCACCATTTTGTGATGGTCTGTGTGCTGCCTCAGAGATCAACTGACCAGAAATACTGCAGCTCTAACTGTAACAGGAAGAAGTGTGGAAGCAAAAGACAGAACTCGGTCTGTTAATTGCTTCATTTGACCTTACAAGTATAGTTTGTTTGGTATGTTTGTGTGCACCATGAATCATATAATGCCAGGGGACGGGCCTTATTTTTTAAAATGGCAGTTTTCTATTAAGGATTACCCAACGGCACATACTACTAAAAAAAAGTATATCATTGTGAAAATGGTTAATTAACATGAAGCAGGTTTTTACAAATGAGCTGTTTTATGCAATATATTTTTATAGAGACGTACATTGTTTGAGGGGTTTAGTTTTCCTTTACGTTAGAAACATTGTATCTTTTCCTGGCGGTTCAGTGCAGGAGATCAAAGAGAAAGTCAGGACATTTCAGTAACAATCCGGGACTGCAGGTTGAGCTCAGGACTGTCCCATGAAAAACGGGACTATTGGGAGGTATGGGAGCCCATGTGACACAGGTCGGTACATTGGGAGGAATTCACGTGCGTCTGGTTCTGAGACGCCGAATGGTACTGGGGTGTCTGTAGAACGCGAGGGTCACGGATGAGCATCAGAGGAACAAAGAGGGATGAAACTGTTGGTATGGGGAGTCAAAATGAATTGGTGGCAGGGGCCAGACACCTACATGTGACCTTAGTGCAGAGTTAATTTGGGAGACACATGAAAAGGTGCTGGGATTAGTGTGGGTGGGTGTGTAGCCTTACACAAGGGCAGGTGTGCTCCTTGCATGGACAAAACACACTAAACACTATTATGTGTCTGACAAAAGGGACAATGTGACCATCACAGCTGAAAGGGACAAGGAAAGGCAACATGACGCACATATGGGCTACGAGCAACAAAGGCACAAGATAAACACAGGTGAATCAGTGCAACAGTCTACTGGCCAGAGCAGTGCATTAAGGGACACGAGACGACTGGTCGGGCCGGTTCCCCCTAACCAATTTGCTGCTAAATATGTTTGTATCTCCAGCACATCTTTATCATTGGTATGCAAAGCAAATTCCACAGGCTCCAAACGCTCGCAGTGTGTGTGCCCCCAGGGCATGAGAAAAACTGTTAGCTGGCCATCTGCATCACAACTGGCAAATGTGGCAACCCTAAACAAGTGCTGTGCTGCAGGCTGGATATCCACAATATGGGGCCAGTGGCCTGTGTGTCCTTACTAAGCAGAGGGGCCCTAAGGCTAAGCATAGCAAACCCCTAAATGGGCTCCCATCCACACTGGAGGAGACCATAGAAGTTACAATTACAATCTTTCCAGGAAATATTGTTTGTTTCAATACACACTTGTAGAGCTGAATCGTCCGATATACTGATAGAAACAATGGAACTAACAGAGGCAGAGAAAATCAAAATTTTCCGGCCAGCCCGGTCAATGAGCCAACCGATCCAAGTCTTCTACCAATATTGGTCAGCTCGTCTCCCACCATACACCTACCGAATATTGAACGTAAATTAGTTTCGCACATTATTATCCGAGCGTCTATGGTCATCTTTAGTCACCAGAGGTGCCCTGCCCAACTGCCAGCTACTGGTTCAGAACAGTATGTGTTTACTTATGCCTGGAAACAGTGAGTGTTACTACGTAAGTGGTTTGGGGGAAATGCTTCACTTCGAAAAAGTCACTTTTCATGCATGAACGGGAGGGTGTGTATATCCTGGTGCTTAACAGCCCTGTCTTCCCTTATGCCAAGGATTCCACATCACATATAAGGTTTCACAGAAGTCATTAGAGGTGGGCAAAGCAATCTAGCTGAGGGCCTTCTGTGGCCCTAACTAGACAACACAACCAACAAACAAATTGCAGGTCGCTCGCAGGTAGAAGAAAACAACTGTCCCAGCAGCCAGTTGTCACAAGGAAATGTTGTGTCATTATTAAATATTTACCCAGAAACAAGAGAGATTGGTTTGGGCAGGACCTGTTCTGCTCACAGCATTGTCAATATAAAACAGGGAGGCACAAAGGTGCCATTGTAAGTACACACAGCACAGGGGCAAGATTGGGCAAGTAACTGTCAATGAGACCTACACTTACTGGAATCCCTAACAATGGGCGGAAGACAACGTGTGTGGGACTGAAACCACCAAATTGCTTCGTTCTGCACAATATACTGGGAAGGTAACATATAAATATCAGGCACCCCATAGTCTGACGCCCTGTGCCCCAAAGCTGCCATTGTTATTCTGTCATTAGGTCTAGCAGAGGGGCAGCTAGATAGCAATCCCAAAAGCTCAGGACCTCTGCCTATATGGTGCCCCCCGATGTGTCCTCTCCAACCCTTCATGGGCGGCTGCCTGGATCTCAATGCTGAAGGCTTCTGTTACCCCTGACAGTTTTGTGGGGCTTTTTTGTTAATAATCCAGTTGTAAACATAACTCACTTGGTTGATGCACCATCATTGCACATCACCATCCAATGTTTCCCTCAAAAAAGAGGTGGCTTTCTTAATAACCTTATAAAGTGCTCCCCATCCCAAGCCAAAGCAAGTTAGATGAAGTTTTGGTCCAGCAAACCGGAATATTCAGTACCCACATAGTTGGATGACACCGCTACAGCACCTTGAAGCCCCATGCTCACAGTAATGTAAGTGGCCTAAATTATTTAGTGAAGGAATCACATCTTATTTCCAGGGAGTGTGTCTCGGAGAGAGCGACCCTTCACCCAGCTTATCAATAATTGCTGCCCGGTGTGCAAGTGAAACCCGTGTGTGCCATCTTATCTGACTGTGGGGAAGCCAGTGACAAAAGTGGCAGCATGGGAATCAAAATGTATTTGAATGTAAGCTATAACTGCCCATGGAATGGCCCACGGTGCTGCCGATGGACATGTTAGTACTGGTCAAGCCTCTGTCAAGTGCCCTTGGTTCACTGTAAGAGGATTTCAGCTCTGGTACGTCTGCCTAGCCCCTCGGCACAATAAGCTTCTCTTTGGCTCCATGCAAGCATGAACTGTCTCAGCACTTTATTTTCCGAAACAGTGTGAATCAAATCAGCACCAGGGTGGCTCTGCCAGCACAATATCCAAGGTTTAGGGCACAGAGTGGAGAGACACAGCATTTACTTTGTGGATCACAGCAAAAAGTGTCCAGCATCATCTAGGATTAGCACCAACATGCCAAGCATCTAAACCATAAATATACGTCAGAACCAGTCACACTCAAGCAGTGCCCCTATACGGCTGACCAGCAGTTATATTCCCACATGGCAGATATAGCGGAGAGGGTATCACAGTACTTCCTGAGACCATCTGTACTTCCCTCAGAATGGAAATAACATATGTCTATGTTGCGCTCCTCCCATGGGATACACGGACTGGCAATATGGAGAGCTTGATGCAAGGGCCATGAGAGATTGTGCAGATAGAGCCAGTCATTTCTAGCTAAATCTCTTTGATATAGTGGATGGAGGTGGTAGAATAAATAGAAGACCTAGGTATTTTGGTAGAAACAAATGTGCCTATGTTATGTAACGGGACACATTGCCCAGAGCATGCTAAATGGCAAACACCAAGAGCACCAGGTGCCACTGGCACTCTCACTTCCCAACAAATAAAACCCACAATGTTTTGAAGCCATTAAATACCATTGGCCTGTTGTACCAGTGATTAGGTGGCAGCGCCCATGCATTTTATACAAAGGAAATAGGGTCAGATTGGCACATCTATTTTTCATCATACAGCCCAAACACAACATGAGTCTTCCTAATGCTGTTTGGGTATAAAGTAACAACCAGATGATCAGGAAGAAGAATGCAAGATAAAGTGGCTCCCCAGGGTACCAGAAGGCAAGGCTGAAATGATTCTATTTACTATAATAAGAGCAAAGGTTCCTTGTGAAGCAACACTTACACACACTAGCAGACGGAGTGACAAAACTCATTGCCATGTAGCTAAAGTTACAAGATATTGATCCCAAGGAAGAACAAATTCCAGTCTAGACAGTAACCTAATTCAGCTATCCTCCTTATAACATTCAGTCCCGGTAACGTTTCCTTTCACCAATCTGCCCCACGTAAATCCAATTTTGTTGCATCTTGTGCACAAAGAATACCCCTTCTCTGTAGATTTGTACTGATACCCAATAGGCGGCCTTACTAGATTAGAAATGGCACAGTTTGCAAACATCAGTGGACCAAAAATGCAAACATGTCCCAAAAATGCAACAATTTAAACCCAGCACATGTTCTGATTTTCCGGCAAAGCTCAACACAAGCACAAGCTCAATTTAATCTTGGCAAATCAAAGGAGGGGAGAAGATAAAAGGAGCGATTGGGCACAGGCTCATTCTAGGGTTTCACGCCTAGCTCCAAGAAATGGCAGGATGCGCCCATGTGTGACACAAGGTGTACTAATAAGAGAACATTACAGGTATCACTGTGCCGAGCTTGCAGACACATAAGGCAGTGTCACTTTGTCTCACCGTGCCAAGGAGGTGCCACTGTATGTGCTTAGCTTGTTACACAGATAGTAAGGACTATGGCACACTGGCAGCTCCTGATTCTTTTAGAGGCACTCTGTACAATATGGATGTTATTGGGGCAATGTTATATAGCTTGCCCCAAACTTATCTACTGTCCATCACAGGTTGGCCATATGCATAAGGGGTGTGGGGAGACAAGCGGGGCCCAGAAGTCGGAGAAATTTCCACTTATGTTTGTGAAAAACTGAACCTCTGGTCTATTTTCCATCTAGTTTGTTTTCAAGAAGCAAAGTAAAACATTTGCTCTAATTCCTATGGGGATTTTCAAAAGTTAATACGTAGAGATAATGCTATTTATATAGGAGTAATCTGCAACCCGTGACCCTCAGCATCCAGAGGCTGGCTCAGACTTCTATTTCAGCAATGGCTTGTAAGTCTTGTGAGATTCAGTGGTCTGAGGCAATCACACAAGGCTGTTTTTAAATGGGCAATAGGCAAGCCCCCCACCCCCAGGCAAGCCCTTTAAATAGAGGCCATGTTGATATCGCTACACCTCCACTAGTATCTTTCTTCCACCATTCCCCAAAGACATAGGACGTTCACCTGATACAGAGTTGCACACATTTCAGGCCAGATTTGCATATTTCAACCAGAAAATTATATGGATAATTCCAGCAACTCGGCACAAAGGACACCAGTAGGCATGCTACAGTTTATGATGCAGCTAGTGACTCATTTGAATTGAACTTTTGCCCCAATAACATCCTCAAAGAAGCCAAAGGTTTGGGACCCTTTATAGAATCATCTGGAGAACCAGAACCTAAAGCTTTGTATGTAGAGAGGAATGTGTTAATCTGATGTCAGAGAGGGAGATTTACATTTTATGCTCGAGACAGGAATGCGGATGATGTTAGATTACAGGCAATAAAGAGAAGCAAACAACTCTGTATTATTTCTCTCAAATGAGGAGAAGGAGGATGAAGTCTACTCCTGTTCCTCTTCCAAACTGCGTTCCCTGAATGTGAAGTTCAATAAACAGACAAAAGCAATGCAATGCAAATATTGCAATGAATTAAGAGGATGATAGGAACACAAGGGAAGTCTGGAAAAAGTCCCACCTCCTGAAGGTGGCCACACCTTCAGGAGTCAGCCAGATGCCAATTTGGCAGACGTAAAAATCTCGTTGGATCGTGGACTGCATTTGTTCATTGATGCGGCCCCATGATACGACCGCCCCTATTGCTTTCATTATGATCAAAATGTTGGGCCCTAGGGCCCATGATTGGATCAGCATGATATAGCCCACCTTGAAGGTGGGCATATCACGGAGTATACGCTTGTTTGCCGAAATTGTGTATGGCCACCTTTAGAAGGTAGTCAGATTCTTCTTACTAGTTAAAACCTTTGAACAAAGACTCTCTTATTGTAGAAACAAGGGCACATACCCAAGTTCTGATGGGTACATACCAGAAGGGCAACCTGAAATCGGTGTAGTGAAACACTTACCAATCCATTAAATGGCAAATGCTAAATCCATGGGTATAAACCCTAAGCCTGAAGTACAGGTCACGGAAGGAAGGATAGTACAGAGACTACGGACTCTTCTGGTGGCAAGGAGAAAGGATAACGTTGAGCTAACAAGAATATTACCATGACCCTGATCTATTTGACATTATAGGAAGAGAAGAGGTGAATTTTTCAGAGGTAACAGTGCATCCCAGTGGGACAGAGAGAAAGAAATAGCTTGTTGCATACAGACACATTAATTGAAGCTGAGTGTGGCTATACTTTCACTTGCCGGCTGGGTAGGTAACGAGGAGTAACCAGATCTCAGTCTGCAGCCCAGCATTTTCACTCCAGATAACAATCTTGTGCCTCTGAAAGCAGATCCCTCCCGGGAAGGCAATGCGTCCATTCGAGCACCGCCGCCTCCTCGGGAGCATCACTTACCACCTGCAAGGCTTGCCACTCAGCACCTGCTCTTACAGCATGGATACTACATGTACCCTACTGTCCCTAGAGGAGTTGCTCCAATACACCTCTGTGCTAATTCTACATTAATATATATAGATTTTAGAGCCTCAGAATAAAAGGAGCCGGGATCTCTACTGTAAACAGGCCCAGATTTGTAATGTGTGGATTCTGGCAAATGGCAGGGGGCCTGCTGTAAGATTCCACCGAGTCACTGTTTATTGGGCCTGTGGGGGGCTGTTTGGGTACTTAAAAAGCCAGGGTCTATCCCTGTCCGGACCTGCCTGTAAGTAATTATGCTCTGCATATAGCACGTCTCGTGGGAGAGTTCTGGGGCCTCAGATGTGCAAATTAGTGCATTTATGTTACATAGTTAGTTAGTTAAATTGGGTTGAAAAAAGACAAAATCCATCAAGTTCAACCCCTCCAAATGAAAACCCAGCATCCATACACATACCCCTCCCTACTTTTAATTAAATTCTATATACCCATACCTATACTAACTATAGAGCTTAGTATCACAATAGCCTTTGATATTATGTCTGTCCAAAAAATCATCCAAGTCCCTCTTATAGTCATTAACTGAATCAGCATCACAACATCACCCGGCAGTGCATTCCCCAACCTCACTGTCCTGACTGTGAAGAACCCCCTACGTTGCTTCAAATGAAAGTTCTTTTCCTCTAGTCTGAAGGGGTGGCCTCTGGTACGGTGATCCTCTTTATGGTTAAAAAGGTCCCCTGCTATTTGTCTATAATGTCCTCTAATGTACTTGTAAAGTCTAATCATGTCCCCTCGCAAGTGCCTTTTTTCCAGAGAAAACAACCCCAACCTTGACAGTCTACCCAGATAATTTAAGTCTTCCATCCTGCTAACCAATTTAGTTGCACTTAGTCTCTGCACTCTCTCCAGCTCATTTATATCCCTCTTAAGGACTGGCGTCCAAAACTGCACTGCATACTCCAGATGAGGCCTTACCAGGGACCTATAAAGAGGCATAATTATGTTTTCATCTCTTGAGTTAATGCCCTTTTTTATGCAAGACAGAACTTTATTTGCTTTAGTAGCCACAGAATGACACTGCCCAGAATTAGACAACGTGTTATCTACAAAGACCCCTAGATCCTTCTCATTTAAGGAAACTCCCAACACACTGCCATTTAATGTATAACTTGCATTTATATTATTTTTGCCAAAGTGCATAACCTGCATTTGTCAACATTGAACCTCATTTTCCAGTTTGCTGCCCAGTTTTCCAATTTAGACAAATCACTGTGCAAAGTGGCAGCATCCTGCATGGAACCTATAGTTCTGCACACACACATCACTAACAAACAGTAGTAACTAACCAATTAGAATTTAATTTGTCAAAAGGTGCTAACACATAATTCTGCATTCCTGGATATCCAACCAATTGTCTCCTAATATTAGAGCAGCCTGAAAAATCAAGTAGACAGCCTAATCATACTAATCCAACAACTAAGTAAAATGATCAGCCCATGCCATCTTGCACCAGCCACTGCCCCTTTTGCATGAGTTTTCATCACTAAAAAAGACTGATTCTAAGCAGGCAAATCTCATTACTATGCGGACACTTTAATAACCTGTCCTACCCACATCCAGCCTTGTATACCCAAGCAGTTAGGTGGGGCACGCTAGATAGACCTCTTCTTATTGCAAAGAATTGTAACATAGTAACTCACTGCCACACAATAAGTTCAATCCTTCCCCAGCCACTATCAGTTATCATTGTTCTGGTCATAGGGTTGGACATCTCAGGTATAGACTCTTGATAGAAACTGGATATTTACAACCAACCACATTATAACAGGGGGAGAATCTCCACTGTATAATGATGTTGTTCTTATGAAGCAGCTATTGTATTTTGGAGCACATTTGGCCCATGGAAACCCTTGGCTAGCATGTGACTGAACCTGGTCTCAGGAATGTCTTGAGTAATGCAGCTGACAATATGGTTTGATTTGCCCAGATCAAAAGACTGACGTAAAAGGGAGTAGAGAAAATATTCCAGGTTAGGAGGAGCCCCAAGGAAATTCCTTGTACATAATGAGCATTTATCAGCGATGATAATCAACTAACAACCTTATCAAACATTCCTATATATCTGAGGCTGAGGAGACCACACTCTTGAGGTCAAATTTGGCAGGGAGCCATTCCTTTCCAATAATAGTGTTGAAGCTTGGCTGCACATATCCCCCAACATGAATAAATAAACCCCATCAAATATGGCTCCTACTTCTGTGGGAAAGCACAATATTTAATCTACCAAAAGGCAGGTTGGTTGGCTCTCAAGCACTTTTACCTAGCCAAGGGGTTCATTTAAAAGAAAATAATGCTTTATGCTGTTATTTTAGGTCAGTACTTCTTGTTTTTATTTTTAATTCCCCAATAAGCCTGTCACACCCAGTCCTTTTGCCTATTCATTTTATACATAGTCTAAAAGTCAGTCATACAGGTGTGCCTAACAGCAAGCGCCATAATGCAGCTCCAAAGTACACACAGTTCTTGCTTCGTTGTGACGAATTTAAACACCGTCTTGTGACCGTGGGCGAGACCAGTAGATACATTCTTAATAATAATTAGTTTGGGAGATTTTGTATTGATAAAGACAAGACAGATATTGAAGCAGGACAACAAATATAGGTCATTCTTGGGGTGCAGAATGTTCTATTTATATGCACATTGTCCCTTTCGGTCTGTTACAAACATGGCAGTAATTCTTTACAAGCAACATTGTCATAAAGCTATTGAGCTTCCAAGGACAAAAGTTTTAATCTTTCAAAGTCATTAAGGGTGGTTCCCCAGGAACTAATGTGTCTGCATACAGAAGTAGGGTATCGATGTGTAACTTTGTTTGTTATCATTATTTCATAGAGCAATAAGAATGAAGAGAAAGTCAGAAAACAATGTAATACAGACACCATTATAGATGCTGGTGGGTAGATTCTACCAGACCAAAAGCAATACTAGGCATATGGCTCTGGTGTGGGTACAGCTCTTTCAGACTAGGGATGCGTGGGTGAGGAGGATGTATTTGAATTTTTAGGTAAATTAGAAAGAGTAAGCCACATGAATTTATGTAGCCACAAGGATGGACAGGTTAATAGTTATAGGCTCCAACAGTTTAGACAGTGAGGGCACATTCTGCTAGGCCAGCCATGCGGAAGATGTGGAAGTATGCTCTAGAAGAGGTGTTGTGAAACTTTGTGAACACAGGTCAACAGTTGTGATATCTATGAATTCTGATGAACGCATGAAAGTCTCAAAACACAACTGGGTTACAGTTGAAGGGAATACCAAACCTTCTCCAGACATTGTTTACTAGGTCCTGCAGCACTGCAACACTTTCTGTTCTACTCAGTAGCCTTTCAGTATGAATGTAGAGTACAAATCTATACAAAAACCTAAGGACACTAGTCAACTGACCCACTTGTCAACAGCCCTTAAACCTCTAAACCTGGAGTGTAGGTGAGAGCTAATTGCTGACTGTAAAGCCACTGGCAAACTTTCCCCTCCCAAAGTAAACTATGAGAATAAAACACAAATGAATTCACTTATTAAATGATGTTGACAAAGCTGAAGTATATTTTGTACATTTTGGCTAATCCGTAAGGCCTGCCCAACCTCTGTGTTCATTCTCACATTGGAATGAGAAATGACCTTCCTTTCATACACACTTTTCATACATGCACTGCAGATGTCTAACTACATTCCAGAAGATTTAAACACCAATAGGAACTTGCGATAATTGACTTAATCATCAATTAATTGAAAAATCGAAGTGAATGCCTGTCTATTAAATCTTGAATATATAAGCCCTTTAGGAATGCTGCCTAACCCTTATAATATAGAGCATGTGATGCAGCCATACTTAACATTTCATTCAAGTTGACTAAACTCTAATACTCTGGCACTTTTTGACTCAAAAGTATGCTAACATTTACCTTCTTCCTTGAGGAACCATTCGCAGACAGGCAAGATTTGGACAGTGATTGGTATCCCCCGACCACTTGAATTTCATCCACTGTTGGGTATCGCTTCTTGAGCATTGCTCCAATTTCAGAATAGGGAGTCTCAGTCCTTTTAGAGCTGGCATCTTCATCTTCCTCTTCCTTCAGCACAGGAGTTCGTACGGGCTCCTGTTCTATAACTGGTTTTCTTTTCGGCACTATGGTGAAGGTGTTGCCAGATTTATTGTGGACAGAAGATGATAGGGGAGCATGAGGCCGATAAGAAGGTAGTGGGGATTCGCTACCATTGACAGCTACATTGGCCTGAACATTCCCATCCATTATGTCCGAATTCACTATATCATCTATATTTGTGATAGGGATCTCCGGTTTAAGGTAGTCATCCTGAATGTGTGTCACCGACAAAGGGCCCTTATTGTTTTGATGTATACTACTTAAATACTCCAGTTCTGACCCTTTGTCGGTGAAAGAATGGCCTTCTGTGGAAGAATGAGATGGCAAAAGGCCACTTTGCCAATCAAAGTCTGAAAGTGAGGGCACACTGGATGCTTTCTGCGTCAGAGAATCAACTTCTGGTTCACTGTCTGTATCATAAGCAGTTTTTTTCTGGAGCGTTTGAGATGGAGGCAGTCCATTTGAAAGTATACCACTATCTATGGGTAAGTCTCTATTATCTAACTTTGGGCCATTTGTGGTAGGTGCATTGACTTTTGGCTTTTCTTTGGAAACTTTTTGCACCTCATGGCCTTGATTTGATACAGGGGGGTTGGTTTTCTTTGGGATAAATACAAAAGAATTTTTAGACTGCATTCGGATATTTGCTAGCGCCTTTGCCTGGATGTCCCCGTCTGGGATGCTGCTAGGATCCGGTTTTACAGCTGGCCTGATCTCGAAGGAACGGTTACTGCTTGTGGAAGAGGAAACCTTTTTTTGTTGGTTAGGGGTGGCACTAGACAAAGTTGGTTTAAAGTGATCAGGTACAGTGGTTTCTGATTTAGTGGCACTAGATTTTAAAGAATTACTATTAAAAATGTCTGGCTCAGACTTTGGCCGCCTTGAGTTGTCAGCCTTGGAGATATGATTTGTGGAAACACTGGCAGATGGCACTTGTCTGTGTTCCTCACTGGACCTTCCAGCAAGGAAGGTCCTGCTATGCTTAGTTTTGGATAGTAAATCTTGGACACTGACCTGCCCTTTAGGCTTAGTTTTCTCATCAGGATGGTCAATGTAACCATTTGTAAGCACTTTAGGTTCTACTCCGATTGTCTCAGGTTTCCCCTTGGTATGAGAGGCAGCCTTTGGGTTGACAACAAAAGTGTTATTTCCAGTCTTCTTTGGGGCATTCAGTGCTTTGGGCAGGGGTAGATTATCTGCAGTGGAGCCAGCTTCAAACCTTTCTCTGAAGGTTGCCACGCTGGGTGAAACAACTTTCTCATCTGTAGAGGTTTCATACCGAAGTCCAAAAGTTGAGGAAGATAAAGCAGGGGAAGTTACTGGAGAGGTTGTTGGGCTGGAAGGTTTTTTATACAATATGCTAGGCAAGGAAACAACAGGAGAGGGCTTGGAAGGTAGCCACGAGGGGTCATTAAGTGGGAAGCGTTTACTTTCCTCCAAGAAGGAGGTGGATAAAGGAGAGATTTCTCCATAGCGCTTGGGGGCCTTGTTGACCGTGGCTTGGCTGTGCCTCAGTGGGGCTATCTGATTTGGCAAATCTGGCATCTTGTTGCTATCATCTCTGGATGGGCTGGACCTTCTATCCAGAATATTGTCCCAACTCCTAGATCGTGGGGGTCTGCTGTGGCCATGGCCAAATTTTTCCAGCAATCTACTTACTCTTCCAGCCTCCTCGAGCACTTCGTTGTGCTCCTTCTCTACATTCTGGGGCCTGGGCTCTTCGGTCTCATAAATGACAACCTCAGAAGCCCTAATTGCAGCAACCTTGCTTCCACTCTTGGCCATAAGGGCATCCACGGGGTCCACGTGAGGCTCCTGTTTCTTAGTCCCGCTAAAGTATCCAGGGTCTGACTCAATGATGATAATGTGGTCGGCTCTAATGGTACGGATGCCTGGTACGTTACTATACATTTCCAACAGGGTAGGAGCCGGGGACGGTTCTCTGGGCTTGTTCCGTCTCTTCTCCTGTTCCAATCTAATAAAGGGATTCTCGTGCAGAGGCCCCAAACTCTCCTGCAGCACCAAACGCTCTCCATCATCACTTCTCCTTTTCACAGAGGTGGGTTTTCCCAGAGAAGAACTAGAGGCCCTCACTGGCTTGGCTGCTCCTGGACTTGGGGCCCTCACAGACTTCACTGCTCCTGGACTTGGGGCCCTCACTGGCTTGGCTGCTCCTGGACTTGGGGCCCTCACTGGCTTGGCTGCTCCTGGACTTGGGGCCCTCACTGGCTTGGCTGCTCCTGGACTTGGGGACCTCACTGGCTTGGCTGCTCCTGGACTTGGGGCCCTCACAGACTTCACTGCTCCTGGGCTTGGGGCCCTCACTGGCTTGGCTGCTCCTGGACTTGGGGCCCTCACAGACTTCACTGCTGCTCCTGGACTTGGGGCCCTGGCAGACATCCCAGCAGCAGGACTTGATTTCCTTCCTGAGCTGCGACCCCTGTCCGAGCGCCTGCGGTGTGGGGAGCCGTCCCTTCCTGGGGTTCCGACAGGGACGCCCTGCTTCTTAGCCCGCTTTCTCTCCAAAACCTCTCGCTTCCAAGCTGGCATGTTCCCAGAGTGTGGATCGGGCCGGACCCAAACCTTAGGGCGGGCGGTAACTGACATGGCTGCGGGCGAAAAGGGACGAACGAGAGAGCAGAACACTAGCCTGGTCCAGCCGCGCCGGCAGCTTCAGACTGACTACTAAGTTGAGGTGCGGGACCGAGGTCCTGTCAAACTAGCACCGCCCACATCCTCCGCCTGCTCCATAGCACGTGACTAAACAACAAATACGCCCACCCTGCCATCAATCTCTCGATAACAGTGCGCCGAATGCACGCCTCTTTAGCCCAAAAAGCGCAGCGCACGGATGCTAATGAGTCTGGACGACCCCTCCCTTAGCGTCTCTATAAAACGTGCTCACGTCAAGCCCAACCCCCTGTCTTTATTGTCTTAACCCCACCCAACCCGATGTAACTCGATAACAGTCACGCCCCTACACCAGCTTTGTCCCGCCTAATTACTTCTCTACCTCTCACCTGCTCACCGTGAGGAGGAGTGAAATGTCACACGTCAAAACGTCAACAAATGATATGAATATGCGGCTTCAATCACACTGGGAAGCCTCACAGCGAGGCGCGAAACGCAAATATAGCAAATGCAGTTTTCTGTTGCCTGGGCAACTGCTCCTCCTGTCCAATAGAAGGCATGTTACACACGTTTGCCTCAAAGTAACTTTCTGGTGGTACTGCCTGTAGGTAGTTACTTCTCCGGTACTGCCTTATGTGCTTATCTCAGGGACTCCCTCCTGTGGTACTGCCTTATGTACTTACCTCAGAGTCTCCCTCCTGTAGTACTGCCTGTATTTACCTCAGGGTCTCCCTCCTGTAGTACTGCCTTATGTACTTACCTCAGAGTCTCCCTCCTGTAGTACTGACTTATGTACTTACCTCAGAGTCTCCCTCCTGTAGTACTGCCTGTATTTACCTCAGGGTCTCCCACCTGTAGTACTGCCTTATGTACTTACCTCAGAGTCTCCCTCCTGTAGTACTGCCTTATGTACTTACCTCAGGGTCTCCCTCCTTTAGTACTGCCTGTATTTACCTCAGGGTCTCCCTCCTGTGGTACTGCCTTATGTACTTACCTCAGGGTCTCCCTCCTTTAGTACTTCCTTATGTACTTACCTCAGAGTCTCCCTCCTTTATTACTGCCTGTATTTACCTCAGGGTCTCCCTCCTGTGGTACTGCCTTATGTACTTACCTCAGAGTCTCCCTCCTGTGGTACTGCCTTATGTACTTACCTCAGAGTCTCCCTCCTTTAGTACTGCCTGTAATTACCTCAGGGTCTCCCTCCTGTGGTACTGCCTTATGTACTTACCTCAGAGTCTCCCTCCTGTGGTACTGCCTTATGTACTTACCTCAGAGTCTCCCTCCTTTAGTACTGAATGTATTTACCTCAGGGTCTCCCTCCTGTGGTACTGCCTTATGTACTTACCTCAGGGTCTCCCTCCTTTAGTACTTCCTTATGTACTTACCTCAGAGTCTCCCTCCTTTAGTACTGCCTGTATTTACCTCAGGGTCTCCCTCCTGTGGTACTGCCTTATGTACTTACCTCAGAGTCTCCCTCCTGTGGTACTGCCTTATGTACTTACCTCAGAGTCTCCCTCCTGTAGTACTGCCTTATGTACTTACCTCAGGGTCTCCCTCCTGTAGTACTGCCTGTATTTACCTCAGGGTCTCCCTCCTGTGGTACTGCCTTATGTACTTACCTCAGAGTCTCCCTCCTTTAGTACTGAATGTATTTACCTCAGGGTCTCCCTCCTGTGGTACTGCCTTATGTACTTACCTCAGAGTCTCCCTCCTTTAGTACTTCCTTATGTACTTACCTCAGAGTCTCCCTCCTTTAGTACTGCCTTTATTTACCTCAGGGTCTCCCTCCTGTGGTACTGCCTTATGTACTTACCTCAGAGTCTCCCTCCTGTAGTACTGCCTTATGTACTTACCTCAGGGTCTCCCTCCTGTAGTACTGACTTATGTACTTACCTCAGGGTCTCCCTCCTTCAGTACTGCCTGTATTTACCTCAGGGTCTCCCTCCTGTGATACTGCTTCTATTTACCTCAGGGTCTTATCTATTGCTGTGCAAGGCTACGGTATTGGTTCTTTCTGTTACCTATCTTTCTATTCAGGGCTCCATTCTGTCCAGCGTCTGGCCACTCATTCACACCAGTGCCTTGTTGCTAGAATACATTAGACCCTAGCAACTAGACAGCTACTGAAAGCCCAAACTGGAGAGCTGCTGAACAGAAAGCTAGATATTAAGCAAACATAAAATAAGTAATTAATATTATTCTCTTAATGATAATAACATTTTATGGAGAACTAATTAATTTTCATTTTTATTATGTGTTTTGTATTTATTGTTAACTTTTTTTATTTACAATTTAATGTATTATATATGTAGTCTTAATGATGGAGTAGTGTGAACACTCAGGAGCAGAGTTTGTGGCAGTATATGACACCAAGGGGCCGATTCACTAACTTCGAGTGAAGGATTCGAAGTAAAAAAACTTTGAATTTCAAAGTTTTTTTTGGGCTACTTCGACCATTGAATGGGCTACTTTGACCTTCGACTACGACTTTGAATCGAAGGATTCGAAGTAACAATCGTACGACCATTCGATAGTCGAAGTACTGTCTCTTTAAAAAAAACTTCGACCCCCTAGTTCGCCATCTAAAAGCTACCGAAGTCAATGTTAGCCTACGGGGAAGGTCCCCATAGGCTTGGCTAACTTTTTTTGATTGAAGGATATTCCTTTGATCGTTGGATTTAAATCCTTCGAATCGTTCGATTCGAAGGATTTAATCGTTCAAACGAAAGGAATAATCCTTCGATCGTTCGATCGTACTATCTGCGCTAAATCCTTTGATATTCGAAGTCGAAGGATTTTAGTTCCTAGTCGAATATTGAGGGTTAATTAACCCTCGATATTCGACCCTTAGTGAATCAGCCCCCAAATGTATGTATTGCATAATGGGGCATAATGGAAAGAGTTTGTAGAATAACACAATGTAAGGACAAGTGCTTTTCCCCTCGTAGTCTCATGGGGCAGTAGAGTGTTATCCCTCCCTCTTAGCCTGCAGGGAAATAGTTAAGTGCATGCTTGTGTCCTGTGAGTATTGAATTGTGTGACGGGGATGGAATGACTGATGGTATGACTTATTATATGACTGATGGTATGACTTATTATATGACTGATGGTATGACTTATTATATGACTTATTATATGACTGATGGTATGACTTATTATATGACTGATGGTCTGCCTATGACAGCTTTCTCCTTTATCGGAGTGCCGTCCTTCCTTTGGTTTTGATGTTAGTGTAGCAGTGGGGACGCTGTGGACTGAGCACCTGATGAGCGGTGGAGGAACAGTCTCAGGGAGGTGCGCTTGGAGCGGTCCCTCAGTTTGGATTGATTATATGACTGATGGTATGACTTATTATATGACTGATTATATGACTGATTATATGACTGTTGGTATGACTTATTATATGACTGATGGTATGACTGTTGGTATGACTTATTATATGACTGATGGTATGACTTATTATATGACTGATTATATGACTGATAGTATGACTTATTATATGACTGATTATATGACTTATTATATGACTTATTATATGATTTATTATATGACTGATTATATGACTGATTATATGACTGCTGGTATGACTTATTATATGACTGATAATATGACTGATGGTATGACTTATTATATGACTGATTATATGACTTATTATATGACTTATTATATGATTTAGTATATGACTGATTATATGATTTATTATATGACTGATTATATGACTGATTATATGACTGATGGTATGACTGATTATATGACTTATTATATGACTGATTATATGACTTATTATATGACTGATTATATGATTTATTATATGACTGATTGCCTCGTTATTGTAGCCAACAAGTTTGTGTGCAGTTAGCTGTGTTTGCCTGACTGTGTGGGCCGCTCAACACAACCATCAATACTGGCCTTACATTGGGCTTTGTGTTCTGTGGGCAAATTCTATAAAGCAGCTGTACTGTGAGGATCCCCTGCTCTGACACCAGGTTCAGTGATATCTGTGCCACCCTCTCTGCAGCCATATTTGCCCGACCTGTTCATTGGCATGAATGGCAGACACTTTCTCCACATGTAACTCTTATGGCTGTAGTGCTGCGTTATGGAGCACTGATCTTCATGAACCTGCTGCCCAGTGTGGGCTCTTCCCAGGCACTAAACATGGCAGCATCCATGGTATTGTCCACTGGGACTCCCATATTGAATTCCATCATATTCAGTCTGAGGAACCAGCAGCTCAAAGGGGCTTTAATGAAAGCAATGAGTCAAAAGTAGCTGTTCTGGCCCTGTAAGTCCTGACTTTGAGTTTCTCTCTCTACATTAGTTAGTTTGCCATTAATCTGTCCCAGCCATGTTAACATCTGCTCCGGCATTCTCATGGCATAACCTACAGGCTGGAATTAGAGCAGAGGGTATATTATTTATATGTATTAGGAATCACTTGGGGTTCTCATGGGTTACATAGAATAAGGGGACTCATATACATTTAAACCCAGTATCACTGTATCACCCAGGCCTCGGGTCCCCACATTTACACTATCATAGCCCAAATTGCACCAAGCTGGTCCCATGGGTGCTCTCCTAGGGTGCATAGCTGCTGGGTGCTTTACTTGTAACACAAGAGAAACTGAACCGTTCCATCAGCCAACTCTTCCATAGCTGAGGTGTATAATATACAGACAGACACAGGGGAATGGATTCACAGCATTTATATTATATTACATAATGAAGAAATGACATGAAGATCTGAATGATGTGAGGTGCAGGGAGTTGTTGACTCCTCCTCCTCCTCACAGAACACACCCACTTACAAAACTGCTCACATCCTTGTTCTTGCAGTAGTTATTCCATGCAACCCTACCAGAAAAAAATGCATATTATTAGCAATGGTATCTTCTGCATCTCAGCGCAGTTCCAAAGAGTTTTCCTTGCATTAACGAGGGGGATAAGGGGGTTGGAACCACTAACAGACCATGTGACTGAAATGAGCCCCTCTAGTAGGGGTAATGAGCTTCAGGGGGTTTGTTTGTAACCATTTACTAAGGGCACTGCTCAGTGTGTAACCCCCAACCAGGACTCACCAGGCTCCCATGCCATTGGGATCTCGCACAACTCTCTTGGCGCAGGTGATGTCATCAGTGATGTCATCGTTCATTAAATCTGAAAATTAGAGAATGCCGTTAAAATGATTAAGCTGGACATAGAGGGGTATATTTATCAAAGAGTGAAGTTAATAGTGAAGTTCCGCCAATAGAGTGAAATTCCATTCATTTGTATGGGATTTTTAAAGGCGTATTTATCAAAGGGTGAACTTTCACTTCACCCATTGATAAATATGCCTTTCAAAATCCCAGAGAAATGAATTATGAGCTGCGGAATTTCACTCCAGTGGCGGAACTTCACTCTTTGATAAATTTACCCCAAGGAGTTTTATGGGTGCACGTGTGTTATGTTTTCAGCAGAACTACAACTCCACTGCTCATCATATTCAGGGCTAGCTGTAGGAAGAGGCAGCAGGTTTAGTCTAATACTAATGTGTAGTTGACTGTATGTACTAATTAGGACTAACACAAATACCCAATCACTAACACAAATACCCAATGCAGTAATCCTCCAAGCCAATGATCCATATTCTTTATGTAGAATAATAAAAGCAACTGCCTGCTCAAGCTGTATTTGGCACTTTATGGGTTCTGTCACTATATTTAGATCTGATATTGATCCATATAGTGGTTACGTGTCCCTCTCCTGTGTGCATGTGACATGTAACAATGACACAAAGACACTTACTGCTACAGCTGATGCCACAGGCTGCCACGGCTCCGGAGGTCTTGCCATCGTTGCACCACCAGTAACTGTTGATCTGGAAGATGCCGTAATCACGACTCCAGCCATTGTCATACATGGCATTGGTGGTGTAGCGACTCTCGTAGTAAGACAAGCACATCCCTGAAACAAGGAGGAGCATTAGCAGCAGGAGTGGGACACAATGAGGGTTATTATTATTATTATATCATATTGATACATACAGTTGGCCAGGCTGTATCCATAATACCCGTCCAGGCCCCCGGCTTTCAGCACCTTGGCCAGTTCACATTTGGTGAAGACTTTGGCCTCGCTGCCCACAAGGACGGCAAAAAGAATGGCACAGAGGAGGCCCTTCATGGCGCTCTGCTTGGCTCTCACTATATGATGCCTCTGTTACTAATTTGTGCTTTTTTAAAGGAGATTTGTTTGCTCAGTCCTTCTATATGTCAGATTTAATAAATCATTAACCAGCTGCTCACTGATAGCGTTGCCTTAATGTGCTATTTGGGGGCCACCCAACCCCCTTACATTGCTTTACCCTCTGGTGGTGGACATGCCATGCAGTGTGGGACCTCTGGCAAAGGAGATGGCAAATTGGCCAAGGTCTAAACAGGAGGAGCCATCCCAATACTCATGTCTGTCACCCTCTACAGACCAGAGGGGCCATTTAGTCACTATTGTCACTATTGTATTAATCTGCATCGTCCTTGTGCCCAGTGCAGAGCAACTGTGTTCTGTATCCTTGTGCCACTTGCACCATTGGCCAAGTGCAGAGTCCTGTACCAGGGAGCCATGTGCCGGATATTTAAAACAGGCATGGAGTAAATAGGGGGTTCTTGCTGAACATAGTGCCCATGGGTTCTGGTGTGCTAGGAAAGGGCATGAAAGTGGACAAGCAACTCTTCTATGCCCCGATGGGACTTTTTTTGGTGTGCTAGGAAGGGGCATGAAGATGGACACGGAACTCTTAAATGCCAACGTGCAAGTTGCATCCACAGAAACAAATTGTTCTGCCCAATTCTGGAGAGGCAACACAATGGGTCATTAGAACAACAGGAACTGCTGATTGGTGCGTTACCCTCTATCATATCCTGAGTATTCCTCTATGCCCAGGCCCCCTGTGACCCTCACACATCCCCAATACAAAGCTGGGCAGCCAGAGGGGGCATATACATGGGCACTATCTCTAGCCCTACAACCCTCACACATACATACATACAATAATACACACATACATATATGCAATAATACATAGATCTCTTGGCTGATTATACATATATATAATGATACATACATACATACACACATACATACATACATACATACATACCAGCCATACATACATACAAGCCATACACACATACAAGCCATACATACATACATACAAGCCATACATACATACATACACACATACATACATACATACATACATACATACAAGCCATACATACATACAAGTCATACATACATACAAGCCATACATACATACAAGCCATACATACATACACACATACATACATACATACAAGCCATACATACATACATACATACATACATACACACAAGACATACATACATACATACATACATACATACATACATACATACACACAAGCCATACACACATACATACATACATACATACATACATATATACATACATACCAGCCATACATACATACATACCAGCCATACATACATACATACATACATACCAGCCATACATACATACACACATACATACATATATACATACATACAAGCCATACATACATACATACATACATACATATATACATACACACATACATACATACATACATACATACATACATACATACATATATACATACACACATACATACATATATACATACATACAAGCCATACATACATACATACATACATATATACATACACACATACACACATACATACATACATACATACATACATACATACATATATACATACACACATACACACATACATACATACATACATACATACATACATATATACATAAATAGATCTCTTGACTGCAGCACATGTTCATTCCCTGTGTTATCGTTGGTAAATATTGTGCAGGGGACGTTTGTGTGGGATAACAAACAGCTTGTTTTGCTCACAAGAGCGAGGGCAAGAAAACAAGCAACTGTCAGACTGTTGCAGCTGCACTCACCCCACCCACTGACACTTCCCCCCCCCAGGGGCTGAGAAAAAGCCAACTGCACCCCGGGGCCCAAGGACAGAGCCTTGGCTGCTTCTATTCCTGATCAAGGGCACCCGTGATACCATTGCTCCAGTTAGGTAAGTGTTATCACTGAGTGATTCTAGTGGCCGCTCCATATACCTGTGACGTGCCTTGTTGCCAATAGGATGATCCCCACTTATACCAATAGTCCATCTGTGTAACTAGTGAGTTGTCCCATACTCTTCCTCCTCCTCCTCTCACAATTCCACTTATTATTCCTTATTCTCCTTCTGCATTCTGAGTATTCACATACAATACTTACCCCTTAAAGGGCATCTATCGCCTCCTGTGTGTAAATATAATAACTATTTCTATGGATATGTTCTGGGGTAATGGATCCCTGTCACTACTATGGGAATTAGTTGCCCCCCAGCTGGACCTCCAACTGGGTCATATTTGCACAACTGATTGGTCCCTGCCTGTAGAATGGCACTGACACATCATTATTAGATAGATAGATAGATAGATAGATAGATAGATAGATAGATAGATAGATAGATAGATAGATAGATAGATAGATAGAGATAGATAGATAGATAGAGATAGATAGATAGATAGATAGATAGATAGATAGATAGATAGATAGATAGATAGATAGATAGATAGATAGATAGATAGATAGAGATAGATAGATAGATAGATAGATAGATAGATAGAGATAGATAGATAGATAGATAGATAGATAGATAGATAGATAGATAGATAGATAGATAGATAGATAGATAGATAGATAGAGATAGATAGATAGATAGATAGATAGATAGATAGATAGATAGTTAGATAGATAGATAGATAGATAGATAGATAGATAGATAGATAGAGATACAGATAGATAGATAATAGATAGATAGATAGATAGATAGATAGATAGATAGATAGATAGATAGATAGATAGATAGAGATAGATAGATAGATAGATAGAGATAGATAGATAGATAGATAGATAGATAGATAGATAGATAGATAGATAGATAGATAGATAGAGATAGATAGATAGATAGATAGATAGATAGATAGATAGATAGATAGATAGATAGAGATAGATAGATAGATAGATAGATAGATAGATAGATAGATAGATAGATAGATAGAGATAGATAGATAGATAGATAGAGATAGATAGATAGATAGATAGATAAATAGATAGATAGATAGATAGATAGATAGATAGATAGATAGATAGATAGATAGATAGATAGATAGATAGATAGATAGATAGATAGATAAATAGATAGATAGATAGATAGATAGATAGATAGATAGATAGATAAATAGATAGATAGATAGATAGATAGATAGATAGATAGATAGATAGATAGATAGATAGATAGATAGATAGATAGATAGATAGATAGATAGATAGATAAAAGTCACTGGGGCTCGTTTATAATCAGTGGGCATCTTTGCACCTGGACAGTAACCCATAACAACCAATCAATGATCAGCTTTTTTCAGCCAGCTGCAGGTTGAACTCTGAAACCAATCACCTAATTGGTTGCCATGGGTTACTGCCCAGGTGCAAATTTGCCCACTGATTAGAAACGAGTGCCACTGTGTATATACAAAAAACAGAAGCCATGGGCTGGGGATGCAGATATAACTGATGGTAATATATGTATAGTATGTGATATCTATTTCTATGGATATGTTCAGGGGTAATGGATCCCTGTCACTTCTCTGGGAACTAGTTGCCCCCCAGATGGACCTCCAACTGGGTCATTTTTGATACAAAGGAGAAGAACCTTCAATGGGGGCAACAAATGGCAAAAAGTGAGCTTTAGGGTTTATGGATTTTTGAGTTTATGGATTTTTGGGCTTTATGGGCTGGGGATGCAGATATAACTGATGGTAATATACGTGGGTGCAAATCAGCTTGTGTTCCCCAAGGTGCTGTGCCCAGTAACATTACCCCAATGCTACTTACTTAGGTAGCAGCAGTTCTCAGACTACTTTGTTGGCTCCCAAAGGGGATCTGATGGCAAAGACAGGGGTGCAGGCTGACGGCTGGTAGAGATAAGACTGAGAGAAAATGACATTTTCATGTCTTGGATGTTACTGGAACTAAAGTTGATTTCATGTATCTGTAAACTCATTACACATTTCAATCTGGTTTATTGTCAGATTGTTTTCTCTACTGACAGCTACATGTGAGCCCGTCCCTGTGCCTCCCTGTCTTGCAGTGCTGCCAATGTGTCCCTGTGCCTCCCTGTATCACCATGTCTCATTGTGTCCCTGTGCCTCCCTGTATCACCATGTCTCATTGTGTCCCTGTGCCTCCCTGTATCACCATGTCTCATTGTGTCCCTGTGCCTCCCTGTATCACCATGTCTCATTGTGTGACTGTGCCTCCCTGTATCACCATGTCTCATTGTGTCCCTGTGCCTCCCTGTATCACCATGTCTCATTGTGTCCCTGTGCCTCCCTGTATCACCATGTCTCATTGTGTCCCTGTGCCTCCCTGTATCACCATGCCTCATTGTGTGACTGTGCCTCCCTGTATCACCATGTCTGATTGTGTGACTGTGCCTCCCTGTATCACCATGTCTCATTGTGTCCCTGTGCCTCCCTGTATCACCATGTCTCATTGTGTCCCTGTGCCTCCCTGTATCACCATGTCCCATTGTGTCCCTGTGCCTCTCTGTATTGCTATGCCTCCAACATGTCTCTGTGCCTCCAATGTGCCCCTGTGCCTCTCTGCCATGCTATGCCTCCAACATGTCCCTGTGCCTCCCTGTATCACTATGTCTCATTGTGTCCCTGTGCCTCCCTGTATCACCATGTCTCATTGTGTCCCTGTGCCTCCCTGTATCACCATGTCTCATTGTGTGACTGTGCCTCCCTGTATCACCATGTCTCATTGTGTCCCTGTGCCTCCCTGTATCACCATGTCTCATTGTGTCCCTGTGCCTCCCTGTATCACCATGCCTCATTGTGTGACTGTGCCTCCCTGTATCACCATGTCTCATTGTGTGACTGTGCCTCCCTGTATCACCATGTCTCATTGTGTCCCTGTGCCTCCCTGTATCACCATGTCTCATTGTGTCCCTGTGCCTCCCTGTATCACCATGTCTCATTGTGTCCCTGTGCCTCCCTGTATCACCATGTCTCATTGTGTGACTGTGCCTCCCTGTATCACCATGTCTCATTGTGTCCCTGTGCCTCCCTGTATCACCATGTCTCATTGTGTGACTGTGCCTCCCTGTATCACCATGTCTCATTGTGTCCCTGTGCCTCCCTGTATCACCATGTCTCATTGTGTCCCTGTGCCTCCCTGTATCACCATGTCTCATTGTGTCCCTGTGCCTCCCTGTATTGCTATGCCTCCAATGTGCCCCTGTGCCTCTCTGCCATGCTATGCCATATTGTGTCCCTGTGCCTCCCTGTCTTGCAGTGCTGCCAATGTGTCCCTGTGCCTCCCTGTATCACTATGCCTCATTGTGTCCCTGTGCCTCCTTATATTGCTGTGCCTCCAATGTGCCCCTGTGCCTCCCTGTATCACCATGTCCCATTGTGTCCCTGTGCCTCTCTGTATTGCTATGCCTCCAACGTGTCTCTGTGCCTCCAATGTGCCCCTGTGCCTCTCTGCCATGCTATGCCTCCAACATGTCCCTGTGCCTCCCTGTATCACTATGTCTCATTGTGTCCCTGTGCCTCCCTGTATCACCATGTCTCATTGTGTGACTGTGCCTCCCTGTATCACCATGTCTCATTGTGTCCCTGTGCCTCCCTGTATCACCATGTCTCATTGTGTCCCTGTGCCTCCCTGTATCACCATGTCTCATTGTGTCCCTGTGCCTCCCTGTATCACCATGTCTCATTGTGTCCCTGTGCCTCCCTGTATCACCATGTCTCATTGTGTGACTGTGCCTCCCTGTATCACCATGTCTCATTGTGTACCTGTGCCTCCCTGTATCACCATGTCTCATTGTGTCCCTGTGCCTCCCTGTATCACCATGTCTCATTGTGTGACTGTGCCTCCCTGTATCACCATGTCTCATTGTGTCCCTGTGCCTCCCTGTATCACCATGTCTCATTGTGTCCCTGTGCCTCCCTGTATCACCATGTCTCATTGTGTACCTGTGCCTCCCTGTATCACCATGTCTCATTGTGTCCCTGTGCCTCCCTGTATCACTATGTCTCATTGTGTCCCTGTGCCTCCCTGTATCACCATGTCTCATTGTGTGACTGTGCCTCCCTGTATCACCATGTCTCATTGTGTCCCTGTGCCTCCCTGTATCACCATGTCTCATTGTGTCCCTGTGCCTCCCTGTATCACCATGTCTCATTGTGTCCCTGTGCCTCCCTGTATCACTATGTCTCATTGTGTCCCTGTGCCTCCCTGTATCACCATGTCTCATTGTGTGACTGTGCCTCCCTGTATCACCATGTCTCATTGTGTACCTGTGCCTCCCTGTATCACCATGTCTCATTGTGTGACTGTGCCTCCCTGTATCACCATGTCTCATTGTGTGACTGTGCCTCCCTGTATCACCATGCCTCATTGTGTCCCTGTGCCTCCCTGTATCACCATGTCTCATTGTGTCCCTGTGCCTCCCTGTATCACCATGTCTCATTGTGTCCCTGTGCCTCCCTGTATCACCATGCCTCATTGTGTCCCTGTGCCTCCCTGTATCACCATGTCTCATTGTGTCCCTGTGCCTCCCTGTATCACCATGTCTCATTGTGTCCCTGTGCCTCCCTGTATCACCATGTCTCATTGTGTCCCTGTGCCTCCCTGTATCACCATGCCTCATTGTGTGACTGTGCCTCCCTGTGTGATTTTGCCCCCTCTGACGCTATGCTTCAATGCCCTCTCTTTCCGCTGCATGGGTTTGTGGTTTTTCTTCCAAACTGCTCTTTTTGCTTTATTATTTTGATGGTTGTTTTCCACTCTTCAGCCGGACACATCTGTCTGATGAGACATTTCCCTGGAGGCCAAACACCCAACAGGAGGAAAACAGGGCTCCCCACATCCCCATCTCTTCCTGTGTGTGCTGCTTAATGCAGAGATAGGGTCCTAGTCAGCTCCATCCATCTTCCTCTAACAGTCGGACTACTGATTTTAGCCCAGGGATTGTGAAGCCTTCTCCATGGATTCTGCACATCTGACTCTGCTTCTTGTCTCCATCTCACTGACCTGTAAGTAAATCCCATGCAACATGTGCTGATACTCTGACTTATTTCTCAGCAAGGCCATTGGGTACAATATGGACAAAGAAAAAGAGTAAAATTGCTCTGGAAAAAATATTGTAAGTGGCTTCTGGTGGCGTTCTGGTAGCATTTTGCATTCTGGTGGCGTTCCCTGGGGCATTTTGTAGTAAGAAATTCACTTAGTATATTTTAATTATTTGCCTTTTTCCAAAGGCTGCGCTCAGTTTGATGTCCAGCAGCCAAGGAGAATGGTGGTACCAGAGGGAGGCACTGCCAGACTAAGTTGTTCTTTGGACCGCCAAGACATCCAAAAGTTCAATGTTCATTGGTTCCAGCAGATACCAGGGAGCTCTCCATCCTTCATCCTCCTGCACAGCAATAATTCCACCACCCGTTGGGGAGATGCCCATTTCCAACGCTTCCAGCCAATGATGAACCATGGGAACAACACTCACTTCTTATTGATCACGCAAGTCACAACCAATGACAGTGCCCGTTACTGGTGCATGGTCACAAAGGAGCACTTTTATCCAGTTTGGGGAAATGGCACCTACCTCAGTGTATCTGGCGGTACGTCAACAGAGAAATGTCTAAATTATAACGAGTTGCACAGTGAAAGTGTTTTCCAAGTATCTGCCTGTATATACTGTATAATATACATGTGGATAATTATTAGTAATGGGTTACTAGAACTACAACTTACTAAATCTACTCCTACTACAACATCTTACTCTTCTTTTCCTTTGTTGTCTACTTGCAACTGCTATAACACTTGCTGGTTGTAGAACAGTGGGAGGAGACACAAGTTGATGTAGATAGAAGCTGATATATAATATACAGTAATCTCAAAGAGAGAAGCTACTGGATAATAGATCAGGAAGGACAGGAGATGGTGGAAAGCAGAGCAGGGAGGGCATGAGATACTGAGTAAGACAAGAGATAGTGTATAATAGACCAGGAAGGACAGGAGATGGCACATAACATACTGGGGAACACAGTAGCTGGTGGATATTTACCTAGGGAAAAGAGAGATGGTAGATTACATACTGGGTAACACAGGAGATGGTGGATAGACCAGGGAAGACAGGAGATGGAAGAGATAGGCCTGGCCGGTAAAAATAATGGTTGATCCCAATGTTATTAATAAGGAGAAAAGATAAATATATAGGAAGGCCAGGATTTTTTTCCAGAAAAGGTAGCAACTCTAGGTACAGAGGAGCTAGTGTATAATAGACCAGAGAAGACTGGAGATGGTAGATAAAAGACTGAGGAAGCCAGAGGTTTGTGAATAACATGATTAATTAATTGGCAATATTAGATATTTAATTGAGACTGAAGAGATGGGTGATCACAATGCCCAACTGATCTTATTCCCACATTTTGCAGGCAAGGATGTGCTAACACCTTCTGTAACTCTCCTGAGCAGTGAAGAATCTCTGTCCAGAGCCTCCATATTCCTTATTATGTGTTTGGTTAGCAAATTCTATCCTGCAGTGATTGAGGTTACTTGGAAGTTGGATAACCAGACAACCCCTGGACAAGTAACTACAGGACCCTTATTACCAGATGAAGATGGTTCCTACAGTACCACCAGCATCCTTGAGGTTCCTTCCTACCAATGGACTAATTTCTCTTCTGCATCATGTGAAGTGCGCCATGACTCCTCACTAACTGTCATCTCAAGGCATTTGTCTATCTGTTCCAAATGAGCACTGAAGGGCTGGACTTGATGGATGGCTGTCATTTGTTTAGTAAAGCTCTTGTAATACAATGGACAAGAAAAAAA
This sequence comes from Xenopus petersii, assembly GCA_038501925.1. Classification (NCBI taxonomy): domain Eukaryota; kingdom Metazoa; phylum Chordata; class Amphibia; order Anura; family Pipidae; genus Xenopus; species Xenopus petersii. Next base: position 146,220,160 of record CM076686.1, read on the forward strand.
ATGAGCAGCTTTCCTAATAAAATACTATTGTGTGGTTTATTTGAGGTTGTGTATTGCTTAGATTGTTAATTGGAAGCCATTTGATTCTGGGGTCTATATGGTAACATCTGACAGACAGTTGTGCTTGGCGTTTGCCCAGGATATAGAGGAACGGTCTAAGTTTGGAGCACACACATACAGTCATACACTTCTCTGACCTGTTTTTTACTTCACCTTGGTGAGAACTCAACAGGTGTCTATGGAATCTTGATCTGAACTTGGTGTGGAAAAAACAACACTGAAGTGTGAAATGTATAAACCACCCCTGTGTTTCATGTCGGTGTGGTTACAAACAACTACACGACCTGTTTGGCTTTATTCAGTCAGTGACCAACATGAAGTGCAGATTAGGTTCCTCACTAGACTTGACCTCCATGGCTACTCTTTGCCTCTTGCTTTTGGCTTTGATTAATACCACCTTGGCCAAAGTAAGCCCCAGCTTTACTGATTGTCGTGGGCAGTTCTATGCTAGCACTCCTCCGGTGGGGTTTGATAGTCTTTCCAGCCAGATTGCACCCATCTGCCAGATGTACGAGACCTACAACAATCCGTTCTTTGCTTCCTTGTATCACAAGGTGAACCATTACCCTTTATATTCAGCTTATATCCTGGACACCAGACCTGGGGACACTACTGGGAGTGACCAGACTTTCCGTTTAGAGCCACAGGTGAGCTATTATGATCATTTCCATGGTTTGACTGTAATGTCTTTTCTACTGTCATGAAGAGGCTCATTTCATATCCCAGTGCTACTACACTTTCTTTCTCTTGTGTCTCTATCCCTGTGCTGCTAAACCTGCTTCCTTCCTGGTCTGCTCTCTTCTCCATGACCAGAACAACATGCCCTGTATAAGTAAATCACCCCCAAGTAATGATATCTGATTCTCTGCTCCTAGGCTGTCCTCATTCCAATGGTCAAGTAGGGTTGCAGGGCTCCTAATCTTGATGAGCCGCTAAGCTTTTGTAAGAGGAGGGTCCCTATCAATGCAGGAAGGCATGGTCCCCCATCCATTAATGAGGCATGTCAAACTACAGCTCTCTACAGAGCTATACCGTATTATAGATACTTACTGAAATATTTGTTCTCTGCTGTCTGGTGTTTTTGGGGAGACATACAGAATCTAGTAGTGATAGGTGTATAACTGAAGAAGCCAAAAAAGTTACAGTTCTTTTAGATTTACCCTACTAGATTCTGTATATCATGACATGGATGAATAAAATAGACAAATACAAGAGTCCTCTGCACTCAACCCATTATCAATATATTTAAGACAGAGACATTTTGTGCTACTGCTACTAAAAAATGCCTTACCCTTTAAACAACACAGGGATTGTTTGTCCATATATTGCAATATATTTAAGCTGGCCAACTACGTCAAAGTCATCCCATATCTGGCCAGTCCTATGCTCAATTTTCATCTGATTCATTAAGAATTCAATTGCTTCATTATACATTTTACAAAGGGACTAAGTTTTACCTGCAACTTACTCGCTGCTTTCATAGTAAAACTCCCAAACTTGGCTGCCCTTTTATTAGACACCAGTGGGATCACCTGACTATAGCTGGGAAGGGTGGGAGCTGGTCACTGCTCCTGTATAACTATAACAAACAAGGGAAAGTTGTGCTCACCACTAATTTTTAAAACCATTAGGCGGGGGTGCAATGAGGCTGTGCCCACAAAATAGGTGCAATGAGGCTGTGACCATATAAGTATTTTGTGGTCACAGCCTCATTGCACCCCCGCCTAATGGTTTTAAAAATTACTGGTGAGCACAACTTTCCCTTGTTTGTTATGGATGAACAAAAACCTTTGTGTGCATTTTGGGGATTGCCTGCTGCTCCCCTGTTGTTGCATCTCACCAGTTACCCCCATGTGATTGATCTGAATCCCTCTGTGTTGCAGCTGGTGGACACAAGGCTCCCCAGACAGATCATGCTTCAGCCTGATACAGAGTCAGCAATTCGTTCTCTGAGTCTTTCTGGAGTCGCCTCAGACCTTATCAAAAACGTTCAGGCAATAAATTCTGATTATACTGGCAGCAACTACCACAAGGGGCACCTGAACCCAAATGCTGACCATCCCTCTGGGCCAGGACAGCTGGTCACATACACCCTAAGCAATGTTGCGCCCATGCACGGCCCCCTGAACAGCGGAGCCTGGAGGAACAATGAGATGAGAGTGAGGAACATTGCCGCTGGCTGTGGCAAGATGTATGTCATTACTGGGGTCGTTCCTGGAAATAACTGGATCTCAGTCAATGGGGTGAAGAGAGTCAACATCCCCAGCCATGTGTGGAGCGCCTTTTGCTGCCTGGACAACAATGGGCGCCCAATGAAAGCCGAGGGCACCATCGCTCCAAACAATGCCAACAGTGTCCAGACGGGTCTGTCCATTTCATCCCTGCAGAGCCAACTGAAGTCTCTCCTGGGGGTCGGTGTCACCTTGTTTCAGAACAACTGCGCCTAGACACTTTTCACTTATCAATAAATGGGACAACCCCTCCTAGCCACATTCATCTGACTGGCAACTTATTATCAGTAAACTGATTCCTATGCTACACCCATTCCCACACACAAATACTGTATATTTGAACCCACTCTATGTCTCCTTCCTTCTGGAAAGACCTGCTCCAGCTCAAGTTACCATAGGGGTGGGGTTGCAAAATGTGAGAGTGCTTAGTTATCCATCAACAGAATGTGGCCTGGCAAGTAAGGGCTGTACGTGTGAGACCAGGGAAGGTCAAGAAGGAGAGACCAGTGAAAGAAACCAAGGAAGGGCAGACGGAGAGAGGCTAGGGAAGGGAGAGAGAGAGAGAGAGAGAGGGGGGGGGCTAGGGAAGGGAGAGAGAGGTCAGGGAAAGGGAGAGAGGCCAGGGAAGGGAGAGAGATGCCAGGGAAGGGAGAGAGGGAGGCCAGGGAAGGGCAGGTAGAGAGAGGCCAGTGAATGGAAAGGAGGCCAGAGAAGGGCAGGTACAGAGAGGGGCCAACTAACCAAGGGAAGGGAGAGGGAGTCCAGAGATGAGAACAGAGAGAGAGAGGCTAAAGAAGGGAAGGGAGAGAGAGGCCAGAGAAGGGAACGGAGAGAGGGAGGCCAGGGAAGGGCAGATAGAGAGAGAGAGGCTATGGAAGGGAGGCCAGAGAAGGGATAGGAGAGAGAGACAAGGGAAAGAGGCCAAGGAAGGGTAGACAGAGAGATCCAGTGAAAGTTATGGAGAGAGAGACTGGGGATAGAATAAAGAAATGGCACATTATAAGCCTGAGGTTTAGTCTAAGGTGACAGATTGCTCACTGGCACACAGTGGGGTTCGGAGCTGAGTGTGGCACATACATATATGGCTAATGGCTAGTAGCTATGAATCTATGGCAACAGATTGTGTAAGAGTCAATATTGAAAGGAAAATTAAACAATACTCACTCCATGATTATTTTATGCACAGCTGCCATCTTGTTTCCATTCCCAGGCATCCCCATCGGCATGTGCCAATCTTTGGTTAGCATAGGGGGTGTTAGAAAAGGCAAGAAGATGGTGAGGGAACATATCCCAGGAGGGAGACACATTTCCCAGGTTCACTACTAATGAGACTTTCCAGTGTTAGTACTTTGTCAATGTGCAACTATTCCTCCCCTCAACTCTCCCATTCCTTGTTGTGCTTCCCCAGAGTGGCCACAAGAGGGAGGACAGATCTGAACAGTTCTGCCCCCCTTTTCTTCTTTATTATTATCCCTGGGGTAGTCAACTCACCAAATCCTTGGCCTTGAGTCCATTGCCCTCCAATCCTACCCAACTGCAATAAAACATGGCCACCCTATTCATCAGTTAGTTATGTACTAACAGCATTTTGGCACAAATACAGAAAGTGCTGATTCTGATTGGTTGGTGGAATAATAAATGGACTAACCTAGAGGTAACTGATACTCAGTGGGGCTCATTTATCAACACTATCACATTTGCCCATGGACAATTACGTATAGCAACCAATCAGTGATTAGCTTTATTAAGTCAGCTGCAAGTAGAACAATGAATGCAGCAATTTGATTGGTTGCCCAGTGTTGATAAATGAGCCCCAGTGTGTGTGTGTTCATATGCTAACCTCGCTAGTAATCCTGTGAGATCCTGTGTATAACCCCCTGCAACCCATTTGCACCCCAATAATCCAGTTTGCCCATGTTGATAGGCTGGGATTGGCTCATGACTCGGCAGGGGTGTGGCATAGACAGAGCCAGACATCAGATCTACAGAGCCAGCATTTCCTTTCATTCATTGGATCAGGTTTGGATTTGTGGAAAGGCCTGGGCCTAAAGTGGCACAATATTGGGGGGCTGTTGCCCAGCAGCAATGGATTTGGAAGCACTGGGACATGTGGGGGGTTGTAGCTGTTTAAATCTCCAACAAACCAATCCCCCTCCAATCCTTAGGCCCATGTATAAATCTGCTCCTGGATTGGATGGGGTGAGCACGTGGCTCCTCACAGTGTCAGTAGGAGTGTCAGGAGGCGGTGCCAGTGATTGCGTATGTCCGGGGGCGTGGCGGGAGGAGGAGCTGAGGGAGTCGGACAATGGCAGGAGATTACAGGGAAGCGGCTGGGCCTGCACCAACGTATTGACTCCCGAGCCCGGGACATCGGCCCCAGCGACTCGCGATCACGGTGAGACCCCCCGACAGCCGCACCGGCCCCGTCACCGGAACACGTCAGTCCCCACGGGAGGAAATAGCGGCGAGCGGTGCATTGTGGGCAGGAAGATATCTGCAGCTCAATAATGTCACTGTGTGACTGTGTGACTGTGTGACTGGACTTGTGTCTGTCTGTCTGTGTAATACCTGGACTGCCTGTGTAATAACTGGACTGCCTGTGTTATAACTGGACTGCCTGTGTAATAACTGGACTGTCTGTGTAATAACTGGACTGTCTGTAATAACTGGACTGCGTGTGTCATAACTGGACTGTGTGTCATAACAGGACTGTCTGTGTAATAACAGGACTGCGTGTGTCATAACTGGAGTGCCTGTGTAATAACTGGACTGCCTGTGTAATAACTGGACTGTCTGTGTCATTACAGGACTGCGTGTGTCATAACAGGACTGCGTGTGTCATAACAGGACTGCGTGTGTCATAACTTGACTGCCTGTGTAATAACTGGACTGCCTGTGTCATAACAGGACTGCGTGTGTCATAACAGGACTGCCTGTGTCATAACAGGACTGCGTGTGTCATAACTGGACTGTCTGTCATAACTGGACTGTCTGTCATAACAGGACTGCCTGTTTGATAACTGGACTGCGTGTGTCATAACAGGACTGCGTGTGTCATAACAGGACTGCGTGTGTCATAACAGGACTGCGTGTGTCATAACTGGACTGCGTGTGTCATAACTGGACTGCCTGTGTCATAACAGGACTGCCTGTGTAATAACTGGACTGCCTGTGTAATAACTGGACTGCGTGTGTCATAACAGGACTGCGTGTGTCATAACAGGACTGCGTGTGTCATAACAGGACTGCGTGTGTCATAACAGGACTGCGTGTGTCATAACAGGACTGCGTGTGTCATAACAGGACTGCGTGTGTCATAACAGGACTGCGTGTGTCATAACAGGACTGCGTGTGTCATAACAGGACTGCGTGTGTCATAACTGGACTGCGTGTGTCATAACTGGACTGCGTGTGTCATAACTGGACTGTCTGTTTAATAACTGGACTGTCTGTTTAATAACTGGATTGTCTGTTTAACAACTGGACTGTCTGTGTTATAACTGGACTGCCTGTGTAATAACTGGACTGCCTGTGTAATAACTGGACTGCCTGTGTAATAACTGGACTGCCTGTGTAATAACTGGACTGCCTGTGTAATAACTGGACTGTCTGTGTAATAACTGGACTGTCTGTGTAATAACTGGACTGTCTGTGTAATAACTGGACTGTCTGTGTAATAACTGGACTGTCTGTAATAACTGGACTGTGTGTGTAATAACTGGACTGCGTGTGTCATAACTGGACTGCGTTTGTAATAACTGGACTGCGTGTGTCATAACTGGACTGCGTGTGTCATAACTGGACTGTGTGTCATAACAGGACTGTCTGTGTAATAACAGGACTGCGTGTGTCATAACTGGACTGTCTGTGTAATAACTGGACTGTCTGTGTAATAACTGGACTGTCTGTGTAATAACTGGACTGTCTGTGTAATAACTGGACTGCCTGTGTCATAACAGGACTGCGTGTGTCATAACTGGACTGTCTGTCATAACTTGACTGCCTGTTTGATAACTGGACTGCCTGTGTGATAACTGGACTGCGTGTGTGATAACTGGACTGCGTGTGTCATAACAGGACTGCGTGTGTCATAACAGGACTGCGTGTGTCATAACAGGACTGCGTGTGTCATAACAGGACTGCGTGTGTCATAACAGGACTGCGTGTGTCATAACAGGACTGCGTGTGTCATAACAGGACTGCGTGTGTCATAACTGGACTGTGTGTGTCATAACTGGACTGCGTGTGTCATAACTGGACTGCGTGTGTCATAACTGGACTGTGTGTCATAACAGGACTGTCTGTGTAATAACAGGACTGCGTGTGTCATAACTGGACTGTCTGTGTAATAACTGGACTGTCTGTGTAATAACTGGACTGTCTGTGTAATAACTGGACTGTCTGTGTAATAACTGGACTGTCTGTGTAATAACTGGACTGCCTGTGTCATAACAGGACTGCGTGTGTCATAACTGGACTGTCTGTCATAACTTGACTGCCTGTTTGATAACTGGACTGCCTGTGTGATAACTGGACTGCGTGTGTGATAACTGGACTGCGTGTGTCATAACAGGACTGCGTGTGTCATAACAGGACTGCGTGTGTCATAACAGGACTGCGTGTGTCATAACAGGACTGCGTGTGTCATAACAGGACTGCGTGTGTCATAACAGGACTGCGTGTGTCATAACAGGACTGCGTGTGTCATAACTGGACTGTCTGTTTAATAACTGGACTGTCTGTTTAATAACTGGATTGTCTGTTTAATAACTGGACTGTCTGTGTTATAACTGGACTGCCTGTGTAATAACTGGACTGCCTGTGTAATAACTGGACTGTCTGTGTAATAACTGGACTGCCTGTGTAATAACTGGACTGCCTGTGTAATAACTGGACTGTCTGTGTTATAACTGGACTGTCTGTCATAACTGGACTGTCTGTCATAACTTGACTGCCTGTTTGATAACTGGACTGCCTGTGTGATAACTGGACTGCGTGTGTCATAACAGGACTGCGTGTGTCATAACAGGACTGCGTGTGTCATAACAGGACTGCGTGTGTCATAACAGGACTGCGTGTGTCATAACTGGACTGCGTGTGTCATAACTGGACTGCGTGTGTCATAACTGGACTGCGTGTGTCATAACTGGACTGCCTGTGTCATAACTGGACTGCCTGTGTCATAACAGGATTGCCTGTGTCATAACTGGACTGCGTGTGTCATAACTGGACTGCGTGTGTCATAACTGGACTGCGTGTGTCATAACTGGACTGCGTGTGTCATAACTGGACTGCGTGTGTCATAACTGGACTGCGTGTGTCATAACAGTACTGTCTGTGTAATAACATGACTGTGTATGTAATAACAGGAATGTGTGTTTGTGTGTGTGGGACAGGGATAACAGGACTGGGGAGTGTGGGAAATGAAAGGGCAAATAGCCCATATTTCCTGCCCCTTCTGTCCAGCCCAGAAGCTGACAGTTTAATCTCCCCAGCAGGGAACGATGGATCGTATGAAGAAGATCAAGCGCCAGCTGTCCATGACCCTGCGTGGTGGGCGGCCCACAGAGAAAACATCCAATGAGCACTGTGAGCCAGTAACAGGGGAGGAGACTAACAGCAGTGATAATGGTGAGTGCTGCTCAGGGGCACCAAGCCAACAGGTATGTGGGGAGAGTCTGTAGGTACAAGCTCAGTGTCTCATGCCCAGGTGAGTCTCCTCCCACTACAGACAAACTCTCTGACCAACCATCCTGCAAGAGTGTGGGCTTTAGTTACCATAGCAGCGGGCATTGCAGGGGCAGCAATTATATGATTGCAAGACTGGTACCAAATCAGGTACTGGCTTTGTGGCTTTAAGGGAGACACTGGGATAGTTGGGTGGCACTGAGGGGGGTATTGGGAGTCCAGGGTGACACTGAGGTTTATACTGGAGTGGTGGTGGCACTTAGGGGTACTGGGAGTCCATAGTGACACTGAGGTTTATACTGGAGTGGTGGTGGCACTGAGGGGGTACTGGGAGTCCAGGGTGGCACTGAGGTTTATACTGGAGTGGTGGTGGCACTTAGGGGGTACTGGGAGTCCAGGGTGACACTGAGGTTTATACTGGAGTGGTGGTGGCACTTAGGGGGTACTGGGAGTCCATGGTGACACTGAGGTTTATACTGGAGTGGTGGTGGCACTGAGGGGGTACTGGGAGTCCAGGATGTCACTGAGGTTTATACTGGAGTGGTGGTGGCACTTAGGGGGTACTGGGAGTCCAGGGTGACACTGAGGTTTATACTGGAGTGGTGGTGGCACTGAGGGGGTACTGGGAGTCCAGGGTGGCACTGAGGTTTATTCTGGAGTGGTGGTTGCACTTAGGGGGTACTGGGAGTCTATGGTGACACTGAGGTTTATACTGGAGTGGTGGTGGCACTGAGGGGGTACTGGGAGTCCAGGGTGGCACTGAGTTTTATTCTTGAGTGGTGGTGGCACTGAGGGGGTACTGGGAGTCCAGGGTGGCACTGAGGTTTATTCTGGAGTGGTGGTGGCCCTGAGGGGGTACTGGGAGCCCAGGGTGGCACTGAGGTTTATTCTGGAGTGGTGGTGGCCCTGAGGGGGTACTGGGAGCCCAGGGTGGCACTGAGGTTTATTCTGGAGTGGTGGTTGCACTTAGAGGGTACTGAGAGTCCAGGGTGGCACTGAGGTTTATTCTGGAGTGGTGGTGGCACTTAGGGGGTACTGGGAGTCCATGGTGACACTGAGGTTTATACTGGGGTAGTGGTGGCACTGAGGGGGTACTGGGAGTCCAGGGTGGCACTGAGGTTCATACTGGAGTGGTGGTGGCACTTAGGGGGTACTGGGAATCCATGGTGACACTGAGGTTTATACTGGAGTGGTGATGGCACTGAGGGGGTACTGGGAGTCCATGGTGACAATGAGGTTTATACTGGAGTGGTGGTGGCACTGAGGGGGTACTGGGAGTCCTAGGTGGCACTGAGGTTTATACTGGAGTGGTGGTTGCACTTAGGGGGTACTGGGAGTCCAGGGTGGCACTGAGGTTTATATTGGAGTGTTGGTGGCACTTAGGGGGTACTGGGAGTCCATGGTGACACTGAGGTTTATACTGGAGTGGTGGTGGCACTTAGGGGGTACTGGGAGTCCATGGTGACACTGAGGTTTATACTGGGGTGGTGGTGGCACTTAGGGGGTACTGGGAGTCCAGGGTGGCACTGAGGTTTATACTGGAGTGGTGGTGGCACTTAGGGGGTACTGGGAGTCCATGGTGACACTGAGGTTTATACTGAAGTGGTGGTGGCACTTAGGGGGTACTGGGAGTCCATGGTGACACTGAGGTTTATACAGGAGTGGTGGTGGCACTTCGGGGGCACTGGGAGTCCATGGTGACACTGAGGTTTATACTGGAGTGGTGGTGGCACTGAGGGGGTACTGGGAGTCCATGGTGACACTGAGGTTTATACTGGAGTGGTGGTGGCACTGAGGGGGTACTGGGAGTCCAGGGTTGCACTGAGGTTTATTCTGGAGTGGTGGTTGCACTGAGGGGGTACTGGGAGTCCAGGGTGGCACTGAGGTTTATACTGGAGTTGTGGTGGCACTGAGGCGGTACTGGGAGTCCAGAGTGAGTGGTGGGGAGGGACTGAGGATCCCAATAGGATGGCAGTGGGTGGCAGCTGAATGCAGGTGAGTGAGCACTTCTCCCCTCTGGCTCCTGCCATATAAAATGCTGGGGTGGAGCCTGGTTAGTAGCTGCTTTGGGACAGACAGGTAAGTGCCTGCTTTGCATGCTGCTGATTTTGGGGTTAAATCGGGGTATTTTCTTTTCTGTCTGGTTTTGGTTTGTTTGTTTTTGTTGTTTTTTTCCTTTTCCTCTTTTTCTTTCTTAAGTTAATTTTTCTCCCCTTGCTGTTTCTTTCCTCCCATCTGCACCTTTCCTTCTTCTTATTGCCCCTGTTCTCCGTCTCTCTATTGCCTCCTTCATACCTGCCTTTACCCCACCACCACCACCTTCTTCTGGTCTTGTCTCTCTCCTGCTGCCCCAACTCTTCTCTCTCCTGAAATCTTGTATTCTCGACATTGAACTCAACTTCCTGCTTCTTCTCAACTCTGTTTGTCTTCTTATTCTTGTTTGCTTACCTTCCCACTCTACTTCCTGCTCTTCTCCCACCTCTTCATGTCTCTATAATGCTTGTCTGCTTACCTTCCCACTTTAATTCCTGCCTTTGTCCCACCTCTTTTTGTCTCTTTATCACATGTTTATTTCCCACTGGAACCTCCTGCTATTTTCTTGTCCTGCTCATGGTTGCTCCTGGCCATCTTCCAACTCTATGCTCCTCCTCCTCCTAATTGTCCCTCCTCCCAAATAAACTTGTATTCCCCTTCCTGCTTGATCTGCTTCCTCTTATCTTTGTGCTTCCTCTTCCCGCTATGAATGTGCGGCTCTTGCCCTGTCCTCTTGTTGCTTTTGCTCTGACCCACTGGCTTCCATTTTCCCTCAACTTCCTGGCCCTCCAACCCCTCTTGGGTTCTACATTTCCATCCAACTCGTTTCCTGTTCCCCCTCTCCTTCTGGCTCTTGTCCTGGCTCCTGCCCGCTCTTGTACTGCCCCTCAGAGCCCATCGTCAGAAATGGGAGAAGCCTCTCGTCCCACAGCATGCAATCCTTCCTGCACCACTACACAGCCAGCTCCTTTCAAAAGCCGCCCATCCCCCGGCCTCACAGCGCCGTCTGCCGCAGCCTCAGCTCATACCTGAATCGGACCAGCAGACTAGGTATGTGTGTGTGTTGTGGCCCTGGCTCCGCCCTTGCGGGCAGCACAAAGTTCATTATGATGACCATAGAGTTTTTATTTATATAAATGTTGGAAGGGCACCTGCCATGCATTGACTGCATTGTGCTGAGCAGTCATTCCTCCTACATCTCACCCTATGGAAAATGGCTGAATGTCAGGCATGAGCAGATTTTTTTTCTAACATTGATATTTGCTGGGGGTTTGTAGCAATTAGGGGTAATAATTCTCTGCTTTCCCCTTGGTGTCCTTCCACTCCCCATGGATAAGATTGAAGTGTCTCATAACTAGGACCATGGAGAACCAAGGGGGGCACCACCTACTCGCCTGGACTTACATTCCAACATCAAGCTCCAAAATGCTGTGTATCATGTTATCATGGTGGTTCTGTTCCCTTGTCTATTGTCTCCACCCCTCCAACAGCCTGTTGGTTCCGCCTCTCTAACCTCTCATGGGTGGATGTCCTCTCTCCACGTTTAGAGATTGTGCATGAAGACTTAAAGATGGGCTCTGATGGAGAGAGCGACCAAGCGTCCGGCTCCTCGGATGAGGTTCAGTCCCCAGTGCGAGTCCGAATGAGGAACAACGCTGCTCGAAAAATATCAACAGAGGTAAGAGTGGCACCACTGCACTACCTGCCACATTACTTTTTCATTTGTTGCCATCATGGGAGGTAATAAGTAGCACTGTTTTGCCTACTTGGCAGGACATCAACAAGCGCCTGTCCCTTCCCGCTGATATCCGTCTTCCTGAGGGTTACCTGGAGAAGCTGGCGCTAAGTAGCCCTCCTTTCGACAAACCCCTGAGCAGACGACTGCGGCGAGTCTCTCTGGTGAGTGTCGTACACACAAGATGACACGCTCTTCTCATCATCTTATCATTGGCTGAATTTTACTTGGTCCATTACTCTGTTTTTCTTCTACAGTCAGAAATCGGGTTTGGGAAGCTGGAGACTTACATCAAGCTGGACAAACTGGGAGAGGTGGGTAGATACATGCAATTAAGGAGATAGCTGGCAATAATGGAGCACCAACTGTAGGCACACCTCTAGCCAATCAGAACATTAGACACCCTGATGGATTTTGCTCTTGTTTGCTATTGTCTGGCAGGGTACCTATGCCACTGTGTACAAAGGGCGCAGCAAGCTGACTGAGAACCTGGTGGCCCTGAAGGAGATCCGATTGGAACATGAGGAAGGGGCACCGTGCACAGCTATTCGGGAAGGTGGGTATCACTATCACACCAAGCTCACGGGAGGCGAAACATATTAAAGTGGTAGCTCTTTCCGCTCTTTGGCCCCTGGGACCTTTTCCTCCTCTCTGTACTTGAAGGGCAAGTGCAGGCATCTTTGGTACCTACAGTGGTCTACACAACTGATCTTTCTCTTGGTGTGTTCTATTCTAGTTTCTCTTCTGAAGGACTTGAAACATGCAAACATTGTTACCCTGCATGATATCATACACACCGAGAGGACCCTGACCCTCGTCTTTGAGTATCTGGTGAGTTTTGCATATAAAGGATGTGCCAAAAGGTTCTGCAGAGCAAGTGGGTCCATCTGCTGTTCCAGGTGGCACCTGAGAGGCACAAGATGGGTTTAGTCAATGATGTAGGGTTATTACTGCTCGCTTTCCTATTGCAATGACTCCAAAATGTAATGAGGGATCAATGGACTGTGCCGTGTGAGATAACCGAAGAGCATGGTGCCCCCAAGAACTTGTTTAGCTTTAGTGACAATGTGGCTGAAACAGAAGTGAACTTGTATCTTTCTTCTCAGGATAAAGATCTGAAGCAGTATTTGGATGACTGTGGGAACCTTATTAACCTCCATAATGTTAAGGTGAGATTTGGGGTGTAGTGAATAGGCTGAGGAGAAATTTGTGGAGACGCGGCTTTGGGGAAACACCAGGGATGAGGTGGGTGGTGGTATGTAGGATCATGGGATTGGGAGGCTAAGGACCCCAATATTAGTGTGTGTGTTTCAGGAGAGGGGGTGCTTGAATATGAAGACTGTTGGTTTGGTGGGTCATAGTAATGTCAGGCAATGGGGTGGCAATACCATAGGTCCATTGGACTGGATGACACATGGAATACAATAGGGATCAAACACACAAGAAGACATGTTTCTATTAGGATGGTTGATCATTGTTTCATTGCCCGCGCAGCTCTTCCTCTACCAGCTCCTTCGGGGTTTGTACTATTGCCACCGACGTAAAGTTCTGCACAGGGACCTAAAACCTCAGAACCTGCTGATCAATGAGAAAGGGGAACTCAAGCTGGCAGACTTTGGTGAGTCTGTGGTTCGGGAGTGGTAGAAGAAAGTAAGCAGCTGCTAAGCAATAACTCGCCAACAGCATAACCTTTCTCCTCTCCTCCAGGATTGGCTCGTGCAAAATCCATTCCCACCAAGACTTACTCTAATGAAGTGGTGACACTCTGGTACAGACCCCCCGATATACTGCTTGGATCCACAGAATACTCCACCCAGATTGATATGTGGTGAGCAGCAGTGGGTGCATGTGCAAGAAGTAATGGTGTCTGTGCAAGGGATCCAAAGTCCGTTTAGCAAGGCAACCTTTCTGCCAATTAGTTTCGGGAAAGAGAGGCTTGGGCATGCAGATAACCAGCTGAGGGTGTGCTAATGCTGACCGCATTGTCTGCCTCTGCTTTTCTCTAGGGGTGTAGGCTGCATCTTCTACGAGATGGTCACAGGGCGACCCCTTTTCCCTGGATCCACGGTGGAGGAACAACTACACTTTATATTCCGAATTCTAGGTAACACTCGTGGCAGCTGGAGAGCAGGAACTTTTGTGTAGTGTCCTGATGTGCAAACCTGGGGGTGCAAGGATGCTTGAGGAGGTTGAAGGGTAGCAGTGATGCAATAAGTGGGGGAATAATTTGGCTACAGGACAGAAATTGTGAGTATCTATTTGGACAGTGGCTATTTGGGAAGGGGGTTTAGCTCTTGGGAATCGTTTGGAGTAACTGGTGGGGGTAAGAATTTAGGTAAGGGACAGAGTAGGAGCCTGAGTTTTGTTTCTCATGAGTCTGTCTCCTTGTTAGGAACTCCCACAGAGGAAACCTGGCCTGGGATTCTGTCTAATGAAGAATTTAAATCCTATAATTACCCCAAATATTACCCGGATCCCATCCAGAAACACGCTGCAAGGTACTCGGACCACGTTACCCTTCCCAAGTGTTCTGTATCTAAAGCCAAATGCGAGAACCTGGTCCTAAACCTGTGCCTTTTGTCCTTGCAGACTGGACTCCGATGGAGCGAAACTTCTGTCCAAACTACTGCAGGTAAATATGGCAGCAAGGGTGGGCATAATGGGGTACAGAGAATCATGCAGTTATATGGGGTGGACTAGAACAGCTTGTGTTTCCTCTGGCAGCTGGAAGGGAGGAAACGGATCTCGGCAGAAGAAGCAATGAAGCACTTGTATTTTCAGGAACTGGGGGAAAGGATCCACAAACTACCAGACAGTAAGTGCACATTAAGTCCTCTGTAGATTCTATTGCCCAGTGTTTGTAGGAAAGAAAACCACAATCTTGGCCATTTTCCTTCTCTCCAGCCACTTCCATCTTTGCACTTAAGGAGATTAGCCTGCAGCCAGAGATAAAGCACAGGCCGGTACCAGAGCCAGGTAAGAAGATGAGCTCTCGTGTATGGTCAGAATTGAGCTCATACTGATAAAAGCCAAAGGGTGTGTTTTGGGGCACAATTGCCTGAGAGGAAGGGGGTGCTGTGGGCGATTCTCATATTTCCACACAACCACGTTTCAGCCCTGTCTCATTTTACAGTTCACATCCAGTCACGGAGGCTCAGCCTTGTCCTCGGGTGAAGTCCTTGGGCTCGGTTTTCTTTTTAGAAGACAACGATCCAGATGGCTGGAAGAAGAGAAGCGATGCCGGGCAAAGCCCACCAGACTGCCCTCTCTGTGCCCACAGTGGATGGACAAGTGAATGAGGATATTAGGCAGTGCCAGCATGTGGCATCTACAATACCCATATTATCTCTCCCAATGCCATGTTATCACAGTGCTGACACTATGTGCTGATCTGCTGCTGTCCCCAACCAGAAGGACACACTCCCTGCTCCACCTCCTTTCCCAGTTCTCCCTCGTGTGCTCATCTTCTACCTTTGCATTGAGGCTCGAGAGACTATATCATCGGTTCTGTGTCCTTCTTTACAACAATGACCAGTCCCTTGTGAAGCAATGAAACATGGACATTTATCAGGGGAAAGCCAATACCCCAAAGCCTCAGCATCACATTGGAAACAGCTGGCAGTTGGTTGGCAGTTTCTGAAAATGGTAGAAGCGTGGAGCAAAGGATGTGAAATTCTCTGCAGCTGGATGACACGGGTGCTAGTCCAGATGTTTTCTCCAAGCAAGTTACTTTCTCAGGATTAAAGTACTGGAGGCCGAGAAATCAGTATTATAGGCAACTGGGTGTCAGTTACCCTTATATACAGTATGGATTAAGCTGCTGTGTGGGGCATTAGGGCACATATGTAAAAAAAGGACCAATGGATCTTTGGTATAAGAACGATGCTGAGTAAGCGGGTGATGTGAACTGTAGCTTTACCGCAGTTATTCTGGCCCATGAAGGCCACCCTTCTTCCCTGTAATTTATAATTCATTTAATATCACCCAGGAGAGGAGGCAAGGGGCCCTGTATCTTCCTGCTGCTGTGTATCAACTGTATGAACAAATAATAAACCTCAAAAAGCCAGAGTTCACTGAGTGGGTTATTTATCAGTATTCGTAAGCATCAGCACTACCATCAGCGAGTAAGTAGGTATTTGCACCAATGACAGTAGACGGGCGGTTGAGGAGCCACGCAAGTATCTGATCAGAAGAAAGTCATACGCAGAAGGCATGGTGAATGCACCGCCTCCCATCCATCCATGACCAATCAGAATGTCAGCAGAGAAAGCAAACGAGTAATACTAAGTGTGTAGGAAAAATACTCTTTATTAAGCACGAGTGTGAGAGTATCTTGGCTCTACTGCCCAGGGGCAAATGCCAGATCCTGAGCGATCAGATCTTCCTCAATACTATCCAGCGCCCAGTGGTGTTCCGTGATCTCCATAGCTTCCCACTCAGCCTAATGGAGAGATTAGAAGTCAGTGAGTCTGGGGCAGTCAAACAGAAACAGAGGGGCAGGGAAAGGAACTCACCTTAAAAGCCTTGTTAGTGTCTGGCGGCACCGATAGGGCAGCCCCTGTCATCTGATCTTGCATGATACGGCTTTGGTCAGCGGCTGAAGGACAATCAATGTAGAAGTGAGTCCTGCACCAACCAGAACCCCCCCCCCCCCAGGGCCCCTCACTAACCATTATCTTGTCCCAAGATCAAAGTGTACATGCTGCGCAGGCCAAAGACATTGAGGAAGTACCAGGAGGCAGAGCTGACCCTACAAGCAGAGGTTAGGGTTAGGGGCAGAATATCAGCCATAGGGTAGAGCTCAGAGGCAACAAGAGCAGACTTCTCACCACGATGCATCCAGTGATACCAGATCAATGCCACGCTGTAACATGGGTTTGAATCTCAGTGTTAAAGGGAACGGAACCTTAGCTGGAACGGAAAGGCCATGAGATTAAATGAGCCAAACCCAATTGTGCCCCATAGTGCAGCAAGTCTGATACTTACTAGTCAGGAAGCCAGAGAAAGCCCAGTTTATCCAGCCGCCAATCAGAATCATGGGGAGAACATTTGTGAGGTTCCCTTTCATCATATCAGTCATCATAGTGGGATCTAAAGAGAAATGACATGTACTTAGCTGTGGTGGTTGCACCAGATGGACCAGGATGGGGTTCAGGTCAATTACCTGTCATGGGATTCTTCTGGATTACTTTCCTCTTGGTTTTTTTGAAGAAGCCTGTTTCTTTATCATTGAAATAAAACTTCCTCATTATAAAAGACTGGGGAGATGTAAAGAGATAAAAGTCACAACTATGCCCAGCAGCAAGAGACCTCTCCACATCAACCATTTAAAAACCCTTCATAGATTTCTATGGCATCAGCATGGCGCTTGGGCAACACACTGTCTTGTATTGACTCTTACAAAGATCCAAAGGCATGAAGTCAGTACTAGAAATAGACAGTCAATAATCCTATGGCATGGAGGCTTGCACTCAATTGTGCCTATTTGAGGTCAGTCTCCTCTGGGCATGGGCACTCTCAGCAGTCTATTTGAGGTCAGTCTTCTCTCCTATGAGCATGGAGTAGACGTGCAGACAGGGCTATCATCTGTCATGACTTGAGTCACTAATGTGGGGCTTGTACTAGGACTGATGGGCTAATTGCCAGGCACAGGGCTCCTGATAAAGGGATGTGCCACTCCAGCAGGTGGGAACAAGACCCAGCTATAAGAAATAGGTGATTTTTTTGAGGATGACTAGGCTGTGTATGGTACGATTTTACTGAGATGAGTAAACTAGGTGTGTGTGGCCCCTCCTGAATGGTACCAAAGGGGCCACAAAGACACAAACCTTGCTGGGAAGCTGTCACACACACACTCACCTGTCGGGGGATATATTTTCCATTTTCCCTAAGGATCCGACTCCGGATCAGCACCTGGCTGAAAGAATGGAAATATGTGTTAACTGTGGGGGCCAACCTGTAGCTGGGAGAGACTGCACACATTATTATTAGTATTATTATAACGGAAGGGCACAACCTGGCACAGGGGCACTAGTACTGACAGAGGGACCCACATCTCAAGAGCTCTGGCATATAAACGGCTATTATACTGGCCAAGGGTTGAGCCAATGGGTAATTGGGAAGGAATGGGGGGCACTAGGGAAGGATTGGGGGGTCAGTATCAGTATGGGGGGGCACTAGGGAAGGATTGGGGGGTCAGTAACAGTATGGAGGGCACTAGGGAAGGATTGGGGGGTCAGTATCAGTATGGGGGAACTAGGGAAGGATTGGGGGGTCAGTATCAGTATGGGGGGCACTAGGGAAGGATTGGGGGGTCAGTATCAGTATGGGGGGCACTAGGGCAGGAATGGGGGGTCAGTATCAGTATGGGGTACACTAGGGAAGGATTTGGGGGTCAGTATCAGTATGGGGGGCACTTGGGAAGGATTGGGGGTCAGTATTAGTATGGGGGCACTAGGGAAGGATTGGGGGTCAGTATTAGTATGGGGGGCACTAGGGCAGGATTGCGGATCATTATCAGTATGGGGGCATTAGGGAAGGATTGGCGGATCATTATCAGTATGGGGGGCATTAGGGAAGGATTGGGGGGTCAGTATCAGTATGGGGGCACTAGGGAAGGACTGTGGGTCAGTATGGGGGCACTAGGGAAGGATTTGGGGGTCATTATCAGTATGGGGGCACTAGGGAAGGATTGGGGGGTCAGTATGGGGGGCACTAGGGAAGGACTGGGGGTCAGTATCAGTATGGGGGGCACTAGGGAAGGATTGGGGGGTCAGTATCAGTATGGGGGGCACTAGGGAAGGATTGGGGGGTCAGTATCAGTATGGGGGCACTAGGGAAGGATTAGGGGGTCAGTATCAGTATGGGGGCACTAGGGAAGGATTTGGGGGTCATTATCAGTATGGGGGCACTAGGGAAGGATTGGGGGGTCAGTATGGGGGGCACTAGGGAAGGACTGGGGGTCAGTATCAGTATGGGGGGCACTAGGGAAGGATTGGGGGGTCAGTATCAGTATGGGGGGGCACTAGGGAAGGATTGGGGGGTCAGTATCAGTATGGGGGGCACTATGGAAGGATTGGGGGGTCAGTATCAGTATGGGGGGGCACTAGGGAAGGATTGGGGGGTCAGTATCAGTATGGGGGGCACTATGGAAGGATTGGGGGGTCAGTATCAGTATGGGGGGCACTATGGAAGGATTGGGGGGTCAGTATCAGTATGGGGGGCACTAGGGAAGGATTGGGGGTTCAGTATCAGTATGGGGGCACTAGGGAAGGATTGGGGGGTCAGTATCAGTATGGGGGCACTAGGGAAGGATTGGGGGCACTAGGGCAGGAATGAGGGGTCAGTATGAGTGGTGGGGTACAGACCTGTCACTCAGAGCCTCCAGTTCGGGGCGCTTATCCCCCTGCAGCAGGCGGGTGATGTGGTGGCGCAGGAGGCCGGTGAGGAAGGTGATGAAGACAATGGGCAGCACAACCCACAGGCGGATACTTGAGTCCAAAAACAACTCTGGGCTCCCCATGTTGCTCAGGGGTTATTAGCCGGATCCGGAAATCTCTATCCCGAGCTTCCAGGTTATGGCTATAGGGTTTTGCCCAACACAAAAATGGTTGGACTGGAAAAGCGTTTCCTGGGCAGAGCTAGTGACGCATTACGTTAGGTGGCGCGAGGGCGTAGGGAAGCGCAGGGGATGCTGGGATGGCGGGATTGGAGTCGTTTGTGTGGGACACGCTCCATGCGGAACTGAGGGGAGTATTTGTCACAGCTGTACTTAGGGGGCTTTTCCCAATCGGAGTATTTTCATCCTGCAGCCACGGACGCTTGCACCTGGGGGGTCACTGACTCAAGAATTAATCACGTCTCCTGTCTACTTACACTTCCAATAGAGACAGACATGAGTGGGGCGCGTGCGTGTGTGTGTCACGTGATTAGTCAGATAATATTGAGACAGGCCTGTGTGTCACGTGATTAGTCAGATAATATTGAGACAGGCCTGTGTGTCACGTGATCAGTCAGATAATGAGACTGAGGCCTGCGTATGTCACGTGATCAGTCAGATAATGAGACTGAGTCGCGTGTGTGTCACGTGATCAGTCAGATAATAGTGAGACTGAGGGGTGTGTGTCTGTCACGTGATTAGTCATAATGGGGACATGTGTGTCTCTCAGTGCAGGAAGATGTTAGAGAGCCGGGATGATGTGTATGCAGGGCAGCCATCAGGGGGGTACAGGGGGGAGAGTTGTAGGGGGCCCCGAGGGTAAGGGGGGCCCCCGGCCACGCCACACTTACTTGATTAGCCTGGGCCCCCGATCTTTCAGAGAGCTGCTGACTTCGGGAAGGCATGGACATTTAAGGGGCCCTGGCCACCAATTTTCTCATAATTTGGGGAGGGGGCCCTGGCCACCAATTTTCTCATGTGGGGTCCTAGCCATCAATATTGTTAATGGGGGGGCCCTGGCCACAAATGTTTTTTTCATGGGGGGCCCTGACCACCAATATCTTTTTATTTTTTATTAACATGTAGGAACCCTAGCCGCCAATATTTTTTTGTTTTTTTACTGTGTGGTGGGGGGCGGACCTGTGGGGTGGGGGCGGACCTGTGGGGTGGGGGGCGGACCTGTAGGTGGGGCTTGTGGTGGGTACAGCCCAGGGGGCCCAGGAAATTTTCTCGTATGGGGCCCTGTGATTTCTGATGGCGGTCCTGTGTGTATGAGAAGATCAGTCAGTACCTGCAGGGCCGGCCTTAGGCCAATTGGGCCCCGCACTGCCCCTTTCCTTTCTATTTTGTGCCTGTATGCCCTTATTTTCCTAAATACTTGCTGTGTCAGTAGCCAGCAACACTTTGTCTAGGGGCCCTGCCAACATGGTCCCAATTGGGCCCCACATTTGATAGGATCAGCCCTGAGTACCTGTAAGTGAAGAATGTTACAGGCAGGTAAGTCCTCACTCACACTCCAGCTCTATATCCTCCCATACACTATACAGCTCATATTAGAGGCTCAGCCCTGCCCAGTTTCACTCAGCAATCAGCTGATTATTCTGTTGCCTGGGAAACACTCACTTTATTTGGGTGGGAATATGGGGGCTGTTGTGCCAATAATCAGGGATAGAAGGAGCTGTTGTTTCTGCAGGAGCTGCCCCCCCCCGACACCCTGCGCTCACAGCTCCACCTGGACTCGAACTTCTTTGTGAGTGTGGAAGTGTGTCTGGCACCCCATTTACTAAACCCCCCCATTTACTAACCCCCATGCCCGCTATCCTCCCCTGCGGATGCAATTTTGCTGCTGCTTTATCTCTCTCTTCTTCCCCCTCCAGCCCAGACTTCTCCAAGTTCTTCTTGGCTTTGGATTCTACTTGGAGCTGCCGCTGCCGGAGGCCCTGAAATTCATTAAGAGGAAAAACAAAATGCTGACCGAGTAAGGTTGCTCCGCCCACTGGTGCAGAGGCCCCGCCCACACACCGGTCACTCTGCATTGAGATGATGCTCTCATTTGAATATGCAAATTATAAGTGGGCTTCCTTTGCAATTGGCTGGATGTTGTGCTTGAAACAGGGGGTGCGTGGGATTCTGGGTTACACAGGCTGTCCAAGGGGGTTCTTACTGCGACACTTACTGTGTCATTTCTGGGAAACCATGAAACGGGGTTCTATTGTACCTCTCCCTCCCTTTGTGGGTGCTGTAAGGTCTCTTCCCACTCTTCTCTTTCAGGATAAGTGACAGTTTGTCTAGAGACGCCGCAAGCATTAGAGCTCACATCAAGCTGGGACTGGAGGTGAAACACCAGCAGGGGGAGCTGTACGACTGTGTGTTGTGCTCTCATTAATGGCCTCCTTACACACATTATATATATCTGTCCCAGTGAGCTTACAATCTAAGGGTACTATCATATTACCATTAGTCCCTGTCCCAGTGAGCTTACCATCTAAAGTCCCTATCGCATTTTCATCAGTCCCTGCCCCAGTGATCTTAAAATCTAAGGTCCCCATCACATTCCCATCAGGCTCTGCCCCAGTGAGCTTACAGTCTAAGATTCCTGTCACTTTCCCATCTGTCCCTGCCCCAGTCAGCTTACAATCTAAGATCCCTATCACATTCCCATCTGTAATAAGCAAAAGATGTTCTCTGCACTGCCTATTTAGCTTGTCAGGAATGCATCAAATCCTCTTCTGTGTATACCGCTATCCCAATATCCAATATTTCATTTACAAATGAGGAGAGCACTTCACAGTAGCAAAACAAATGCTGAGGTTGTGTTTATTTAAGGATAATACTACACATTACCATCTGTCCCTGCCCCGGTGAGCTTACTATCTAAGGTCCCTATCACATTCCCATCTGTCCTTACCCCAGTGAGTTTACAATCTAAGGTTACTATCATATTCCCAGCAGCTCCTGCCCCATGATCTTACAATCTAAGGTTCCTTTGACACAATGTAGGGGCAGTTACCCTGCTGGTATGTGTTTGGAGGGTAGGCATAGAAATGAATTGGCCGTGGTATTCTCTAGCCATAGGGATGTTGTGTTTCATTAATGGAGGGAAGCAGTGACTTGACTCCATGTTGAGTTTGGATTTGGTTCCTGTAGAGACTGTGTGGCCCTTGTTGGGCTCCTGCGGCTGCCGTTTTATTGTAAATGATGAGTCTAACAATAAAATCCACTGATGCACGTGTTACACACTGGAATTTGGCAGGAATGCCGCTCCTCACTGGGGGGGTGGGGGCTCATTAACCCTGCGCAGAGAAGTGATGGGGTTTCACTGGTGTTCTGAGGGGGACATATTTAGCCCGCTTATTTTGTGGCCCCAGACACTTTCATCTCTGTGTGGCCCCAGACTGGTTTGTACCACCTGCATTTGGGGTCTTTTTCCTTAGAATTCGGCTATTTATCTGGGAGAATTTAGGGTACCATGGGTTTGTTACCACTGCCCTACCTGAAATTACCTGGATCTAGAGGATTCAACTGAACTATCTACTAGCCATTGGCCTAGAGAAGGTCTAGTCCCTGTGGACTCTGAGGCATATGGTCCTATTCCATAGGCAAACATAATCATGGGCATATGCTCAGATCCTCCGCAGTCGCAATTTTCAAAAGCTCTTGCAGATGAGAAAAACAGATATCGTTATTTTCCATTTTGTGAGCTCAGAGCTGTGTGGGATATGGGCCAGGGTTCAGTGGAGAACAACACTATTCCATTGAGTATCTCCACAGGCTTCCATGGTTCCAACCACAAGTTTCAGGGCAATGTTGGGGTCAATAATGGTAGCCGTAGGTCTAGTCAGATGGGCCCAGTGAAAATTAGGAGCACCCCAAACAGTATTTCTATCTGTAGATCCCTGTCTGTAGGACAATGCTCAGTTGGTGGATCAGCAGCTGCAGTCTCTTGATGGCCATTTCCTTGTTCCTCTAGCCTTGGACAGTCCTGACAATTGGATGTGTTGGGGTCAGTTGGGAAAGTCAGGTAGCCCAGGGGTCAGTTCCAAAATTTTGGAGATTGGGGAATTTGGGGCGATCAGAGAAGCTGTTTGGGTAATTCAGGGTGAGCTGAGGGGTTTCCTTTCTCTAGATTTAATGTAACAAGACTTTGGCTGTAGTGTATCTAGTCCAACAAAAAGGCACCAGGATATTGCTGCATAATATGGACCATTTTTTCTCTGGGGCCCAGGATTGTCTTTAGGATTTGGTGCCCTCTCACTCTCCTGGACCCAGTTACAGTTGAGCTGCAATGTCTTGCATCCACATGAGTCGTGGGAGCTGTATCCTCTTCAATTGACCATGAAGTTGGGCTTCCCTCAGGTGGACCTGTTTGAGTAGATTGGATCCCAGGGCACTAGCTGTGGAAATTTTGGCACAAAGGTTTACTAAGCTTTTTTTTTTTCTTAGGGCTCTGAAGAAAATTGTTTAAAGATCACAAGGTAAATTGACCCAAACACCTTGGGGTTTTTTCCATAGGAGCTGGATAGAAGATGATTATTCTAGTTGTGGCATGACCCAATGGTCCTTGGTCTGACCATGGTTCTTTCACATTGTCCTGAGGAAGAATCCACCTCGAGTCAGACCAAATCTCATGAGCCTTTGGGCGCATCTAATCCATGTGAAGGTCCTTCTTGAGGCTATGCTAAAGGAATATGAGAACTTGGGGCTCTGGCTTTCATCAGAATTTTCCTCTTGACCACGGCTCCCAATATTCATCCAAGGGATGAACTTGTTCTCCTCACATTGGTCTCCAAAGGTTGGAACCTGAAGCTAAAGTCTATGGCAGCAGTTGACTCAGACATACATCATGTGCTCAGTTGTGAGGGTCAGTTAGAGTTTTGGTTCCATCAGGTACAAGGTCCCAGTTTCAAATTTCTTGATTTCCAAGTGGATTAGATCCTGAGGGCTCAGTTGGGCTCACTCCACCAGGAGACTGGCTATGTATTGGGCAGCAGAAGCACGGTGTTGGCTGATTCTATTGGCAGAGCATGATCTTGGTCCTACTGTGGCCATGTTAGCCAGAGTGAAGGACTATGAGAAATTGGTCTATTCTTCTGGAATTTCTTAATTAACTCTTTTTCTGTGCTAGTTTGGTCTGTTCTTCCCTCCCAAAAGTTACTGGGGTATTGTAAGCCTTGGTACTTGTCACTGGGGCTGGAGGCATCTGACATTTATTATCTCCATTAGCTGAGGGGGCTTCTGACTGAGACTGAGGAGAATGATAGGATTTCTTGTGACATTGGGAAGGGGCAGACTATCACAGTATGTAAAGCAGATATGGCATAGGAAGGGGTTCTTTACTGTAAGATCAGTACAGGATTACCGCGCTTGCACACCCTGGCTCTCCATGATAAGATGACCCGGTGCACTGTGATGGAGGCCTCGGCAACCTCAACCATACGAAGTCACTTCTGCAAATAAAATGTAGCAAGGGCTTGTACCTGCTTGAAAGAACCCTCGTGTGCCAGTGAATTCTTCCTTTCTTTACTGTAAGGACAGTCAGGTTATGGGATTCCCTACCAAGAGAGGGGGAATGAGTGATTCATTGGTGGGGAGGAAAGGAGATCTCACCATCAGCATAGGAAGGGGTTCTTTACTGTAAGGACAGTCAGGTTATGGGATTCCCTACCAAGAGAGGGGGAATGAGTGATTCATTGGTGGGGAGGAAAGGAGATCTCACCATCAGCATAGGAAGGGGTTCTTTACTGTAAGGACAGTCAGGTTATGGGATTCCCTACCAAGAGAGGAGGAATGAGTGATTCATTGGTGGGGAGGAAAGGTGATCTCACTATCAGCATAGGAAGGGGTTCTTTACTGTAAGGGCAGTCAGGTTATGGGATTCCCTACCAAGAGAGGGGGAATGAGCGATTCATTGGTGGGGAGGAAAGAAGATCTCACCATCAGCATAGGAAGGGGTTCTTTACTGTAAGGGCAGTCAGGTTATGGGATTCCCTACCAAGAGAGGGGAATGAGTGATTCATTGGTGGGGAGGAAAGGAGATCTCACCATCAGCATAGGAAGGGGTTCTTTACTGTAAGGACAGTCAGGTTATGGGATTCCCTACCAAGAGAGAGGGGGAATGAGTGATTCATTGGTGGGGAGGAAAGGAGATCTCACCATCAGTATAGGAAGGGGTTCTTTACTGTAAGGACAGTCAGGTTATGGGATTCCCTACCAAGAGAGAGGGGGAATGAGTGATTCATTGGTGGGGAGGAAAGGAGATCTCACCATCAGCATAGGAAGGGGTTCTTTAATGTAAGCAGGAAGGGGGTGAGATGAATACAAGTGAAGGCTAATCCCATAGTGATTCAGGCTCCAGTGCAAATCTGTGGCAAGAGAAGAGTTAATTGTGTGTGTTTGGGGCAGGGAAGGGTTAAGCTGTGCTGCTCCAGTCTGGGAGTTGCTATGGTAACAGCAGGGCAGGCAATGGGGTCTCTGAGCCAATCATTGCGCTCACTGAGGCCCCGCCCCCGGCTTGTGTGTGGGGGTCAGTCAGTGACACATCGGCGGGGACGTTGGGTAAATAGTGAGATTTGTGCAGTGGAGGAGTGGCCAGTGTCCCAGGCGGAGCCGTCACGTGACCCCTGATAACCCGCAGACACAGCGAGTAGTAGAATTGGCATAAGGAGGCAGCAGGCTCCGCTTTTTGTCACCCTCGCGCCCCGCCCCCAGTCCGTCTCGGCCCCGCCCCTCGTGCGTGTGACGCGCAGTCCTGAGTGTGAGGGGGAGACGCGGAGGCGGGAGAGGGGCTGATGCTGCTGCTGAGGGACACGAAGCCTTCCCTCGTCTCCTAGTGCCGCTTCTCTCCCCCGAGCCCTCCTCACACCTTCCCGTCGCTGCCATGTCTTTCCGTGCCCTCCGGGGGGCGAGAGCTTGGCGCTGTGACTGGGACTCGAGCCGCGTCCCCTGAGACACACACAGACGGCTACCGGGGAGGAGGGGCGTCATCTCTCAGGTGAGACATTGGTCCCGCCCACTCACACTGTCCCCTTCATCACCTGCTCACCTCCCACCGGCTCGGCGACCCCACCTGCCCCACAGTAACCACTGCCCCACGCTCCCCGTTGCCCAGCTGTCTCTAAGTGTTGCCCAGCTGTCTCTATGTGTTGCCCAGCTGTCTCTGCGTGTTGCCCAGCTGTCTCTGCGTGTTGCTCAGCTGTCTCTGTGTGTTGCCCAGCTGTCTGTGTGTTGCTCAGCTGTCTCTGCGTGTTGCCCAGCTGTCTCTGCGTGTTGCCCAGCTGTCTCTGTGTGTTGCCCAGCTGTCTCTGTGTGTTGCCCAGCTGTCTGTGTGTTGCTCAGCTGTCTCTGTGTGTTGCCCAGCTGTCTCTGCGTGTTGCCCAGCTGTCTCTGCGTGTTGCCCAGCTGTCTCTGTGTGTTGCCCAGCTGTCTCTGCGTGTTGCCCAGCTGTCTCTGTGTGTTGCCCAGCTGTCTGTGTGTTGCCCAGCTGTCTCTGCGTGTTGCCCAGCTGTCTCTGTGTGTTGCCCAGCTGTCTGTGTGTTGCCCAGCTGTCTCTGCGTGTTGCCCAGCTGTCTCTGTGTGTTGCCCAGCTGTCTGTGTGTTGCTCAGCTGTCTCTGTGTGTTGCCCAGCTGTCTGTGTGTTGCCCAGCTGTCTCTGCGTGTGCTGTCTCTGCGTGTTGCTCAGCTGTCTCTGCGTGTTGCCCAGCTGTCTCTGCGTGTTGCCCAGCTGTCTCTGCGTGTTGCTCAGCTGTCTCTGCGTGTTGCCTGACTCTGAGTCTCTTTGCTGTGACAGTCATGGACCCCTCTGGGACCCTGTGGCAGTTCCTCCTGCAGTTGTTGGAAGAGCAGACCCACCGACACCTCATCTCCTGGACGTCCAACGATGGCGAGTTCAAGCTCTTGGACGCAGAAGAAGTGGCCCGGCTGTGGGGCCTCCGCAAGAACAAGACCAACATGAACTACGATAAACTCAGCCGAGCCCTCCGATATTACTATGACAAGGTGAGCTTGTATTTACTAGTAATGCCAGTTGAGCCGCACTCTCACTTGTTACCATAACCAGGTGAGCCGCACTCTCACTTGTTACCATGAGCAGGTGAGCCGCACTCTCACTTGTTACCATAACCAGGTGAGCCGCACTCTCACTTGTTACCATAACCAGGTGAGCCGCACTCTCACTTGTTACCATAACCAGATAAGCCACACTCTCCCTTATTACCATGAGCAGGTGAGCCGCACTGTCACTTGTTACCATGAGCAGGTGAGCCGCACTCTCACTTGTTACCATAACCAGGTGAGCCGCACTCTCACTTGTTACCATAACCAGATAAGCCACACTCTCCCTTATTACCATGAGCAGGTGAGCCGCACTGTCACTTGTTACCATGAGCAGGTGAGCCGCACTGTCACTTGTTACCATGAGCAGGTGAGCCGCACTTTCACTTGTTACCATGAGCAGGTGAGCCGCACTCTCACTTGTTACCATAAGCAGGTGAGCCGCACTCTCACTTGTTACCATGAGCAGGTGAGCCGCACTTTCACTTGTTACCATGAGCAGGTGAGCCGCACTCTCACTTGTTACCATAAGCAGGTGAGCCGCACTCTCACTTTTTACCATAACCAGATAAGCCACACTCTCCCTTATTACCATGAGCAGGTGAGCCGCACTCTCACTTGTTACCATGAGCAGGTGAGCCGCACTTTCACTTGTTACCATGAGCAGGTGAGCCGCACTCTCACTTGTTACCATAAGCAGGTGAGCCGCACTCTCACTTTTTACCATAACCAGATAAGCCACACTCTCCCTTATTACCATAAGCAGGTGAGCCGCACTCTCACTTGTTACCATAACCAGATAAGCCACACTCTCCCTTATTACCATGAGCAGGTGAGCCGCACTTTCACTTGTTACCATGAGCAGGTGAGCCGCACTCTCACTTGTTACCATGAGCAGGTGAGCCGCACTCTCACTTGTTACCATAAGCAGGTGAGCCGCACTCTCACTTTTTACCATAAGCAGATGAGCCGCACTCTCACGTGTTAAAATGACCAGCTGAGCCGCACTCTCACTTGTTACCATAAGCAGGTGAGCCGCACTCTCACTTTTTACCATAAGCAGATGAGCCGCACTCTCGCGTGTTACAATGACCAGCTGAGCTGCCCTCTCACTTGTTACCATGACCAGGTGAGCCGCACTCTCTATTACCTTGACCAGGTGAGCCGCACTCTCTATTACCTTGACCAGGTGAGCCGCACACCTGATTACCATGACCAGGTGAGCCGCACTCTCCCTGATTACCATGACCAGGTGAGCCGCACTCTC
This sequence comes from Xenopus petersii, assembly GCA_038501925.1. Classification (NCBI taxonomy): domain Eukaryota; kingdom Metazoa; phylum Chordata; class Amphibia; order Anura; family Pipidae; genus Xenopus; species Xenopus petersii. The sequence continues at coordinate 146,248,662 of CM076686.1, forward strand.
CCTGATTACCATGACTAGGTGAGCCACACTCTCACTTGTTACCCTAACCAGGTGAGCAGCACTCTCCCTTATTACCGTGACCAGGTGAGCCGCACTCTCCCTTATTACTCTGGTGAGGAGAGTATTGGGTACCTGAGTATGTAGTAGTATTATGTTACCTGGAGCCATGTGGGAGATTATCTCTGGATCTTTCCTTGTTCTAGAACATTATCAAGAAGGTGAGCGGGCAGAAGTTTGTGTACAAGTTTGTTTGTTACCCTGATCCTGGCAACGGCGAGGTCTCCAAAGAAGATGACAAATACCGGGAGACTGTTAACGAGCCCAACCAGCCCCCCAAATCAGCCGACAGCTCCACCTTTGTCCCTAAGATGGTACGAAGCAGCTCAAAGACCAGTCGCAATGAGTACATGCGTTCCGGCCTCTACTCCACTTTCACAATCCAGTCTCTGCAAGCGCCACCTGCAGGCCAGCCCAAGACTAGCAAGCTAGAAGCCCTTCCTTCCACTGAAGCTCCGTCCCCACTGCAGGTGAAAGGGCGGAGTTTAGAGGTATCGCCGTATGAAGCTGTGGAGCAGAACACTGAAGCTCTGTCTTTAGAAGTGAATATTCACAGCTCCGATGATCTCCAATTACAAGTAATGATCATTTCAGTGGCTTTATACACTGTACCCCTGTTACTGGCTCTGTATAGAATGGCCCCCGTGTAATGACTGTGCCCCTATTACCGGCTCTGTATAGAATGGCCCACCTGTAATGACTGTGCCCCCCATTACTGGCTCTGTATAGAATGGCCCCCCTGTAATGACTGTGCCCCTATTACCGGCTCTGTATAGAATGGCCCACCTGTAATGACTGTGCCCCCCATAACTGGCGCTGTATAGAATGGCCCCCCTGTAATCACTGTGCCCCTTTTACTGGCTCTGTATAGAATGGCCCCATATTCTCTAGGGGTATATAGTAAATGATCTGCCATTTGTCCTACATAGTTACGTAGTGACTGAGGTAAGACACATGTCCATGGAATTGGGGCACACATGACCTGCAGTTTGTTTTGGGGTACACATGACCTGCAGTTTGTTTTGGGGTATGCATGATCTGCAGTTTATGTAACAAAACCTCCCGTTGGCGTTTGTGCCTGTGTCTCAGGTGACGGTGGACCCCCCCACGCCAGATATTAAGGTGGAGGAGGCAGTAGAAGACCCTATTGTTGGAAACGAGAGCCTCTCGGAATCTCCCTTGTTTCCCACGGTTCTGCCGGAGCTGAAGGTTCCAAGTTCAGAACCAGCAGTGACCCAGGAGATTCTGGTTGTGATCGACTCACCAGACAAGGAGGACGTTAAGATGAAGAGTGAGCTGACTGGGCAAGAGAAGGAAGACTCTCCCTCCCCGGCCTCTTCTGTTGAGGGGCAGTCGATAAAAGGGAAGAAGCCAAAAGACCTGGAGCTGCCATACTCTGCTGTGATTGGCCAGGAAAAGATGAACACCACTATGAACTCCCTTCTACCCCCGGGCAGCGCGTCTTCTGTCATCACCTCCCATTCCCTGGTGAGTGCAGTTCTGCCTTGGAGAGAGGTACTATGTATATTTGCTAGCAGTGGGCGGGACTAGACTACTCTGATTTACATAGAATCCAAACAGTGGGCGGGACTAGAGTACTCTGATTAACATAGAATTCAAGCAGTGGGCAGGGCTAGAGTACTAATGGTGGTAGTAGTATAGAGAGTTACACCCCCCTGAATCTGAATGTAATACTTTTCTGCTTGCAGACTCCCCTTCTGCTTACCCCAAGTTCCCTCCCGCCTTCAATACACTTCTGGAGTACCCTGAGCCCTATTGCCCCCCGAAGTCCAGCAAAGCTCTCCTTCCAGGTAAGTTACCTCTGGCCTATCAGAGACATGGATGTAACCCCCAGTAGGTGGGACAAGCCACTCATTGGTTACTCCCTCTCCTTCCAGTTCCCGACAAATGGCAACAACCAAATTCACGTTCCGACCCTGAGTGTTGATGGGCTTTCTACTCCCGTTGTCCTCTCCCCTGGACCTCAGAAGCCATAAGGAATCCGTCCAGCTGACACCCCTAAGCTTTTCCTGCAGAATAAGGGATATTTGGCCGTGGACGCCTTTTCCGCCCACTTGATCTCCATGGGAGTTTCCCGGGATCCAGAACCTTCTTTACACCTTTCTTTGTTGAAGGAGAGACTTGGGCTCCACTAGTGTTCAGACTGCTGCACCATGTGCCAGTATCTATTATGGTCCATAACCTGGATTTCTGTTTATTCAGCAGGTAGAGAGGCCACGCCTCCAGCAGGTAGAAAAGCCACGCCCCCAGTACTGATACTCAGGATTGAGCATTTCTGCAGTCGCTAGCAGCAGTGTTGGAGGCCAGTAGATGGACATGGTGGTTTTATTGATTGGACAGATCCTTTCATTATTTCATTATCTGAGAGGTCTGTTGTTTTATCAGGGAATCGGCCAATGGCTGCTTTTGTAACAAGAAGAGACAGGGAATTGGCCAATGGCTGCTTTTGTAACAAGAAGGGACAGGGAATTGGCCAATGGCTGCTTTTGTAACAAGAAGGGCCAGGGAATTGGCCAATGGCTGCTTTGTAACAAGAAGGGACAGGAAATTAGCCAATGGCTGCTTTTGTAACAAGAAGGGACAGGGAATTGGCCAATGGCTGCTTTTGTAACAAGAAGGGACAGGAAATTAGCCAATGGCTGCTTTGTAACAAGAAGGGACAGGAAATTAGCCAAAGGCTGCTTTGTAACAAGAAGGGACAGGAAATTAGCCAATGGCTGCTTTTGTAACAAGAAGAGCCAGGGAATTGGCCAATGGCTGCTTTTGTAACAAGAAGGGACAGGGAATTAGCCAATGGCTGCTTTTGTAACAAGAAGAGACAGGGAATCGGCCAATGGCTGCTTTTGTAAAAAGAAGGGACAGGGAATCGGCCAATGGCTGCTTTTGTAAAAAGAAGGGACAGGGAATCGGCCAATGGCTGCTTTTGTAAAAAGAAGGGACAGGGAATCGGCCAATGGCTGCTTTTGTATCAAGAAGGTACAGGGAATCAGCCAATGGCTGCTTTTGTATCACGAAGGTACAGTTAGTCAGCCAATGGCTGCTTTTGTATCAAGAAGGGACAGGACATACTTGAATAGAGGGGTGGAATTCCGTGCACAGGTCCCGCTGCCCTTCCTCTGTTTCCGTTTTTTCAGAAATGTTTTTTGTTTTATCCCGTTCCCCTGGTACCGGCAGCTGGAGATATTTTTTTTACTTTGCTGCAGATAAAGGGAATGGGGTAATAGTTTTCCTACTGAGCCATGCACCAGGTGTGCACCGTGGAAGGGCGTCAACGCTAAGAACTTTCTACAACCAAAAAGATTAATAAATGGAAAAGCATTCAGAGTAACGGGAATGTCCCGCGGGTGCTGGACTATTGTACGCACAGGATTCATTGGCTCCTGGACAAAGATTGCAGTTCCCCATACAATATGGCGCTGCCCAACTGGTGGGACAATATGGCGGCCGTCTTTCTCGTTACTGCCTGCTCTATCACAGATCCTGGTTCTGCCAGCGACGACACTTCTTAGCTGCTCTGTCATTCTAAAAAGAAGGTCTATTTTTTGGGATATTTAGCTATTTTTCTGAAGTTTCTCTATTTTATGTCAGAGGTTGTATCTGTCCAGTCCGTATCCGTTGCTAGGAAACCAGGATCTCTCCATAATGACTGTAGGAATATGCAGATTTCTTGTGTCCCAGGAGAGCAGCAAAGGCTTTGTCCAGTGGTCCCAGGTGGAAAATGAGGCCTGGTTCTGTTAATTTATGAGCTCTCACTTTCTATCTGGGTCGGGCTGTGGGTTCATGCCCATTAGCTGCCTGCTTGGGCTTTCATTTACTCAATGATCAATCGCCGCAATTTACAGTAAATGTATATTTTTCTATAACCCACAAAACTAAGTGTAATTGTGCATAACCCTAACGGGGCCCTAAGGGTCCCACTTGCTATGTCTGGGTACACTGGGGAGCCGGTTCTGCCTCACGTTCCTTTCCTCCTCCCCAAACCTGTGTAATAAGTCTGTACCCCCCCCCAGTTTAGATGCCCCATTGGACAGTCTACATGTCACATTCCCTTTGCTTGTATCCAAAGAGCTCCTCAGGGATGTTCCACTGATGCCAGACAGAGAGGGGGAGCCCGGTGATACCTCCTGAACACAAGGTATTGCCTGGGCATTTATTGCTTTATTGTTGACCGGAACGTGTGGTTTATTGGGGCTCACTCTCTGCTGCCAAAGGCCTTTCTCTTTGTACTATAAGGGCGTCTTGTCCTTGAAAGGGCTTTGGGGGAAAATAAGGGATTTTCCTGGGGTTTTCGAGTCGCCAGCTGTGCTGCCTTGGCATTTCACTGGCTAATTAACGCTAATTAACAGTCAATAATATACATAATGTTGTTTCTGTGATTCCATTAGCAGCTGCCTGCTGTACTTACTGTTATCTAGCGCAGTCTTGTGCTTTACTACCTGCTTGTGGCTTTAGTTCCTCCCACCTTTTGGGAGGGCCTTGGTCAGAGAGAGGTAAACGGATGAATACGGGAAGAGCCCCACCTTGTGGAAGAAAGAAGGCATTGCGTTTTCAGGTGTCTGCTTTCACTTGGAAGACCCCCAAATCAGAGTGTGAGTAACAGGGCAAGTATTTGTAACACACATATTATTATAGTGAGTGTGAGAGCAAATCCTATTGGCTGCTCTAAATTCTAACGGTGGGCTCTCGCTTTTCCTCTGTTGTATCAGAGAAAGGGGGAGCTTTAGGGTTACCCCTACAATTTCTGCACCTGGGGAACGTTGCCCCTTTTGTTTACGGGGGTCCTGATGCTTTTTTTTCTTTTTTTTACTCAGAATGCATTAAGCCCCCCTTTTGGCTAATTATTTGTGGGGGTGCAGCAGGTTTATAGCTAATTACTTGCAGTACCTTTTGTCATTACTATTGTAATTTGACTGTAGGGAATCTTATGGGGGCAATTAGTGATTTCAGGGAATCACTTTGGAATGACTAAATCCCCCCCCCCAGAAATGGGGTGGTGCCCATGTTAATGTGTTGCAATAAAGGGGTGACTGTAGGTGCTGCTTCCCCTTTATGCTGCTGGTTGTGTTCAGGGAGAATTGCAGGGAGGGGACACATATACACGGGTAAGTCCCGGGGTGGGGGTAGAGTTTATAATAAAGATTATTATTATATTATTATATAAAGATATTTGGATATTTTTAGCCTTAATATGAGTGCAAGCGCTTTTGTTCTCTGCTGGGAGTGATTGTAGCAGTGCAGTGTCTCGATGTAGTGCCCCCGTCTGGTGCCGTGTAGTAAATGCAGTGTCTCTGGACTTCGGGGGACTCCCGAAAGTTCTAGTAGAACCCAGTTTCCCTGTAGAATCCCAGGCATGGATACTGACACTCTTATAACCAGGGTATAAGTCTGGCAGCTCAAGGGTTAAAGCATACGGCCAGTAAGAAGCCTCTATTGAGGTTATTGGCCTTGGAAGTGAATGTATATGGAGCGCTGGCACCTTGGTGCATAGGTGCTGCCCGTGTGCCAGTCTCTGACATTTGCTCTTTATTTCATATAGAAAAATGGGCAGTGCCAGTTTTTGTGCCAATCAGCAGAGGGAAGGGACAGGGAGTCTCTGGGCCACGGAAATGCTCTCGTGGTTTATTTAATCTTGGCAGTGCCAGGAGGGTGTTATTTAATCTTGGCAGTGCCAGGAGGGTGTGAGTAGACTTAATTACATTCACGTATTAGATGTTCCTACAGCTGTGTCACTACAATTCCCAGCAGCCTCTGTTAGTGGGTGCGGGGATTTAGACACAGCTGAATTTGTGCTTGGACCAGTAGTGCATTTACGTGGGCAGGGTTTGTTGCCTGTTTGTTGACATTGGGGCAGTGCCAGGCTGCTGTGCCAGCGGTTAGTCCTGCTCTGTGTGTGCCAATCAGCTGCGGCTGTTTCAGTGTAGGTTTTGCTATTTCCTGTTAAGCAGAATGTTTTATGCAATATTTTCTGTGATTTCCATATCTGCCCTGCCAGTGCTGACCCGTGTGGTACTGAAAGGGTTACCTGGGTATTTACTGCTCTTAGTGCAGATACCTTAACCCTACTCTGCAAAAATTGACCGCTTTCCTTATGTGATGAACTAGATTTATTAAACAAAAGCTTTTTCTAATGCACACACATACAAACCATATCCTGTCCAATCAACACACACCCCCCCAAGTCCCATCCAATCAGCTTGCACACTATGTCCCATCCAGTCAACACACACACACCATGTCCCGTCCTATTAACACTCACTATGTCCCGTTTAATCAACTCACATGGCGCACTATATCCATCCAATCGACACACACAGCTCATCATGTCCCATCCAATCACAATGAGCCACTGTTGATGACATGGTCCAACTTGAAGTTGAATGTGAGCTGCTAATGTCTGGGGAGTAGGACACTTGGCAGAAAATGAACATGGGCCCCTCGGAATCTATGGATTCAAAAAGCAGCAGCATCTTTATGCGTCTCACAACAGGCTCCTTAGTGCAGTCCCCCCATACCCGAGCAGCATTGTTTGCTTTGAGCTTAGGAGGGAGGGGACTGAACCGAAAAAGTCTGGAGCTGTCTCTGCCTTAAGGGCTAAACTATATCAGTGACTTAAAACAGGACTCATTGTTTCCTATGGGGCAAGGCTCACAACCTGTCAGTTACAGCACAGACTAACCTTAGAAACACTGGGTCCTGTATTCAGCCCGTATAGGAATTAATGGCCATTATATACTTCTCAGCACAATGACACACATTATTGATTCCTGGGGCCACGTGTTCATTTTCCGAGCCATTTGGTCATCTCAAAACACAACATACACTTTTATGAAAATAAAAGCTGTTGCATTGCAACATACAGTTGTATCAAGGGTCCAGCTTGTTATACAGTTGTATCAAGGTCCGACTCATTATACAGTTGTATCAAGGGTCCAGCTCGTATTAAAGTTATATCAAGGTCTGACCCATCACATGTTTTTATCAAGGTCTGAATTATTATACAGTTGTATCAAGGTCCGACCCATCATATGGTTTTATCAAGGTCCGACTCATTATACAGTTGTATCAAGGGTCCAGCTCGTATTACAGTTGTATCAAGGTCCGACCCATCACATGTAGGGTTGCCACCTTTTCTGAAAAAAAATACCGGCCTTCCTATATTCTTGCAGTTTTTTCCTATTCATAACCTTGGCATCAAGCATCATTTTTACCGGCCCGGCCAAGTGGCAACCCTAATCACATGGTTTTATCAAGGTCTGACTGATTATACAGTTGTATCAAGGTCTGACCCATCACATGGTTTTATTAAGGTCCGACTCATTATACAGTTGTATCAAGGTCCGACCCATCACATGGTTTTATCAAGGTCTGACTTGTACAGTTGTATCAAGGTCCGACTCATTTTACAGTTATATCAAGGTCCGTCTCATTATACAGCTGTATCCAGGCTTTTGGAAGAATATTGTAAAACCTTATATATTGTTACAGCCTGTAAATATATTTTTTAACAATGGATCCTGCCTTCCGTGTTTCTGTATGTTGTGCATGAGTCGCACTCATTGTCTCATTTTCACTATTTATTTAAAAAGTACCAACATACTCAGAAAAGATGTACAACGGCACAAAACACCCCATTATACTCATTGGCACGCACTCATGTCCCCCTTTTGGTAGCCAGAGCTGTCCCTCTCCCCATTGGCCCAAACATGGAGTTCTGATAATGTCTGTAGCATTGGTTGCCTCTTACATACCCTCTGTGTATTTCGGGGGTGCAGAGGGGACAACAGTATTGGAACATAGTTTTGAAACCTCAAAAAAAGTCTTGTTCTTTATGTCTGGGGTCTCCAAATGTCCTCATTACCTGGGCCCCATTGGGCCAAGTAGTTCCCTGATGGTGGCCAAACTCGTCGTATTATGGACACCACATTTAATTCCAACTGTATAAAGGCTCTCTAAGCCCCCCATTATATTCTGGATCCTGTCATCTGTAACGAGGAGACCCAGGACTCGACTGGCAGAGTGCAAGTCTCTTAAAACCTGCCCACAAAATACTGAAGGTGGGTACGTGGACACCTTGCTCACATTGGCTTGGGTGAAGGTTGCTCTAAGATCTCCACTTTAACATTGTAGCGACAAAGGATTCTAGCACTGCCACTTTGTGTCTACACATTGACAACTCATATTTGCCCCACACAATTCTGCCCCTTTTATTGTTAAGGCTGCCAAATAAACGTCTTTGAAGTGTCAATTTGAGCCACTGATGGGAAGGTCTTGTCTTCCTGGGGTGGGGCGAGAACGGGTTGCTCTAGAGTGCTCTCCTTCTCCTTGTCTAGATCCCCTTCCCAAAGACTAATCAGGGGTGGGTAGAACTCATTCAGGGGTATGAAGGGGGCATTCTGCATGTATTTCTTCAAGGAGTGTCCACAACTGTTGTGTCTGCAGTAACACCCTGCGTATATAATAACTGCTGCCATGCATACGGCAGCTACTAGGGAACCCAAGGCAGCTGAGAGGGCAATGCTGACTGGTCGACCTACCACTGACATAGAGAAAGAAGCATCTCTAGTGGTTATGTTGAGACAAGACTGTTGACTTGGTTGGGACACTGAGGAGACAGTGAGGCAGATCTCGTATTTGGTGGATGGCTGAAGGTGGGTGAGGTTGTACTCTTGTATTTCCAGGGGGACCTTGGCAGTGTAACTTATGTAAGGGTTGTGGATCCTCATTGTAGCTGAAGACCACTGGAAAGGGACCAGAACATTTGGGGAAACTCCTGACCGACTCAGCATTTTCCATTCCACCACTGCAAAGTTTGAATGGACCATCTTGGTGACCATCAGTAGACTCATTGCCTCTGGTTCTTGAGTTCTGTTGATGGAGACAAACACACTTTTGCTGTCGGTCCCGTCAGAGTTCCACATCTGGCACGTGTATGATCCCGAATCTTCCTCCACAGCGTCCATGATTTCTAGCGATCCTCCAGCATTGATTCTTACTCTCCCATTTGTCCCTATTACCCGTTCCCCATGCGGCGTTATCCAGTAGATCTCAGGCTTTGGGTGGCCACTAGCCTGGCAGCTGAGTTTTACTGGTTGGTGCCTGGCAATTTGTAACTGGGATGGGATCAAGTGGGTATCGATCAATGGTGGGCATCTGTTCAGCCATGCCTGACCCTGAATTTCCTGAAAAAGGTGTCCACTGACCAATGGTGGGTTAACGCATAATGTCGCCTGGGCCTCAATAAGTCTGAGCTTGGACAGGCCTTTCCAGCAGTTTTGGCAGTCACAGCGAAGGGGGTTGCTGTACATGCTGATCTCAAGTAGTCCTGGTAGGGTCTGGAATATTTTCAGTGGTACCATTGCTAATCGGTTATTATTGAGCAGCAATGTCTTTAGGGCACCTAAGTTACTGGAAAAGGCTTCAGGGTCTAGGTACGATAACCTTGGGTTATTGCACATTTCCAGCTTAATCAGCTCTGGGAGGTCCTGGAAGGCCCCAGCCTCTACCCGTTCCAGTTCCTCCATGGAATTCAGGCTCAGCTCCTCAAGGTGCTCCATGCCGTTAAAGTCACCTGTCCGTATTGCACTGATAGGATTCTTGTTGAGGTCCAAGAATTTTAGCAGTTTGAGGTTCTTAAGTGCTTCCTTGGGCACCTCTGTTAACTGGTTATCAAAGAAGGAAAGGCTCTCGAGATAGTCAAGTCCCTGAAAGGCATTTTCTGGAATATGTTCCAGTTCCATTCCCGCTAAAACAAGGCTGTGCAATTTGCCCAGTGGCTGGAAGTTCAGGTTCTGAAGAGCAGTAACAGGATTCTCTCCTACCATGAGTATCTCTAGATTGGGGAGGTCTTCAAACCATCTGGGATCAATAATCTGTAAGCGATTGGCATTTAGATGTAGTCTTAAGAGCCTTCCCAAACCTGAGAAAGCCCTCGGGCCGATGTAGCTGATCTGGTTGTGGTTTATGTAAAGTTCCTCAAGGCTTCCAAGGTCCTTCAAGGAGTAGTCTGGCAACTCTCGGAGCTGATTCTCTTCCAGATAGAGGGTGATGAGCTGGGAGAGGTTGGACACACCCAAGTCGTCAATGCTTTGAAAGTGATTCTGGGAGAGGTCCAACTCAGTGAGGTTGCTCAGTTCTTGGAGTTCCCAAGCTAAGTGTGAGATCTTGTTGCTCTGGAGAAGTAGGACCTGGATGTCGCTGGACAGGTTCTCAGGGATGTGAGTAAGCAGGAGGTCATTGCAGTCAACTGTCTTGGCTTCGTGATACACAGACTGTGGAGTGAACCAAGGTCGGGTCTCACAGACACACTGGGGGGGACATCCTCCCAACGAGCAGAAGAAGACGGAATAAAGGACAATCATAAAAAGATAAGTCTCCATCCAAAGAGGGTGCTGCTTTATCCTCCAACTCCCAGTCTGCTTTGTGTGGAGCATGGTGGGGCAAGACAGGGGGCAGATCTGCAAGGGTAGAACAGGCAGAATTAAGGCCTAGCAATTAGGAGAAGAGGGGCACATGCAAGACCTGAGCTCTCAGTGTCACTTTCATCCCTATTCCATTCCACCATCAACACCTCTTTGTGTCTTGCCACCCCCACCCAGCCAGCCAACCCCCTTGCTTCGGCCGATTTCTTTCCTTTCCTATCCCTGCTCTTCTGACGTTGCCATGGCAACAGCCTCAGCACTTTCTCTTAATGACATGGAAAATCAAGTCACGTTCTTAACCCCTCGGCTGCTAAATGAGACCCCCAGCTACATCTCAGTAGGTCACCAGGAGCCATTCCTAGAAACATTAACCCCCACCCCTCCAGCAAATCTGCCACATTCCTACTGATTGGTCAGGCAATTGTATCTGCCGCTGAATGTGTTGTCTGTGCCATTATGGATACTGAGTGGTTAAACACCCCTGCCCTTCAGTATGAATTAACTGGGAATTATCTCTGCCTGTGTGCCCTGTGCTTATTCATAGGATTCATTTCTGCCTAGAACCATATATTATGGGCAATATAACTCACTAATAATATTTATATTGGCCTTTTGTGTGGTATGTACCTTATTGTGTGTCCAGAACATTCCTTCTCTGTATATTTGTATTTATACATATGGGAGGAGGTGCCATATTGATTCCCTTAGACAGTACAGTATGAGGGTATAGCTTATTGTGTGCCCAGAACATTCCTTCTCTGTATATTTGTATTTATACATATGGGAGGAGGAGGTGCCATATTGATTCCCTTAGACAGTACAGTATGAGGGTATAGCTTATTGTGTGCCCAGAACATTCCTTCTCTGTATATATGTATTTATACATATGGGAGGAGGAGGTGCCATATTGATTCCCTTAGACAGTACAGTATGAGGGTATAGCTTATTGTGTGCCCAGAACATTCCTTCTCTGTATATCCCCCCCCCCAGCTGGTGACATTCTGAAAGCCAGAAGTGCTGAGTTCAGTCCATACTGTGCTTTGGGGATCAGGAGGGGAGGGGAGAGTGGATTTTGAGATTTCAGCACCAGGGACAGCTCATGCAGATAAGACATACAGGGCCCCTCACAAAGAGCTGGAGGGATTTCTATCATTTATACACTAGGACAGTGATCCCCAACCAGTAGCTCGTGAGTAACATGTTGCTCTCCAACCCCTTGGATGTTGTTCCCAGTGGCCTCAAAGCAGGAGCTTATTTTTGATAGGTTGACATTCCACATAGGGGCTACTAAATGGTCATTCACAGCCCTTATTTGGCACCTCAAGAACACTTTTCATAGTGTTGTTCCCCAACTCCTTTTACTTCTGAATGTTGCTCACGGGTTGTAAAGGTTGGGGATTCTTGCACTAGGAGCACAGGTTCCCCTTGCACATGCCACTTCCTGCCAGACCCGTGCCATGGGCAGATAGAGCAGGAAGTAGAGGTGCTCCAGAGTCTGGCAGGGTCTGTATTCAGTGCCGTATGTTGGCATCTACAGACAGGGACAGGCTGGAGCCTAGGAAATGTGTGTCCTATGTTCTCTCCTACCCCTCCCCAGTTAAAGCCTGGCTGTAGTGTGTGTAATGTAGTTAGGACGGCAAGTTAAAGCCTGGCTGTAGTGTGTGTAGTTAGGAGGGCGAGTTAAAGCCCATCTAATGTGTAGTTAGGAGGGCGAGTTAAAGCCCGTCTGATGTGTAGTTAGGAGGGTGAGTTAAAGCCCGTCTGATGTGTAGTTAGGAGGGTGAGTTAAAGCCTGGCTGTAGTGTGTGTAGTTAGGAGGGCGAGTTAAAGCCTTGCTGTAGTGTGTGTAGTTAGGAGGGCGAGTTAAAGCCTGGCTGTAGTGTGTGTAGTTAGGAGGGCGAGTTAAAGCCCATCTAATGTGTAGTTAGGAGGGCGAGTTAAAGCCTGGCTGTAGTGTGTGTAGTTAGGAGGGCGAGTTAAAGCCTGGCTGTAGTGTGTGTAGTTAGGAGGGCGAGTTAAAGCCCATCTAATGTGTAGTTAGGAGGGCGAGTTAAAGCCCATCTAATGTGTAGTTAGGAGGGCGAGTTAAAGCCCGTCTGATGTGTAGTTAGGAGGGTGAGTTAAAGCCCGTCTGATGTGTAGTTAGGAGGGTGAGTTAAAGCCTGGCTGTAGTGTGTGTAGTTAGGAGGGCGAGTTAAAGCCCGTCTGATGTGTAGTTAGGAGGGTGAGTTAAAGCCTGGCTGTAGTGTGTGTAGTGTAGTTAGGAGGGTGAGTTAATGCCTGGCTGATGTGTAGTTAGGAGGGTGAGTTAAAGCCCGTCTGATGTGTAGTTAGGAGGTGCCAATGCCTCTGTCCCTGCCAGCGAGTGACTCATCCTCCTTCTCCCTCACATCATCCAGCGCATGAATATTCATCATGTCTCCCATTATCTGACATCATTGTCTCCAGGCTGGTGCCAGCCCATCTGTACCCATGAAGGGCACACAATTCACCCACAATACACCCGGTACCCAACCAATGGCAGATGAATGGTGTATGAGGGACGTCCTACACAAAGTGAGGTTCATGCTTATGGGGTTAAGCCTTACAGAAGGGCCCAGCTGGCATTGGACAATCGATGTCACCCAGTTGTTACTGAAGACCCGCTATAGTGCCACCTGCTTTATCATTTGTGGCCCCCAGCCCCCTCCACTGCTCAGGGCCCTTGTGGGGTTAGACTGGCACTTCCCTTTATCCTGCTGCATGCCCTGTCACCCGCAATATTACCAATATATTCCCCCCTGTGCCAGGGTGACCTCGGAGGGTCAGTGCCACCTAGAATGTATGTGAGTGGGGTGTCTCTTTAAATGAACTGTCAGTGTGTTGCCCTTTGAAATCACTTGTTTTTGTGTGCTCCTTTACAGTTGCTATGGTTGGTGGTCTTAGCAACCAGGGTGACTGTGTGGCTTTAATTTGCTCAGTTATTTCTCATCTCCCTGTTCTGCCCTTCCCTGCTCCTCTTCCTTACTGTCATTTAGACAAATGCAGGGTTGCTAGGGGCAGGCTGCTTAGCAACCTCCATGCAGTTTAATCTCGCAGCAGCAGAGCATCCTGGGCTTGGCACTGTCTGTGTTCCTATAGGAATTCTATTACTTTCCTGACAATCCGGGGGCTGAGCCACAGGAGAGCACCATGCATTGCTATTAGCAGTGCCCTGTCCCTCTTGCTGGCTGCTGTGCATGCTGGGAATTGTAGGAAAGAGGAGGATCAAACAGACAAAGGCTCCTTACCGTGCAGAATGGATTCTCCCACAATCCTTTGCTCTGTCTCCTGTGTGTCCTGCCGGTCCCTCGTGTTTCTTTGTGCTCCGCTGTTTTGTGTCCGTGACAGATAAAGGGAGAGGCCAATCTGATGGGTTCCGGGGCAGCCAATGGCAGGGCTGGAGGTGCAGCAGCCTGGCCAATGGCGGACGGGAGGGGGCGAGACAGACTGGCAGCGGCGGAGACGTCACACAGGCCAATAAGAAGCAGCCGGTAACGAGGCTCATATAGAAACTGACAACATGCTGTGACCTCACAATCAATATGTATGAGTTCACCCAATGGCATGGAGCCTTAACCCTTTACTGACACATGAGAGAGAGACCAACTGCAATTGTGTCAACCCTAATGATTAATGGCAATAATAATAATGTGACCTCCCCCACATTGGCACGTGACTAGTGACCAGGGCATGTTATTGGGGTGCAGGCAACCCCCATCATTGCAGTTTTTGCTGCAAATGGCCTGTGTTTTACCCCCCATGCACCAGTAAAGACACTAATTAGTCATCTTTGTTATTGGCTTGTCTGGGGCACAGCATTGCACCCCATTAGTTCCCAGTCCAAATAGGGCAAATCAGCTGCTGCTACTGACCACCTGACATCGACCCCAGGGTCCCCTTGCTTTTGTGGGTGCACATAGGATTCATAAAGAGGAGAGGGGGGACAGGATCAGGATTCATAAAGAGAAGAGAGGGGGGACAGGGATCAAGATTCATGGAGAGGAGGGGACAGGATCAGGATTCATAAAGAGGAGAGGGGGGGCAGGGATCAGGATTCATAAAGAGAAGAGGGGGGGACAGGATCAGGATTCATAAAGAGGAGAGGGTACAGGATCAGAATTCATAAAGAGAAGAGGGGGGACAGGATCAGGATTCATAAAGAGAAGAGGGGGGACAGGATCAGGATTCAAAAGAGGAGAGGGGGTACAGGATCAGGATTCATAAAGAGGAGAGGGGGTACAGGATCAGGATTCATAAAGAGAAGAGGGGGGACAGGGATCAGGATTCATAAAGAGGAGAGGGGGGGGCAGGGATCAGGATTCATAAAGCGAAGAGGGGGGGGACAGGATCAGGATTCATAAAGAGGAGAGGGTACAGGATCAGAATTCATAAAGAGAAGAGGGGGGACAGGATCAGGATTCATAAAGAGAAGAGGGGGGACAGGATCAGGATTCAAAAGAGGAGAGGGGGTACAGGATCAGGATTCATAAAGAGGAGAGGGGGTACAGGATCAGGATTCATAAAGAGAAGAGGGGGCACAGGATCAGGATTCATAAAGAGGAGAGGAGGTACAGGATCAGGATTCATGAAGAGGAGAAGGGGTACAGGATCAGGATTCATAAAGAGGAGAGGGGCTACAGGATCAGAATTCATAAAGAGAAGAGGGGGCAGGGATCAGGATTCATAAAGAGGAGAGGGGCACAGGATCAGGATTCATTAAAAGAAGAGGGGGGACCGGATCAGGATTCATTAAGAGAAGAGGGGGGACAGGATCAGGATAAAGAGAAGAGGGGGGGCAGGATCAGGATAAAGAGAAGAAGGGGTACAGGATCAGGATTCATGAAGAGGAGAGGGGGTACAGGATCAGGATTCATGAAGAGGAGAGGGGGTACAGGATCAGGATTCATAAAGAGAAGAGGGGGGACATGGATCAGGATTCATAAAGAGGAGAGGGGCACAGGATCAGGATTCATTAAAAGAAGAGGGGGGACAGGATCAGGATTCATTAAGAGAAGAGGGGGGGCAGGATCAGGATAAAGAGAAGAGGGGGCACAGGATCAGGATTCATAAAGAGAAGAAGGGGTACAGGATCAGGATTCATAAAGAGGAGAGGGGGTACAGGATCAGGATTCATAAAGAGAAGAGGGGGGACAGGGATCAGGATTCATAAAGAGGAGAGGGGCACAGGATCAGGATTCATTAAAAGAAGAGGGGGGACAGGATCAGGATTCATTAAGAGAAGAGGGGGGACAAGATCAGGATAAAGAGAAGAGGGGGGACAGGATCAGGATAAAGAGAAGAGGGGTGCAGGGGTTAGAATAGGTAGTTGATACAATGCAGTTTCTGTATGATGATTGTGTTGCACTGGCAGGAATACATACAATACGAGGCTACAATGGAGAATTCATAGCATCGCTATACATCAAGCAGGGAGTCATAAAATCCAAATGTTTTTTTCCCCAAACAACAGTCACATAACTTGGGCTTTGTTGGCCCTTTGGATGCCCATATAGACGAGCCGGCCAATCAGTGTCCAGCAGCCTCCTGCCAATCTGAGCAGTAAAACTACAACTCCCAGGATACAGTGATGTGTCTCGCCCCAATCACAGCGAGAGACTCATCAGATCTCCTCCTATCCACCTGGTAACAGCTGACAGTCTCTTTGCAATATTACCATAGGAGGAGGCAGTGGCCAATGAGGGATGAGCTGTGTTGTGTAGGTCTGTCTCTATGTGAGAAGTGCAGGACCCAGTGATACGAGACACCCCAAGAATGGGTGCACTCTGCATACTAACTGGGGTCCCTGCTTCTCTCCCTGCAATATATCATAATAGTCCAGATACACATATGGGGGGACCTTTCCCATTGTGCTGATAACTAACCTGCACCCCATATTAGTCAACTTGGGGCTCACACTCCCCACATCCTGCCTGTAAGCTCTTGTACACTACAGGGTGTCCTATTGTACCCCGACTGCAAAGCCTTGGCTCTTATTGTACCCTGAGTGCAAATCACAGATATAGTGGCTCATCATATTCTTTATACTTGGTGCAGCTCACTCCATTATTGGGGCGGGGGAATATTTAGGGCAGTTTTGGGGGCGGCAGAATATTTAGGGCATTTTGGGGGGCGGCAGTATATTTAGGGCAGTTTTGGGGGTGCGGCAGTATATTTAGGGCAGTTTTGGGGGGCGGCAGTATATTTAGGGCAGTTTTGGAGGGGCGGCAGTATATTTAGGGCAGTTTTGGGGGGCGGCAGTATATTTAGGGCATTTTGGGGGGCGGCAGTATATTTAGGGCATTTTGGGGGGCGGCAATATAGTTAGGGCAGTTTTGGGGGGGCGGCAGTATATTTAGGGCAGTTTTGGGGGGCGGTAGTATATTTAGGGCAGTTTTAGGGGGGCTGCAGTATATTTAGGGCAGTTTTGGGGGGGTGGCAGTATATTTAGGGCAGTTTGGGGGGGCGCCAGTATATTTAGGGCAGTTTGGGGGGGGCGCCAGTATATTTAGGGCAGTTTTGGGTGGCGGCAGTATATTTAGGGCATTTTGGGGGGCGGCAGTATATTTAGGGCAGTTTTGGGGGCGGCAGTATATTTAGGGCAGTTTTGGGGGGCGGCAGTATATTTTGGGCATTTTGGGGGGCGGCAGTATATTTAGGGCAGTTTTGGGGGGCGGCAGTATATTTAGGGCAGTTTTGGGTGGCGGCAGTATATTTAGGGCATTTTGGGGGGCGGCAGTATATTTAGGGCAGTTTTGGGGGGGCGGCAGTATATTTAGGGCAGTTTTGGGGGCAACAGTATATTTAGGGCATTTGGGGGGCATGGTATATTTAGGGCATTTTGGGGGTGGCAGTATATTTAGGACAGTTTTGGGGGGGTGGCAGTATATTTAGGACAGTTTTGGGGGGTGGCAGTATATTTAGGGCAGTTTGGGGGGGCAGTATATTTAGGGCAGTTTTGGGGGGACGGCAGTATATTTAGGGCAGTTTTGGGGGGTGTGGCAGTATATTTAGGGCAGTTTGGGGGAGTATCCATGTAGCGCAGGTGAGTGGCAGTGGCTGGCCAATTATAGTGAGTGTTGGGCTGCGGAGCTGACAGAATTGTGACTGGAGGGTGAAACATTAACCCCCGTGCTACTGACTGACCCCGACTCTTTCCCGCAACCTCCTCCTCCCTATCCCCCCTGTATCTCTCCCAATATCAACAGTCACCCTGAGCCAAGAATGTCAGGAAGTTGCACAAGATCAATTTTGTAGAATTCTGCAGCTCTGATTGTAGCCAAATACTTTATTGTTATATATATATATATCCTTCTATTTATTTAATATAGCAGGTTCAGTGAGTCATGTGACAGAGATGACATCACTAAGCGTCTATTATATATATATATATATATATATATATATATATATATATATATATATATATATGAATTTTTCCTTATGAACATTTGCACTGCTATGGAATGCTGCTGTTTCATTGGTCAGATAGGTAGGCGGGACTATAGCCAGTATTACCTGGGAAGCCAATCAGATTTGCAGGTAAATAGACCATATAAGCAGGGAACCCCCACATACTGTATATTGTGCTCCCCTGTATTCTCTTGTAGTTTTATTGGTCAGAGGGGCAGGCGTGTGATTTGGGGGGTAAGGGAAAGGTGTTGTTGTACCCCACCTGAGATAAGTGCCGTGGTGCTGCCATGTTGCTTTGCTCTGCAGCACTAAAATGGGAACATCCCCCCAAAAACAGCAGCACCAATCAGCTGATCAGGGGGCAGAATCCTCCCAGTGCCAATGAGAATATTTGCTCTTTAAATATATTTATCTTTCTGTGGATTAATCGTATACATCCGGAGCTGCTGGATGTGTAGCCCTTTGTTTGAGTTCTCTCTTTATCACTTTAATCCCCTCTTCCCGTAACCTTCTGCAGCCCTGCCCCCAACAGCCAAACCTGTGCATGTAGTAGAACTACAACTCTGCTTCTTCATCTGAGAGTCTTTCCTAATCTCTGGGGTCTGTTTAGAGATAGGGGCCTATTAAATATGTCACGTCTATATCTATATATTATATTTCCGCTTTAGTTACCCTTTAATTTCCTCTGTATCTCTGTACAGCCCACCCCCACCTGCAATAGGGACATTTCAACATTCTACATGGGAGGGGGGTGCTTGTGTGTTTTCTCCAAAAAGGGAGGGTCCAATCAGAAAAGGGGTGGAATTTCGGAGACTTATTCACAGGAGCAGAAGTGAAAGTCTCATTGTGGGGCAGAGACAGGGACTTGTTTCTCTCCGTTCCCCCCAGGCCAAAATGTCCGTCGTGAATGTAGCTCTGCTGTTGGCTCTCGGGGCCCTCCTGCCATTCTCAGGTGAGTGTTTTGCCTTTGCCCAGGTGTGTGGGGCTCAGGGGTCCTACATGTGTGGGACGGATGATTGCTGGGGGTGTGACTGCACAAGACTCTTAGGGGAATGTTTGGGTGATTGGGGGACACAGAGAGTGACTAATGCCACATTGTTCCCCTAGTCCCTACTTTGGGCTGTATATAAAGTGGCTTCTTTTCCCCCCAGTGTCGGAGGAAGTCTTGTGTTACAGTGACTTTGACGAGAGGTCGGGGGGCTGCACTCAGTACCTCGG
This sequence comes from Xenopus petersii, assembly GCA_038501925.1. Classification (NCBI taxonomy): domain Eukaryota; kingdom Metazoa; phylum Chordata; class Amphibia; order Anura; family Pipidae; genus Xenopus; species Xenopus petersii. The sequence continues at coordinate 146,267,807 of CM076686.1, forward strand.
GGAAGGGGTGAGCGAGGGCGACTGCTGCCTGAATATCAAGTACAGCTTCAAGCGGGACCCCGGGGCCCCCTGCGAGTCCTGCCGGTAAGAGAGGGGCATTCTGGGAGTTGGGTACAACATGCACATAAACGGGCAGATTTACAAAATTGACCCCATCCTAATTTTATTCACAAAGGTCCCTGCACCTATGTGCCCCCCTGGATGGTCTCCATGTCCAGAGAGGTCCTTCCCCCAGATGGTCTCCACATCCATTAGGGTGGCTCTTACCTTAAATGGTCTCCATTTTTATGGCCATTAGGTTGGTCCTTACCGTGGATGGTTTCCATGTCCAGTAGGAAGGTCCTTACCTTATGGATGGTCTCCATTTCCATGTCCAGTAGGAAGGTCCTTACCTTGGATGGTCTTCATGTCCATTTGTACATCTCCAGTAGGGAGTTCTCTCATCCAACTCTGTCACAGCTCAAGGTGAATATAGACTAGAACAATGGTTCTTAAAGTGGGGAGTCGGTCCCTCAAATCTGTGCCCTAATAATATAGGGCACTTACTGCTTGTTTGGAGCAGAGGATCCTTGGGGGAGGGGGGTCACTCTGCGTATTGTCGGTTTGTTAGTGATGAAAGGGTTATCTTGCTCCTGGCATGGGGCCCCTGCTATTTATGTGACCCACAGGGATGTTTAATAATGAGCTGCAGGCAGATAAAGGAACTGATCTCTGTGACTTTGAGTGACGGAGACAGGGCCATTGTTTTACCACAACAGGACCCCAAACCATTGTCACCAGGAGTGTGAGCTGTATATGGGCACACAAGCTACAGACCTATAGTGTGTATCCAGGAAATGACTAGAATGACTGCAGTAAAGTCACCTCCCTATTGGATAATATGCTCTAGGTCTGTAGTGTGGATTCCCTATGCTGCAGTGTATGAGACCAGCAATCATCCGGCCCTCACCCCAGAAACTGACACCAGGGATATGAAATAACCCCATGACTCAAGAACACATGTACTTGTACACTGGTAACACCCCATGCACTTTATAATTCCATTAAAGACCCTCTGTCTCTTCCAGTCCTGCGGAATGGAGCGAATGGAGCCTCTGGAGCCCTTGTACTGTGTCCTGTCTGGATGGGGTTCAGAAAAGAGATAGGGTCTGCACAGGTCAAGGGGACTGCCAGGGTAACAAGGTGGAGGTCAGAGCCTGTTCCCTGCAGAACTGCTGCCCTGGTAAGTATTGGGAGTCAGAGGGTAGGAGTGTGAGTAAAGGTGAGTAAGGGTAGAACTGTGAGTAAGGGTAGGAGTGTGAGTAAAGGTGAGTAAGGGTAGAACTGTGAGTAAGGGTAGGAGTGTGAGTAAAGGTGAGTAAGGGTAGGAGTGTGAGTAAGGGTAGGAGTGTGAGTGAAGGTGATTAAGGGTAGGAGTGTGAGTAAGGGTAGGAGTGTGAGTGAAGGTGATTAAGGGTAGGAGTGTGAGTAAAGGTGAGGAAGGGTAGAACTGTGAGTAAAGGTGAGTAATGGTAGGAGTGTGAGTAAGGGTAGGAGTGTGAGTGAAGGTGATTAAGGGTAGGAGTGTGAGTAAAGGTGAGGAAGGGTAGGAGTGTGAGTAAAGGTAAGTGAGTGAGGGAAGGAGGTTGAGGGACCCTGGGTGAATGTGAAACTTGCAGTTTAGCACAGAGACCACTCAGTATTTTGCCCCTGTTCATGTGACCCCCTTGTGCTCCTCAGAGACTGGAGGTTGGTCTTCATGGTCCCCATGGACGGTGTGTTCCGTGACCTGCGCAGAGGGAACAAAGCAGAAAACCCGCAAATGCGACAGCCCAACCCCTCAGTGCGGCGGATCCTGTGTTGGGAGTTCAGTGGAAAAGGATAATTGTAACACCCAGCAAGTTTGCCCCAGTAAGTGCAGGTTTCCTGGGGCCAGGGAGTGGCATTGAGTGGGAGAACTGCAGGGCCAATAACATAGGGGCAAGGGTTACATTTCAGGATGAATGACTTTTTTGTACTTTTTCTTGCAGCACACGGGGCCTGGGGCAATTGGGGTCTGTGGGGTCAATGCTCTGATTCCTGCACAACGGAAGGTTCCGGAATTTTCCCTGTTCAAACTCGCCAGCGCCAGTGCAACAACCCGTCACCCTCCCTCATGCCACCAGGAAGGCCGTGTGGCCAGGAATCCCGACAAGTCCAAGACTGCACCTCTCTGCCCTTCTGCCCAGGTGGGGAGCTCACCTGTCTGCCCTGGGAAACACCCCCATTGTGACATCATCCCTGATACACCTTCTTATTTATCTATTCCTCCATCACACGGATCAGCCCAAAAAAGCCCTGTCCATCCATTTCTACCACTGTTATTTGCCCCTCTGGGGGTGATCCGTGACTACAACCAGGAGAGCCAGGTGTAGAGGGTCACCATGAAAGTCCAAGGGGCACAAAACCTGGGCTCAATGTCTGTTCGGGCTCCCCAATATTTTAATGCTGTATAGGATGCTGGGGGTTGTATATGGATGCCCTAATTGTATATGGATGCTGGGAGCTGTATATGGATGCTGGGAGCTGTATATGGATGCTGGGGGTTGTATATGGAAGGCCCTTCTCCTGGATAAGTGAATCCAATGAGACCCCAAGCAGATACCCAGAGAAGTCTGAACTTCAGGCTCCTGGGCTGTTCTCTTTCCCATGGCCAGACAGGAATTTGCGTTGAGTGTAGATTATTATTAACATGTATTTATATAGCGCCAACATTTTGCGTAGCACTGTAAAGTAAATGTGATTATACAACTAAATCACATGAATTATATACATATGATCACGATCAATACAAAAGGTGAGGAAGGCCCTATGCATAGGCATACAGTCTAAAGGGAAGGGAGTAATACACAAGGTGTGGGAGTGGGCAAGATCGAAGTAAGTGGGTGAGAAATGTGGTACTGTGTGTGGTGTTGCGTTTGGTAGTTAAGCAGAGTGAGGGGAGGCTTCTCGAAAGAAGTGAGTTTTCAGAGATTTCTTGAAAGCAGAAAGGTTGGGAGAAAGTGGGACAGACCGTGGGAGAGAGTTCCAGAGGAGGGGTGCAGCCCTTGCAAAGTCTTGAATGTGAGCATGTGAGGAGGTAATGAGAGAAGAGTTGAGTAGCAGGTCAGTAGAGAAGCGTAGTAAGCGGTTGGGTATATAGAGATGGGTTCAGAGACGTAGGGTGGGGCAGAGTTATGAAGTGCTTTGAATGTACGGGGATTACCTGGCATCTTGCCTGTAAAATCAATTCAAGTTTAATAATGGTCAGTTGGGAGGCCACAATTGCACGGTTATGATTGTGACATCACTCATAATTGTACAGACCATTTAATTTTAATCTGTAGGGGTTAAATTCATGGGTCTCCAGCCAGGATCCAGCAGCCTCTTATTTTGCAGGGTAAATTTACATGCTGTGGGCTGCTGATGGGACACCCCAATAATAAAATACCCCCCCTCCCAAGTTCTGATCTTTCCTTGTTTCTCTGCAGTTGCTGGAGGTTGGGGGGCCTGGCAGCCAGACTCTGAATGTTCGGTCACGTGCGGCATTGGACGGATCAGAGAAAAGCGGCTCTGTGATTCCCCGGCCCCCAAATATGGTGGGAGACATTGTGAGGGATCCAACACCCGGCAATTTATGTGTAATACAAAGGTGGGCTGTCCAGGTAAGTGGGTGCCAGCGTGTTTTGGGTGGCAGTGGGTGCCCTCCTCATTGCCTGCCTTGACTTTTTCCTCCTTCCAGTCGATGGGAAGTGGAGCCAGTGGCAGCCGTGGAGCCCGTGTGCCCGTCTGCAGGAGAATATAGCGTGCTCCACCAAAGTGGGGACCCAGAACAGGAAACGGGAGTGCGAAGGAGAGAAATACGGGGGGAAATGGTGCGAGTCCCACCACAGGGAGAGCCGCAATTGTTACAACGTGGACGGTTGTTCCTGTGAGTCATTTCTCCTTTAATCACATGCCCAGTGTTTTGGGGCACCCTTAACTAATTTGCACATTTCACTAATTTGCACGTTTGTTTGTGCCACAGTGGATGAAAAGTGGTCAGAGTGGGGCGAGTGGGGCTTGTGCTCCCCTCCTTGTGGCAAATCAGAGAGAACAAGAGAAAGGGTGTGCCAGCCGGTGTACCCCGACTACCCGTAAGTACCGCCCCACTAGCCATGAGTGTGAGTATTAGTGAGCTCCAACTGCCGCCTCTTGGCTGCCACACCACTGTCTCTACTCTCTCCCTAGGGAGACTACCCTCACTCAGACGGGCAAGTTAGTGGACGTGTTTTTCTCTGGGACCCCCCGAGTGCGATGTGACCCCATCAACAAGCAGACCAAGAAGGTGGAGGAGAAGGAGGAGTGTAAGAATGTGATTGAGTGCTAACTGGCCCAGGACCACCCTTGCACCCTGCCCTCACCCAGCAAGAGGAGAAATATGGTGGGGGACATTGGACTCTGGGATATTTAACTCTTTTTGCCCCCCACCCTGGCACTGTTAATAAATCCCCCCAGCTGCTGATTGGTGCTTATGAGTGCAGAGCAGTAGGAAAGAGAATGCCATGACTTCATAGGTTTATGTGACATCATAATGTGGGTGGGGAGAGTGTGACCTCACATCTTTGTTCCATCTCATCACCATGAAGCTACCTATTGCCTGGGGTGGGGGGAGCAACTGTTCAGCACCCCTCAATTGCTCTATGTTACTGGGGAAGGGGTCACTGATTTGGTCACAACTATATGAGAAATCACTTACTGTAATAAACATCTCATTTGCATTTTATACCTGATATCAGTAGTAGAGTTTGTACTGGGGGAGGCCATTGCTGGGATTAGCCAATGAGATTCTCACTTTAATGCACCGTATCAAGCTATAATGCGCCAGCCATTTCATCACTACAACTCCCCCCATGGATACATGTTTTGGGGCCCTAGTTTGTCCCCAAGATAGTTGAATGGGGATATTTACCCTTCCCCAAAGTATGTGTGAACATTAAAGGAGAAGGAAACCCTGTGAGGGTGGGGGTTCTATGGAAATGAAACCTAAATGTATTATCACTCTGTTACATATGCCCCCCAAAAACTTCCATACTGATTTGCACCCCCTTTGCTGTTGGGCCCTAAAATACTTAAAGAGTTTTATTTACAGGTGTAAGTTCAATTTGGCTAAAAAGGCAAATACCAACTAGAGGGTGGAACATGGGCTACACTGGACTCCTTATCCACATGATGGGCTTTCTCTAGATGGAAAGATCATGTGAGGGCTTTGTTGAACTACACCTCAGTACTGTCAACAGTATAAGCTAATAGAAAGTGGAAACCAGGAGTTCTTTGCCACAGGGTTGGGAATACTCACAATACACAAAAGAGTTGAATAATGACAGGTACAATGAAAGATGTAGGAGACACAACATAAATGGCACAGCTGAAGGAATAGCACGGGGAGTTGAAGTTACACCTTCCAGGGTGTCAGTACCTCATGAAGGCCGGACCTTACAACAGATGTGGAACAGGGACAGAACACTAACCTGATTCCCCTGTCAGTACTGTGGTCCCTTCACTACATGCAGCAGAGCCTGGTGGAGCTGAAAGCTGCTCTTACTAACTAATACTCACTGACTCCCTCTCTCTAGATTGTGCTATAACAGTGACTGTCCTGCACACTAGCTTCATCTCACTCATGGGGTACCTGTACACCGACTTCTCTAAAGGAGTTGTTCCTTTAGGGCCTAATACTTCTGGGCCCTTGTTGACTCTATGTCTCAATGGAACCTCCACCCAGATCAACTGGAGGAGCTCCCCGTGCAAAGTTCTATGTTACACTGGTGCAAGATATGGGCATCAACTTGAGCCAATGAACTGGGGATGTAAATAAGAACTAATTAGTTACACAGGGTTTAACCCAGCAGAAATGAGGCACTGGTAGAGAATGAAGCCATAGGGGCCATTAACAATGGTAAGTACAGCTATACAGCATATTATATGTTTATATTATATGTTTATATTATATGTGTATAATACACAAAAGCTATGAATATCTTGTAAATTATATCCTTATAAACGATGAGTTCTGATGTCATTTCTGTCACATGACTCACGGAAACTTGTGTATTATAATAAATAAAGTACCTTCAGTTGCAAAATATGAGGATATTATAAGTTACCTTGAGGATATTATAAGTTACCTTCGGCCTCGTACTTTTATATGGTCATGAAACTCCTCAGTAACTTATAATATCCTTATTTTTTACAACAGGGGGTACTTTATTCACTATATATTATATGTGTACATTTTTGTTTGTGGATATTATATATATATATATGTGCATATATATATATATATATAAATATATATATATATATATATATATATATATATATATATATAAATCTGTGTGTCTCTTCTCCTGGGTTGCACCATTGTGTTTATCACTGTTGCAACTTCCTCCATTGTGCTGGCTCAGCTTCCCCCCAAAATCACCTGCTCCTCCCACAAACTGCTAACCTTGCACATTGTGCATGGGGGTTGCAGGGGGGGTGTATTTCAGAAGAAGCAGGGGGGGGTATTTCAGCAGAAGCAGAGGGAAGTGAGAGTCACAAACATTGGCGTCACTCAGAGGAGAAGGAACTGTTGCACTATGGCAGCTCCGTTCTCACTGCTCTGGCTGTTGGCTGTGGGGGGGTACGTGTCCGTGCTGCTCTCAGGTGAGATTTTATAAGGAATTGGGGGCAAAGACATTGAGTGAGACTAATGTATGGCATGAGTGTGGCATTTGTAGTGCTCGGGGCCACGAGGAAGAGGATGGGCAGAGCCAGGTTATTATTCTGTTGCTTTATTTCCTCCAGTGTCGGAGGGAGTCGTGTGTTACAGTGACTTTGACGAGAGGTCGGGGGGCTGCACTCAGTACCTCGGGGAAGGGGTGAACGAGAGCGACTGCTGCCTGAATATCAAGTACAGCTTCAAGCGGGACCCCGGGGCCCCCTGCGAGTCCTGCCGGTGAGAGAGGGGCATTCTGGGAGTTCTGTATGTTTCCCTGTGCAGGAGGCAGCAATCTGTATGGCAACCCCACCTTGTCTCTCCTTCAATTTCAGTGCCGCTACATGGAGTGTCTGGAGTGAGTGGGGCCCCTGCAGCGTCTCCTGCTTGGAAGGGGTTGAGAGTCGGAGCCGGTTCTGTACCAGACAGGAGGGGTGCAAAGGAGAAAGGATCCAAATGAGGGCCTGCTCCTATCAGGACTGCTGCCCCCGTAAGTATTACCCTACATGCCCTCATCTTCTGTGTTTATTTGCCCTTTAACTCATTTAGCCCCAATTACCCCATAAACCCCTTGGTACCTGGTACATTGTACCCCAAGTCCCCATATGCCAAGGTGTTGACATCATAGAGCAAGATGGCAGCCATGATACCCCAAGATGGCTGGGAATTGTGGGCTCCTTGCAGTCAGTTTTGGGGTGACTCTTTTCTAACAGCTGTTGCTTCTCTATAGAGAGTGGACGTTGGGGGGAATGGTCTCTATGGTCTCCTTGTTCCGTAACATGCGCAAGAGGAAGACGACAGAGAATGCGACAGTGCAATAACCCTGCACCCCTCTGCGGGGGATCCTGTGCTGGGAGTTCTGCAGAGTTAGATGACTGTGACACCCAGCAAGTTTGCCCAAGTAAGTGGGTTCAGGGGTGTGAGGGGCAGGGTACAGGCCCCCAGAGGGGGGAGGGGTAAAATGCCATAGACAAATCCTTTGTATTGGACCTATGGGGGGGGGGGCTGTAGGAACTTTGTGCTGTAGGAAATGCTTTGAATCTCAGACATCTGAATGATGCCCCTGCTCTAGTACTTACCCAGGAACTGACCTCTAACTCTCTCTACTTCCTGTTCTGGGGATGCTCTCTTTCCATGGTCAGATCCATTCCTCTGAATCTCTTTCCCCCATGATTTACCCACTTCTTAATCTCTCTAACTCCTGCTCCTGGGTTGCTCTCTTTCCCATGACCATGGAGAAACCTCGCCCTGGAAAAGTTACCCTGGTACTGACCCAGTTATTTACTTCCTGCTGTTGGGCTGCTCTCTTTCCCATGGTCCATATAACATTCTTACAAGCAGAGGATGGCTTGGCTGAGCCCACAAATTTGACACTAATGTTCTTTCCAGCACATGGAGCCTGGGGAAGTTGGGGTCCTTGGAATGACTGTTCAGCAAGCTGTATAAAGGAAGATTCCAGAAATGTTCCTGTTCAGTCTCGACTGCGAATCTGTAACAAGCCAACCCCTTCCAGTGACCCCCCAGGAAGGCTGTGCGAGGGGGCATCAGAGGAAAGGAGGGACTGCAACTCTCTGCCGACCTGCCCAGGTGGGATGTGGGTTTGAGAGGGAGGTGAACTGAACAAGCCTACTGCTCATAATGAGATATCAGGGGTCTGAGTATCACTCATGTATTATAAGGAATAATTTACCCCCTACTCTAAATGATAAGGATATTAGAAGTCACTTAGGGGTTGTTCTGTGACCATATAAAGACACGAGGCTGCAGGCTGAGTTATACAGGGAACTCTGAGTATCACTCATGTATTATAAGGGATAATGTACCCCCTACTGTAAATGATAAGGATATTAGAAGTCACTGAGGGGTTGTTCTGTGACCATATAAAGGCACAAGGCTGCAGGCTGAGTTATACAGGGAACTCTGAGTATCACTCATGTATTATAAGGTATAATGTACCCCCTACTGTAAATGATAAGGATATTAGAAGTCACTGAGGGGTTATTCTGTGACCATATAAAGGCACAAGGCTGCAGGCTGAGTTATACAGGGAACTCTGAGTATCACTCATGTATTATAAGGGATAATGTACCCCCTACTGTAAATGATAAGGATATTAGAAGTCACTGAGGGGTTGTTCTGTGACCATATAAAGGCACAAGGCTGCAGGCTGAGTTATATAGGGAACTCTGAGTATCACTTGTGTATTATAAGGGATAATGTACCCCCTACTGTAAATGATAAGGATATTAGAAGTCACTGAGGGGCTCATTTATTATAAGGGATAATGTACCCCCTACTGTAAATGACAAAAGAGAAATGTGTTGGTGAGTAGAGAGGTGAGTGATGGTGTATTATCTGTCTCTGGCAGTACCTGGCAGTTGGGGTGCTTGGCAGTTGCCATCTCCATGCTCAGTTACCTGTGGGATTGGACTGGTGACAGAGGAGAGGGTCTGTGATAACCCGGCCCCCCGCCATGGGGGAAGATATTGTGAAGGAGCAGCGCGACGGGACACGATGTGCAAAATAGGAATTCCGTGCCCAGGTAGGTGTCAGCTGTACATGAGGGGTACACGTAGGATTTGTGTCATTCTGGGGTGTGGGGAGTTAGATTGGAAATAGGGTTGTGCAGCAGAAATGAACAATAAGGGCCAGAAAACACTCTCCTGTGCATTCCAGCTGGTATCCAGGCATGAAAGCCATAGCAACATACGGCTCTTAATCACTGAACTGTAGAGAAAGACTAGAATTTGCAGCACTGCTGACTGGAGAGACCTCAGCAAGCGACCACTTACCCTTTTCTTTTCCCAGTTAATGGAGTTTGGTCGGAGTGGTCGGAGTGGTCCGACTGCCTCCTTCTTGATACCAGAATCAAGTGTGATAACAAGGTGGGAGCTCAGAACCGCAAGCGCAGGTGCGAGGGGTCGGCACATGGAGGGGACGACTGTGGCAGTAAATACAAGGAGAAACGATACTGCTACAACTTTAAGAGATGTCGCTGTGAGTACTTTCTCTCCTCATATGGTCCCCCTGGGGTAATACTGTTATAAGGGAACACTTCCTGGGTGTATAGGATCCTCCCCCTGGGCTAATACTCTGATGGGGAAATACTTCCTGGGTGTATAGGATCCTCCCCCTGGGGTAATACTGTGATAAGGGAATACTTCCTGGGTGTATAGGATCCTCCCCCTGGGCTAATACTCTGATGGGGAAATACTTCCTGGGTGTATAGGTTCCTCCCCCTGGGGTAATACTGTGATAAGGGAATACTTCCTGGGTGTATAGGATCCTCCCCCTGGGCTAATACTCTGATGGGGAAATACTTCCTGGGTGTATAGGTTCCACCCCCTGGGCTAATACTCTGATGGGACAATACTTCCTTTGTGTATAGGATCCTCCCCCTGGGCTAATACTCTGATGGGAAATATTTCCTGTATGTATAGGATGGGACAATACTATACACCCAGTATTATACACCTAGGCAGTATTTCCCCATCAGAGTATTACCCCAGGGGGAGGATCCTATACACCCAGGCAGTATTCCCCTATCACAGTATTATATAATTTTTTTCCCTGGCACTGCAATGCTGTGTTGGAATCTCTCCTGGCTCCTCCAGTGCCCAAGTACATAAGATGACTGGAGGACAGAATGAGATTGGCACATGGAACACATACTGGTACTGGTACTGGCATTGATACTGGTACTGATACTGGCACTGATACTGGCACTGATACTGGTACTGATACTGGTACTGATAGTGGTACTGATACTGGTACTGATACTGGTACTGATACTGATACTTATACTGGTACTGATAGTGGCACTGGTACTGGTACTGATACTGGTACTGATACTGGCACTGGTACTGATACTGGCACTGATACTGATAGTGGGACTGATACTGGTACTGATACAGGTACTGATACAGGTACTGATACTGGGACTGATACTGGGACCGGTACTGGTACTGATACTGGTACTGGCACTGATACTGGTACTGATAGTGGGACTGATACTGGGACTGATACTGGTACTAATATAGGTACTGATACTGGTACTGATACTGGTACTGATACTGGTACTGATACTGGCACTGGTACTGATAGTGGGACTGATACTGGGACTGAAACTGATACTGGTACTGATAGTGGGACTGATACTGGGACTGATACTGATACTGGTACTGATACAGGTACTGATACTTGCACTGGTACTGGTACTGGCACTGGTACTGATACTGGCACTGGTACTGGTACTGATACTGGCACTGATACAGATAGTGGGACTGATACTGGTACTGATACAGGTACTGATACTGGTACTGATAGTGGGACTGATGATTTTATTTTGCCCCCAGTGAATGGAACTTGGTCGGAGTGGAGTGAGTGGGGCCTGTGCACCCCAACTTGTGGCCAATCAGAGAGAACAAGAGAAAGGCTGTGCCAACCAGTGTACCCCAACTATCCGTGAGTATTCATGGGGTGCCCCTCAATATCAGTATGAGTCTTGTGTCCCCTGGGGCCCCCACATGTTACTGTCTCATTCCCTTTCTTGCCCTAATTGCCCCATGTGACTTCCCATCAGGAACACGACTGTCACACAGACCCAAAAGACAGTGGATGTTTTCCCCTGGGGGGTTCCCATTGGCAGATGTGAGGAGCTGAATGGGCAGTTACAGCGGGTGCCGGAGAAGAGAGAGTGCAAGAATGTGCCAAAGTGCTGACTTCTACCATTAAAGGCAAAATAAACCGTTTTTTTCTTTCTTTCATGAATAGTATAGTAGGTCTCACTGACCAATCAAATGATATATACATAACGTGGAGCTGTACATGTAGTAGCCATTATACCCTATGGAGCAAGCCACACACAGGAAACATTACATCTAAATGGGATGAACAGGACCCTGGGGCTCATTATAAGCAACTACAGTTGCCACCTCACCCCTTTAATACTAGCCACATAATCAATCCTCTTACTGCTTGGCTAATTAGGAGTTATTGATATGCATGCTGCAGATTTAACTGATACACATGCAGCCATGCAACATTTGACATGCAGTATACGCATTTAATATTTGGCTGGTATTAAAGGGGTGAGGTGACAACTCAATTAGCAATTAGGGCAGCACCCCTGACCCCAGAGAAATGTGCTCCAGTGTGAGGAGCTTCTGAATTATCCTCCCAAGAGGCCAAAAATTGACTTTAAATCTCCTGTTCTAGTTTTCCACCACATCTGTGTCTTAAATCTGCCCAACTGCATTAACCCTTTGTATCACTAACTCACCCCCACCACAAACAGTGTACATCAGATTTCCGTGGGAGATTAAATAAAGTCACCACTAGATGGAGATCTTGGTTTCTTTCACTTTTGCTTAAACTGATTGATAATGCAATATGGCACCTCCCTCCTCTCATATGTATAAATACAAATATACAGAGAAGGAATGTTCTGGGCACACAATAAGCTATACCCTCATACTGTACTGTCTAAGGGAATCAATATGGCACCTCCCTCCCATATGTATAAATACAAATATACAGAGAAGGAATGTTCTGGGCACACAATAAGCTATACCCTCATACTGTACTGTCTAAGGGAATCAATATGTCACCTACTCCTCCCATATGTATAAATACAAATATACAGAGAAGGAATGTTCTGGGCACACAATAAGCTATACCCTCATACTGTACTGTCTAAGGGAATCAATATGGCACCTCCTCCTCCCATATGTATAAATACAAATATACAGAGAAGGAATGTTCTGGGCACACAATAAGCTATACCCTCATACTGTACTGTCTAAGGGAATCAACATGGCACCTCCTCCTCCCATATGTATAAATACAAATATACAGAGAAGGAATGTTCTGGGCACACAATAAGCTATACCCTCATACTGTACTGTCTAATGGAATCAATATGGCACCTCCTCCTCCCATATGTATAAATACAAATATACAGAGAAGGAATGTTCTGGGCACACAATAAGCTATACCCTCATACTGTACTGTCTAAGGGAATCAATATGGCACCTCCTCCTCCCATATGTATAAATACAAATATACAGAGAAGGAATGTTCTGGGCACACAATAAGCTATACCCTCATACTGTACTGTCTAAGGGAATCAATATGGCACCTCCTCCTCCCATATGTATGTGCCCCCTGGGCACTGTTAGTAAATGAGGCCTTTGTGCTTGATATAAATAAGTATATAAATGCACGGCCAGAGGTCAGGGCCCCGGGGGTCTCAGAGTGAATGTACATGACAGAAGGACCCCTCTGTGTGATCTTTGTTTCAGGTGGGGGTGGGAGGGGGGGCTGCTGACAAGCTCATTGTTCTCTTTCCATTGCCCGGGGGGGGGGCACATCTATTCAGCGTGACTCACAGACACAGGACATTCCTCACTTATGGCAAAGAGTAGCCTCCAGGCCTGAATTCCCTTAGCCAGGACCGGTCCGACCAGTTTTCCCACAGATGTAATTGCTGTTTGAGTTGCAGCCTCACAAGTCATTGCCGGGGGCAGTTTAATCACAAAGACAACACCTGAGAGGAGCAGCTGGGGCCGCCTGGCATCTGGGGAGGAATGTGCTGTACTCATTACACCAGCGTCGTGTCTGGGGGCTGTAACAACTTGTCCTGGAAGGTGGGGTGTCACGCCATGCCCTGATTCCATTCCCTTTAATGCTACGGACATCCCATAATGACTCTTGTGTTTCATGTCTGTCTGTCCTTCCCTCCCCTTTTCTCTATTATTTCACTTACTGCCCTCCCTCTTATATGCCCCCTAGCAAACAGGCATGTACCCCCAAATGCCCCAACCCTTTCCCTTCTATAGTATTGTAACATTATTCTCCTTACTTGCCTCCCGGTTATATATCTACCCCCTGCACTCCTGATTCTCTCTTGCACAGCACCTATATACAGCTCTATATACTATATATATATATATATATATATATATATATATATATATATATATATATACACACATTATATATTTATATACTGCTCTATATATTCTCTATTATATATATATATATATATATATATATATATATATATATATATATATATATATATGTTATATATCTATATACTGCTCTATATATTCTCTATTATATATATATATATATATACACACTATATATCTATATACTGCTCTATATATTCTCTATATACTGCTCTATATATTCTCTATATTGTATATATATATATATATATATATATATATATATATATATATATATATATATATATATACTGCTCTATATATTCTACATTCTCATCTATACTGACTGCACTTTCCTTCCATGCTGGAGTTTGTACTATTGGTCTATATATTCCAGCTATGGTTCCTTCCTTTCCCTTCTAGTCTATTGCAGTCTGTGCCTCTCTCTGTGCTAAAGTCTTTGCTTCTGTCTGTGCCTCTGTCTGTGCTTCTGTCTGTACTAAAGTCTGTACTTCTGTCTGTGCCTGTGCTTATGTCTGTGCTTCTGTATGTGCTTCTGCATATGCTACAGTCTGTGCTACAGTCTGTGCTTCTGCCTGTGCTTCTGCCTGTGCTTCTGTCTGTGCTTCTGTCTGTGCTTTTGTCAGTGCTTCTATCAGTGCTTCTGCCTGTGCTACAGTCTGTTCTACAGTCTGTGCTTCTATCTGTGCTACAGTCTGTGCTTCTTTCTGGGCTACAGTCTGTGCTTCTATCTGTGCTTCTGTCTGTACTTATGTCTGTGCTTCTGTCTGTACTTATGTCAGTGCTTCTGCCTGTGCTACAGTCTGTGCTTCTATCTGTGCTACAGTCTGTGCTTCTGTCTGTGCTTATGCCAATGCTTTTGTCTGTGCTACAGTCTGTACTTCTGTCTGTGCTTCTATCTGTGCTTCTGTCTGTGCTTCTGTCTGTACTTATGTCTGTGCTTCTGTCTGTACTTATGTCAGTGCTTCTGCCTGTGATACAGTCTGTTCTACAGTCTGTTCCACAGTCTGTGCTTCTGTCTGTGCTTCTGTCTGTGCTTCTGTCTGTACTTATGTCAGTGCTTCTGCCTGTGCTACAGTCTGTTCCACAGTCTGTGCTTCTGTCTGTGCTTCTGTCTGTGCTTCTGTCTGTGCTTTGATCTGTGCTACAGTCTGTGCTTCTATCTGTGCTTTTGTCTGTGCTACAGTCTGTGCTTCTGTCTGTGCTTATGTCAATGCTTCTGTCTGTGCTACAGTCTGTGCTACAGTCTGTGCTTCTATCTGTGCTTCTGTCTGTGCTTCTGTCTGTGCTTCTGTCTGTGCTTCTGCCTGTGCTTATGTCAATGCTTCTGTCTGTGCTACAGTCTGTGCTTCTGTCTGTGCCTCTATCTGTGCTTCTGTCTGTGCTTCTGTCTGTGCTTCTGTCTGTACTTATGTCTGTGCTTCTGCCTGTGATACAGTCTGTTCTACAGTCTGTTCCACAGTCTGTGCTTCTGTCTGTGCTTCTGTCTGTGCTTCGATCTGTGCTTTTGTCTGTGCTACAGTCTGTGCTTCTGTCTGTGCTACAGTCTGTGCTTCTGTCTGTGCTTCTGTCTGTGCTTCTGTCTGTGCTTCTGTCTGTGCTACAGTCTGTGCTTCTGTCTGTGCCTCTATCTGTGCTTCTGTCTGTGCTTCTGTCTGTACTTATTTCAGTGCTTCTGTCTGTGCTACAGTCTGTGCTTCTGTCTGTGCTTCTATCTGTGCTTCTGTCTGTGCTTCTGTCTGTACTTATGTCTGTGCTTCTGTCTGTACTTATGTCTGTGCTTCTGTCTGTACTTATGTCAGTGCTTCTGTCTGTGCTACAGTCTGTGCTTCTGTCTGTGCTTCTATCTGTGCTTCTGTCTGTGCTTCTGTCTGTACTTATGTCTGTGCTTCTGTCTGTACTTATGTCTGTGCTTCTGTCTGTACTTATGTCAGTGCTTCTGCCTGTGCTACAGTCTGTTCTACAGTCTGTTCCACAGTCTGTGCTTCTGTCTGTGCTTCTGTCTGTGCTTCTGTCTGTGCTTCGATCTGTGCTACAGTCTGTGCTACAGTCTGTGCTTCTATCTGTGCTTTTGTCAATGCTTCTGTCTGTGCTACAGTCTGTGCTTCTGTCTGTGCCTCTATCTGTGCTTCTGTCTGTGCTTCTGTCTGTACTTATTTCAGTGCTTCTGTCTGTGCTACAGTCTGTGCTTCTATCTGTGCTTCTGTCTGTGCTACAGTCTGTGCTTCTGTCTGTGCTTCTGTCTGTGCTTCTGTCTGTGCTTCTATCTGTGCTTCTGTCTGTGCTTCTGTCTGTGCTACAGTCTGTGCTTCTGTCTGTGCTTCTATCTGTGCTTCTGTCTGTGCTTCTGTCTGTACTTATGTCTGTGCTTCTGTCTGTACTTATGTCAGTGCTTCTGCCTGTGCTACAGTCTGTGCTACAGTCTGTGCTTCTGTCTGTGCTTCTGTCTGTGCTACAGTCTGTGCTTCTATCTGTGCTTTTGTCTGTGCTACAGTCTGTGCTTCTGTCTGTGCTTATGTCAATGCTTCTGTCTGTGCTACAGTCTGTGCTTCTGTCAGTGCTTCTGTCTGTGCTACAGTCTGTGCTTCTGTCAGTGCTTCTATCTGTGCTTCTGTCTGTGCTACAGTCTGTGCTTCTGTCTGTGCTTCTGTCTGTGCCTCTATCTGTGCTTATGTCAGTGCTTCTGTCTGTGCTTCTGTCTGTGCTTCTGTCTGTGCTACAGTCTGTGCTACAGTCTGTGCTACAGTCTGTGCTTCTATCTGTGCTTATGTCAGTGCTTCTGTCTGTGCTTCTGTCTGTGCTTCTGTCTGTGCTACAGTCTGTGCTACAGTCTGTGCTACAGTCTGTGCTACAGTCTGTGCTTATGTCAGTGCTTCTATCTGTGCTACAGTCTGTTCTACAGTCTGTGCTTCTGTCTGTGCTACAGTCTGTGCTTCTGTCTGTGCTTCTGTCTGTGCTTCTGTCTGTGCTTCTGTCTGTGCTACAGTCTGTTCTACAGTCTGTGCTTCTGTCTGTGCTTCTGTCTGTGCTACAGTCTGTGCTTCTATCTGTGCTACAGTCTGTGCTACAGTCTGTGCTTCTGTCTGTGCTTCTGTCTGTGCTTCTGTCTGTGCTACAGTCTGTGCTACAGTCTGTGCTTATGTCAGTGCTTCTATCTGTGCTACAGTCTGTGCTACAGTCTGTGCTTATGTCAGTGCTTCTATCTGTGCTACAGTCTGTTCTACAGTCTGTGCTTCTGTCTGTGCTACAGTCTGTGCTTCTGTCTGTGCTTCTGTCTGTGCTTCTGTCTGTGCTACAGTCTGTTCTACAGTCTGTGCTTCTGTCTGTGCTTCTGTCTGTGCTACAGTCTGTGCTTCTATCTGTGCTACAGTCTGTGCTTCTGTCTGTGCTTCTGTCTGTGCTACAGTCTGTGCTACAGTCTGTGCCTCCATTCTGCTGGTACCACCGGCACCCTCATTGGAGGCTAATGACACCTATAAAACCCCCTTTATTGACTCATTACTGCACAAAGCCCCTGTGCCCAGCATGTGTGGGCCCTCCAGTTGCTGTGCCATATGTGTATATATATATATATATATGTGTGTATGTAAGTGCCATATAATGTGGGATATAGGTGCCACACAGGGAGAGCATAGAGCTGGTGCTGCAGGTTTTTCCATTGGGGATAGAGTGGCAATATTTGCCATAGATCAGTGGAAAGGCAATACATTGTGGGATCACATTGGGCTCATCCAATGACTGGCCCCAGGAGCTGACGACTGGATCATACTATGTCCATCATTGTCCAATACATTGTTGGATCACATTGGGCTCATCAAATGACTAGCCCCAGGAGCTGACGACTGGATCTGTCCATCAGCTTGCCCACTGGCACTAGCCCCGCCCTCCTAGTGATACAGCCCCACCCCTACATGAATGGGGCATTTATGTGGAATTGTGAAGGAGAAACACATGAACACGGGAGTCACTTTCTTCATTTATTTAAATGACTGAGGTATAGAATTTCCTTATGTACAATCATTGGCCTCATCAAACACCTATAAACGCCACCGACCCAAGTCCCAATAAATATATTTACACTGTACAAGTCTATTTACAGTCCTGCTGACCAGAGAGAGCCTAGAAAAGACTTTTGCTCCGCCCATCCGGGGAAGAGGGAGAGTCGGCCGCTGCACGAATTAACAGCCACTTGGAGCCCAGAGCTTTGGAGAAATGGTCCTCGACGGAGATGTTGCTGCTGGACTGGGATGTTGGGGTTGGACGAGGAAGCACTTGGCACTTGTGGGCCAGGCTTCTCTGGAAGTGTTCTTCTACGTCAGACAACGGCGTCTTGGATAGACCTGCCCAATGAGAGGAAAGCTTTAGGTCACAAACCAATGAAGTTATTATGAGATGCTCAGGGGAGGATCATGTCTCATTACGAGATGCTCGGGGGAGGATCATATCAAACACACACACAAGGGAAGCTCCTCAGTCATAGGGAAGAAAATTACCTTTAGTGACACAGGCCCTTGATGGATTTGCCGCTTCTGTAGGAAGAGAGACCACTGGCTTTTGTCTGGAGATACAAGTGATGACGGATGGGCGCATCTACAATGGGAGGAGCAACGTTAGATTGGGTGGTACAGACCAGTGCACATTGGGCAAGGTGGAAGGGTGGTAAGAAAAGACCAAGAAAGAGCTAGAAGAACATGAATATAGAGGAGGATTCTAGGAGAAGCAGAGAAACATGAATACATAAGATAAATCATCTTCTGGAAAGAGAAGTATTTAGACCACAGATGAGAATTGCAGGAGAAGGGGGACCATGCCTATGAGGAGGGTTCTGGGTGGAAGAGCAGGAGGACCATGCCTATGAGGAGGGTTCTGGGTGGAAGAGCAGGAGGACCATGCCTATGAGGAGGGTTCTGAGTGAAAGAGCAGGAGGACCATGCCTATGAGGAGGGTTCTGGGTGAAAGAGCAGGAGGACCATGCCTATGAGGAGGGTTCTGAGTGAAAGAGCAGGAGGACCATGCCTATGAGGAGGATTCTGGGTGGAAGAGCAGGAGGACCATGCCTGTGAACAGGAGGTGAGGATTCTGGGTGCTGCAGGAGGCTTAGGTGAGACAGAGGAAGGACCAGGAGTAGAATAGCAGGTACAGAAGTGCATTCTGGCAGGTGGGATAGTGAGAGGATTAAAGTGCAGGAGGCAGGGCTTTGGGGCAAGCACAGGACAGTTGGGTGCTCACCTGCTGTAGGAGGGCTGGGGAGAGCTGTGCTTGCTCGCTGGGCTTCACTACCCTTTTCACCAGTGCCAGCGGCTGTTCTTCTGGGCTGGAAGCAGGTTCTGGCCTCTCCAAATGACTCTTTGCTGGCATCAACCTTCTGAGGACCTGCTCCAAGGTTAAATGGGGGCTGCTATTCTTCAGTGGAGGGGCTCCAGCTTGGGCCCTTAAATTCATGGGAGGAAGGGTTACCTTTACCCTAGAAACAAAATGACAGACTGTGAGCCCCACACTACAGAAACACCAGTCAGTCTTGCTCAGCCTGGCAACCATTCTCCTTGCTGAGCATGCTGGGAATTGTAGTTAGCTAGTGCTGTATAAAATGGAGAGAAAGGGGTGCTGCTTACCTGTTGGGTGGGCTGACAGGGCACATTCTCTTGGTAATCCGTGTTGGGTCTGGGCTGAGCTTGCGTTTGATTGGATAAACTGGGATCCCATGGTTGTTCAGGGGCCGGAGCCTTTCTGTATCCCGGGAACTGTGCTGCCCTGGAATAGAAAAGGAATCCTGTGAGTTAGCAATGTAGCTGGTGTATTGATACAGGCAATGGGACTACTCAATCAATTGAGTGATGTTACTTATACAAACATTCAGCTGATCGAGCCATTTTACTTTACTTCTATAGGCTCAGCACTAGCAGCACAGGCTGAAAAAGGCTCACGTGAAACCATTCCAAACAAACTGCCCCAGAGGAGGGCAAACAAAACTACCCCAAATGCTCCACTTACCCCTGAGCGACTGCAGCAAGCAGCAAACTATTCCCCCATAGCAAATATATTGCAGTCTACTGCTCTTCCCCCCATGGGGCCCTTAGAGCCACAAACCCCTATATAATAAAGTGGGAATAACTGGCAGGAGCCCAGTGTGAGCAGGGGACAGAGCAAATGAGGGGCTGCTTTATGGGGGTATATGTCAACCTAGAACTTCCCTCTGATAGAAATATGTGCCTCCCTAGTACAGAGGTGGGACCCCCCATCATTACAGAGACATGTGCAGATATCACTATATGGAGGGCACTTACCTTCCAGGATATAGACTTTAAATCCGCTGGAGATTCCCATGGTGTATTGGAGGCTGGAGACGGCCATACTGATTGCTCTACGTGAGACACAAGGACAGACAAAAGGGGAAGTCTTACCTGAGCTCGGCTCCCTCACCTTTATATCTCCCCTGCACCCACAGCAGCCAATGATATCTCCCCTGCACCCACAGCAGCCAATGGGGAGAGGCAAACACACCTGAAGGCTCCACCCCTCACCTGCCAGTCAGAGTTTCAAAGGGGCTTTCCTGCTGCTTCTGGCTACCCCTCTGCTCCTGCTGTGCCCAGTTTAACCTCTTCATCCCCAAACCTGCTGCAGCCAGAGCAATTGAGCAGTGGCTCAGCTAAACCAGCGTGCCATGTATGTTCCCTGCCTGTGTATAAGGATGCAGCAACAAAGCATAAAGCGGTGGCATGTGATGGGCCACGTTTCCTGTTCACCAGAGCTTGCAATCTACAAGGTTATGTCTCTGTCTCTATGTATGAAGACAGTTTCCCATCTAGACCCTATCCAGATACACCCATGGGCTCTTTCATTGCACCCTTTGTGCCCAAGGAAAAGCTTTGCCCCTGTGAATGGCAATGCCCAGAGGTGGGAGCCCTGTGCTGTTATTAGCTGTGCCTGAGAGCTTACACTTCACAAGCCACAAGGGCACTTACAGGGAGTCTTGGAGTATTTACCCAGCGGCCCTAGAAAATGGGGGGGGGGAAGGCTGATAATGAAGAGTGATGGTGGGGGTGGCGGGTGCTGATATATTTCCTAGAAACACCATTTCTGCTTATTCTGTGACTTCAACTGGGAGGAATTTCCTCAGGTGTCACTAGGGGAGGCAGGTAAATAGGTGTTTGTGATCCCCTCAATTGTATTTAAAGTTCAGCAGTTCATATGTGAGTATTTGGGAGGCCAGAGGGGCTGATGTATGTTATAAAGTCTCTGCTATATTGCTGCTCTTAATCCAGAGCTCAAGTTTGACTCTTATATCAGCGCAAAGTATTAATTCACTCTGTTGGCCTCAAATAATGACAAAAAGCGCAGGGGTATAATGTGCTATAGTGAATGAGTGCAGAAAATGCCCCAGTTTCAATAGGGTCCACAATATTAGATATCCATTCTGCACTCCACATCTTTACTCTATCGCCTCATCATTCCTTCCTGCAGCATCAAGCAGTTTTATGCTGCTGTTTTCTACCCACCACTGTCTCTGCTGTGAATATTCCTTTGTTTCAGTTCCCAAAAACCCAGTCCAATAAGGGATGGAATGGACAGGCCTTGGGTGCAGAGGAATGATTTGGATCAACAGAATAAAGGGCAAGGGAATAGTAGGGAGAATAAGTTGTTTGGGTGCAGAGCAGTTAGTGCAAGTTGTTACATGTATCTCTATGGGATCCTGTTGGGTGACATGCTGCTCATTCCTCAATCATTTCGGGCTCTGCAGGGACACGTTCAGCTACAGAAATCTCCCATGTACTTTGTATTCATATTCAGCTGCCTGCCCCCCTGTGCCCTCCCCTCCATACATAGGGGTGCCACCTTTTCTGGAAACAAGTCGCAGCCTTGCTATACTGTCAT
Source organism: Xenopus petersii (assembly GCA_038501925.1). Classification (NCBI taxonomy): domain Eukaryota; kingdom Metazoa; phylum Chordata; class Amphibia; order Anura; family Pipidae; genus Xenopus; species Xenopus petersii. Next base: position 146,289,389 of record CM076686.1, read on the forward strand.
GTCTTTTCCCTATTAATAACATTGGCACGACTATCCCCTGGGCACTGGGGTTCTATCTTGTTTGTCACTGGAGCACAGACACCCCAGATATTTCATGGTCCTGTTACCCCACAGAGGGGCACTTGGAAGCCGCCCACTTCTCATACATTATAATGGGAGTCTTTTCCATGCCTTTGACAAAGGCCGCAATTTGGCGGGTGAAACACACGTCAGGCGCACTTTTTAGCTACGGGTTAGGCAGGACTATTGATAAGGACCTTGAAGGGCTCAACCAAACGGATCGGTGGGAAGTAGATGCGGGTGAAGGGGTTGGTGGCGTCTCATGATCCGATTAGCAGCCTCAATAGCAGTAATTTACCACACTTCAGGCACACTGGTTTGGTGTGTTCCTTTAAGATTAAAGGTGCAACTTCATCGCGGGCATTGTTTGAGGGTGCCGAGGACACCACTTGATGGGAGGGATCTGGAAGTGGATGAAGGGGTTGGCACGGGGTATTTAATCCTCTATATTGTGTTAACAACAACAATTGATTAAGTGCGCCAGGATCACTACTCTATGGGAAGGATCTCAGAGGGGGTGAAGGGGTTGGCACGGGAAGTGGAATCCTTCAATGGTTGTGTTTTGTGCCCACTACTGGGACACTGTGTATTTGCTATACACTGAATGCGGTCGGTAGTAGGGATCTACCACATTTAGTACTAATTAGTACTGACCTAAAGCACCAACTCATCTTGCCCTGGTCAATCAGTTCACAGTGATGAGCTCAATTTTAAGTGTGAACACTGGACATATATTTTAAAATTTGACATTAAAAGTTACATTTTTATTAATCTCTTTACACGTAAGAAACATGGATGCTGTGGTTGGGATGGTGCAGTTATAAGGGGCAGTTCTCGTTTTCTGGGATTTGAGTATTTTCCATACACCTGGGGGGGGCAGTAATTCTTTAGCTGGGGGTGTATAAAGCAGCTGCATGTGCTTCTGGGCTATTACTACAACTGGCAGGTCCCATGGAGGGGGAGGGGGAAATGGCTGCAGGTTTGGGCCCCATGGAGCCTGGGGCTATTGAGCTGCAGAGCAGGGGGTGTTTGGGGCATTGCAGATGCTAATGATGCTGAGGCCCTGAACCCATTGATCCTGTGTGAGATTTTCTCATTGTCATTATCAGAGATTTCCTTATCTGCCCCCCCCAGGCAAAGAGCTCATCCACCCCCATCCCATCTCTCTACCCCAACGTGCCACCTCATGCCCCCACAACTGCCCTGGCACCCCCAAATATATATTCACCCATTGCCTTATATACAAGGACCCCTAGGAACATCCCTCCAGGCTCCCAGGAATGGCCACACCCCTTATTTGCAGGGGATGGGGGGCTCAATCCCCAAAGATAACCACGTGTTCCTTTTAATGGAAAGTGTGTGGCCCCAGAGTGAGGGTTTCGCTAGGGGTCACACCAGTCAGGGTTTATTGATTGACGCTACAATGGCAACTGGTAGGAGCTTCCATTTCACTTGTGTTCCTGTCCCAGTGTGACTCAATCTGCCCCAAATTACCCCAATGTTATCCAGATTACCCCAGTGTGCCCTAGTGAACCCCAGTATAACCCAGTGTGACTCAGATTACCCCGGTGTTACCCAGAGTGTGCCCTAGTGAACCCCAGATTACCCCAGTGTGACCCAGTGAACCCCAGTGTGCCCTAGTGAACCCCAGTATAACCCAGTGTGACCTAGATTACCCCAGTGTTACCCAGAGTGTGCCCTAGTGAACCCCAGTGTGAGAGTGTGCCCAGTGTGATCCAGTGAACCCCAAGGGAGTTGGAGAAAAGTGACTTGATGGGTCAATACAGACCAAAGGGATAATAATAATAATATTTCCTAGAGAAGCCGGGCTCCCATGTGTCGATGTGTTTCACAAGTTTGTTTCCTTCTCTCTCGCACTGTCACAGGTAAATGAGGCCCGAGTTGTCCAGCTGCCAGAGCTGTAATGAGACATAGGGGCCTCCTGCTAATGAGATGACACAGACTGAGAGTAGTGGGGCTGCCATACTGATTCTCCTGTCCCTTTATATGAGGGAAGTGAGGTGCAGCTTTGTTCTGACAAGTAATGGCCCACACACTCCTCCATTGTCTCCTCATTCACATTAAAGCCTCCCCCCCCCTGCTGAGCGAAGGCTTGTGCCAGTGTTTGTACAGGAGGGCGTCTCACCTGAGGAATGTCACACCTGGGGGCACAGGGGGAAGTTCAGGGAGATAAGATGCATTTGGGGGTGGGGGGTGGATTTGGTGGGACACATGATCTCACCTACTGAAGGGGTGGGGGGACTGAGCGTGTGTCTCTTGTGTACTCAGCACTGTAACACGCCAGGGCCTGTCTCTATGTACCCGGCACACTCACCCCCCGTGCCACACACCCAACA